>BMAU01000846.1:0-390000 GCA_019973935.1 Trichonephila clavipes | reverse complement strand
TATTTATGCATTGTTTATTTGATTTGCGTACATCAGCGCCACCTACCGGATGATTTTCAAATTATTTTTTTCTAGCTTAAAAAAAATCCCGTGACATACTAATGCTGATCCTGCAAACAGTTTTTTTTCGTTCATTTCTCCGGATCTTATGAATTTTTAAAATTTTTACGGACTTTTTGTCCACCCTGTATTATATATATATACACTGGTGTGCAAAAATTAAGGACGAAGTCGAAAAATTAGCATATCAGCTGAACGAAGAGGCAGAGCGGACAAAAAGACCAATCAGGAGATTAAGAAAGGTGATGTACGGTAGTACATGCGCAGATATGCAGGAAGACGTAATGGGGGAGTGTCTGAATAGTATAAAGCATGTTGTCGGTCTAAGATCAGTATTTCTGGCAAAGAGATTGCACGCCGTATAGCAGTTAAAATCACACCGAGTTGCTGTCTCAGCGAGAAATGGCGAATAATCAATCTGCTAGACGACATCTGGATGCTTTTACCCGAGGTCGAATCATTGGAAAATTGGAGGAAGGCCGCAGTGTGACAAGTGTGGCTACAGAGTTCGGAATTGCTCAAAGCATCGTTTCACAACTTTGGAGACAATTTCAAACTACAGGAACAGCTATCCGGGGGTTCAGTAGTGGTCGTCCACGAGGAACCACACCCGTAGATGACCGGTACATTGTCTTACAGGCCAGAAGAAACAGGCGGCAGACAGCGGGAGAAATCGCTAGACACACGACACAGGCGACTGGACGACCGATATATCGCGTTTTACCGTGGCCAGAAGACTGCACGGTGGTGGTCTGTTTGCACGACGCCCTGTACGTTGTGTACCTTTAACGCCTGCCCGTCGGAGAAGGCCTTCTCTGTGGTGCCAGGAACACCGGAATTGGAGAGACAATGAATGGGGACGAGTACTCTTTACAGATGAGAGCAGATTCAGTTTGAGTAACGATTCTCATCACATACTCATCTGGAGAGAGCGGGGAAGCCGCAATCATCCCTCGAACATCATTGAAAGGGACAGGTATGGAGGTCGTGGTGTTCTCGTTTGGGGAGGCATCATGCTTGGTAGTCGTACAGACCTTCACATCTTCGACGCAGGTTCAGTCAACGGGACCCGTTATTGTAACGAGATTCTTCTTCCATATGTGCGTCTGTTTAGAGGCGCTATTGGTCTCCAGTTCCTTTTCATGGACGACAATGCCCCACGTCATCGCACAGTAGCTGCCAAACAGCTCTTAGAGAGTGAGGATATTGAATGTATGGATGGGCCGGCACGATCTCCGGATCTCAATCCCATCGAGCATGTATGGGATTTTCTAGGCAACGCTTGGCAGCTCGTACCTTACCCCCAGTAACGATTCGGGAGCTTCGATTGGCGCTGCAAGACGAATGGGCAGCAATGCCTCAACAACTCATTGACACCCTCATTCTCAGCATGGACAGACGCTGTGAAACCTGCCTAGCAGTCAGGGGAGATCATATCCCCTACTAAAGACCGGATGTTTCTTGCTGGACTCCCATCACAAGGATGTGGCCGCGGTAGCCGAGTGGTATAGGTATCGGACTGTGGCTTGCTTTGTCACGGGTTCGAGCCCAGTACCACTAAAGACCCGCCGTGTAGGGCAGCGAAGCACGTTAAATCTGTCGAGAGCTGAAACGTCCTCCCGTTGTTGTGGTGTGGTAGTTAGGAGAGGGGTGCCAGCTCAGGCGTCGTCCACGTCACTTGACCATTGTTCAAAATTACGTGGTCCGTCGCCAAAAGCCCTCGTGTAGCTGAACAGTGCGACGTTAATATTCAATCAATCAACCCATCACAGGGATGTTTGTTCCTTCAGTCGCATTGCGCTTTTTCAATCAAGCTTCTTTTTATCCCTCTGATTTCTCTTTTAGTAAGTGTTGCTTACATATTACACATGCCCTTACGTATTGGGGATCTTACGGTATTAAATGTGCTGATTTGGAAAGCTTTTGTACAAAGTTATATTGAAAAAAGCGTGTCGTCCTTAATTTTTGCACACCAGTGTATATATGTATATATGTATATATATATGTATATATATATATATGTATATTTATATATTTATATATATGTATATATATATATATATATATATATATATATATATATATATATATATATATATATATATATATATATATATATATATATATATATATATATATAACGTTGAACTTCAGTTTATATGTTTTAAAAAATTTCTCATGGTTTAAACATTCTTTTTCAAGAAAAGAAAATAAGTGTACTGATAAGTGTAAATATAAATGACTCACACACGCTTTCATCCCGAAATCTCCGGAACTATTAGACCAACAGATTTGAAATTTTCCAGGCATGTTATTATTATTATTATTATTATTATTTTTGTTGAGTAGAAATTCTCAAGAACGAATTTCACAGATTATTATTCGCAGATTTTATTTAAAGTAACACTCTTATAAATGAAAATTATTGTTTATTGAACTGTTAGAATTGCTGACTTAAAATTTGACATGCATATTTATTTTGTCACGTAGATATGATAAAAAGGAATTTTTCGGAAATCAATTCTGAGAAAGGGGAATTCAGGGGTTTAAAAATAAATACACTTTCGTCGTATAAATTTAATTTCTGTCTTATTAAATCAAGATGCTAGTAATATAAGAACATAGTTTAATAAAAGCTTGATTCTAGGACTTACGTATATCAATAACTTAAAAACAATATATATACACTGCCATACAATATAATGAAATATCCTGTGAAGTGTGTAGACAATAGCTAGTTTTTATTATAAATATGGGGAAAAAAATTTCAAACTTTGTTGTTACACATCTATTTTTTCTATGAGGAAATATAGAATCGGATTATGACATTTTTTAAATCAAAATTAACCTTTAATATGAGCTATATTTTTATGATGTGCAGTTTTTTTTAAAGTTTTATAAATGTTCAATAACTACGGTACTTGCTAAACCATTCAGAAATGCTTATTCACGTTGAAGAAGTTCAATTCACCGAGCAATACTTTGTTAACGAAAAAAAGAGAGATTTTTAGTCTTACTTTATTTAATAAAAAAGTAATAAAGCCAAGTTAATCAGTATCGAAATCAAATAAATATATTTTTGCTTTTATTTAAAGTAACACTACAACTTCAGAACAGTGTCCGAACATCATGAGAAGACATATATATATATATATATATATATATATATATATATATATATATATATCCTTAACATGCAGAAGTCTTCGTTATTCCCTCGAAATGTTTCTTTAGTCTAATCAAAATTCAAATTCAAGAATCATTTTGAAAATCGCTGACCAAATACCTTTTTTACAAAAATTCTAAAAGTTTTGAAGCGTTGATAAAAAAAAAAGGTCTTGAGCAGTAGCGGCGCGAGACTTGAACTTAATGTTCGCAAGATACATTTCGCGAGGCCCTCTGGTGGCGTATGAAGAGGGTTTATAAGATAAAAAACCAATTTTATTCATAAAGTAAAAAACCAAATTTTTTTATTCATATTTATCTAGCGTATTAAAAAATAATCAAATAAAAGAAAAAATTATAAAAAAACCGAAATTTTCTACATTTAATTTTGCTGATATCCTTAATGATTGGTTCAAATTTATCTTAGATGCTACATCTTCTTCAATAGATAAAATTGCCAAAGCTGAAAGTCTTTCCTGACCCATTGTGATTCTCACATAATTTTTTATCAGTTTTGATTTTGAAAAGGTCCTCTCAGTAGAAGCGGTACTTACAGGTATTGTTAACAAAATTTTTTCGAAAGGTAATATAAATATTTGGGAAATTTCTTTCAATTTGTTCTCTATGACATATTGGAGCAGATGTTTTACGTCTGTAATGGTGGTGGATAAATGTTGTATCCTATTTTGTAATTCTTCATATGATTCGATAAGGTTTAAAGTCGCTGCTCTTGCCTACTTGAAAGACTGTGTGTAAATCTTGACAGTTTTTCAGTATTTGATCTTTTGGGATATTTTTTTTAACCTGTTAAAGTCGTAGAGAATACTAAAATTTTCAAAATGTTGATTTAAAGACATAAATCCTGAATCCATATTGCTTTCCACAGAATCAATCATGGTATTAAAAAAGTCTGTTCCATGGCGGCTTTTGACAGACTCTATTAGTTGATCACCGCCTTCATAGTCAAACATCCTTTCCTTTTTGGCTACCCTTTTATTTTTAAAACCCTTTGGCTGATACCACAAATGCTGTATTGTGCTTACGTCTGGGAACTAGGTTGACTTTCGAAATTGGTTTGGGACATGTCAGAACAGCCATGGCTTCACAATGTGAGCCATTTGTTTGGTACCTTTGTGCCACTGACAGTAAAAATCCTTACTCACTGCAAATTTCTGGGCATATGCCTTGATATTTTATTTCAATCATAACTGTTTTTCTAATAAACTTACGAGCATCAGATAAGCATTTTTCGAATCCAGTTTGTCGATACTCTTTGATCCAGCTACAAAATGTACGCAAATGTTCAACAGTAATGAATAAATGGGCTTGAACAGAATGCCATAATTTACTTATGGCAATGCTTCTCAAACTTTCAAGTGGCCACGGTTGCCGAGTGGTATAGGTATCAGATCGTGGCTTGCCTTGTCACGAGTTCGAGCCCAGTACCACTAAAGACCCGCCGTGTAGGGCAGCGATGCACGTTAAATCTGTCGAAAGCTGAAACGTCCTCCCGTTGGTGTGGCGTGGTAGTTAGGAGAGGCGGGTGCCAGCTCAGGTGTCGTCCACGTCACTTGGCATTGGTTCAAAATTACGTGGTCCGTCGTCAAAAGCCCTCGTGTAGCTGAACAGTGCTACTTTAATATTCAATTAATTAATCAATCAATCAATCAATCTCAAATTTTAAATATTTGCGACCCAATATTCAATCATAATTTCCATGGCACCCCCCTACCATACAGATACCATACCTACATAATGTATAGAATTCAATAATACTATACTTTGAGCTAAAGTTACAATACTATTTTAACCTCTTAAGTAACACCGGCGTATATACACGTTTTACTCAGCCAAAGCATTAATTTTCTGGACGTATATGTACGTCTTTCCGAAGTACGACGTTTTCTGTACACTGTATCCATAAAATAATTCCGAAGGCTTTATAATCCAATAAAAGGATATTGACTGTGATTGCGAAGGATTTTTTTATTTTAGAGAATTGGCTTATTTATTCCTTTTCTCTCCCCCCCCCCAATATAATGCATACGCCTGCGTACAAGGGAAACGGGGGAATTGCGGAACGAACTTTTAATCGGGAGTTAAGGGATTTATTAAGAACTGTACAAATTATCAAGATAAGTGTTAATTTTTGTACATAAGTTTATATATGGGGAATTATTAAACTTGTTTTTAACTTAGTATTGTTAATTATCAAAAACATTGCGCAGTACTGATACATTAATTATATCAGTGTAAATGTGTATTTTTATTATATCAGAATGCATTTTGTTTACTTTCAGTAAATTAATATTTTCTTAAAATATTCTATAGCATTGTACAAATTAACCGTGTTATACGAAGTACACCTGTTCAAAAAATACTATTTTTCATACTCTTCTAATATACCACCACAGACTACATTAACCGAAAGCGGTTGAATCCAGCTTTTATTAAAAAAAACGAAATAAATCTTTTAGCTAGTAAGTCGAAGGAATCATTCAAAAAAAAAAGAAAGAAAGAAAAACTGTCACATCACCATCTTTTAATGTTAATAGCTTTATCTCTCAAATGGAGCACACGATTGTCAGAAAAGAGATCAGCTCGGGGAGGGGGATGAAAAGGGGTGACAGAATCACGTTTTCTGAATAACGATGAAGAAGAAAGCAGAGAATGAACCGAGATTATAAATCTCTTTCTCTATTCTGTTGAAGAAAGTTTTAATTTGTGATACACGTGTTCTCAATGACTGCACTTTTTTCTTTTTTTGAAAATGAAAAAGATTGACCTGAAAAACACTTTCCATAGAGCCTTTTTAAAACAGCAGTTATATAAGGATATGAAAGTCAGTTAATGAAAAGAGAAGTTTTACATTTACGTGTTAAGCGCGTGTTAATCATATTTCTTAATTCCCTTAAAAATTTCTTTTTTCTGTCATATTATGTTAAAATATAAGCATATTTTTTATGAACATTTTTAAGACGAAACCAATTTTATAAACTCAAATCAGCAGTCAGACATGTTATAAATATTGAATTTAAAGAATTTTGCTAATTTTTATTTTCATTGAAAAAACATACTTTTCCTTAAAGTTGGCTATTTTCTGACGCAATAAGCGAACTGAAAAGAACACTTTACAAAAATGGACATTAGAATTAAAAAGATAGTATTGTGCTTGCAGTTAATTTCTCTCTTCAAATTCAATTTTTGTGTGGTAAATTTTAAAAAAGGGAGATAAGCATAGTCTAGCATCGTAATCGGGACAAAACTATCGTGTTTCTTTTCTCAACCGCTTTCCGAAATCGTTTCTTTGCGGACAAAACTTCGCTTCGTGGGTCTCAATTTTTTATTAGTGGGAAGAATCACTTTAAGAAAAATGTGTTTCATTCAGTCATAAGGTATTGGGCAAAATTCCTGAAACTTTATCTCATTTACTGCCCCATGTCTTTCAATAAGACGGTGTATAATATTAGGACGGAAATTTAAATGAGATAATTTTCCTCCTAGTTTCTGTGATTAAAAACGAAATCACTCCACAATGATGTATCTAAATGGTGGAAGAATATTTTTTTAGTAATATTCCTTGTGTGTGTGTGTGTGTGTGTGTGTGTGTGTGTGTGTGTGTGTGTGTGTGTGTGTGTGTGTGTGTGTGTGTGTGTGTGTGTGTGTGTGTGTGTGTGTGTGTGTGTGTGTGTGTGTGTGTGTGTGTGTGTGTGTGTGTGTGTGTGTGTGTGTGTGTGTGTGTGTGTGTGTGTGTGTGTGTGTGTGTGTGTGTGTGTGTGTGTGTGTGCTGCATATTATAGAATTTCCAGAAGATAAAAAAAAATCTGCATTTTTTTTTCGACTCTGATATTACGATTAACCCAGAATTAACGAGTCAAATGTACGGTTCAGATGAATTCGTTAAATCAGGGTTCGACTGTAATAGGAGCCTTCAACTGGACAAAATTAGTGTTACATGATGTAAGACACTATCTAACATCTCTGCAATACAATTCTAAAAAAGTTTCATTAGTATGAACTAAAATTAAAAAAAACTACCTAAAACAGATAAACCAGTCCCCGTTGAAATAATCTAAAATCGACAACAGTACCGAATGAAACAAATAATAAACCATTTTGCTAAAAAATTAATTATTAAAACAATACTTTTTTTCAAATGAGTAAATATAATGATAAATAACTATAGTAATAATTAAATATTTATATATATATATATATATATTTAAATATATAAAATCAATCACAATTATCAATTGAAAAATTGAAATATATGAATCTTATAATACTAAATCCCATTTCAAAATATCAATGGCGAATATAAAAGATAAAATTCCACACATCGTTTTCAAACAAAATTAAAAAATTATAAAATAAAATAAAAATTTATAAAATATCCAAGTACAATCTCGGACTTAGAACCGATATATATATATATATATATATATATATATATATATATATATATATATATATATATATATATATATATATATATATATATATGTATATATATATATATATATATATATATATATATATATATGTTATATATACTTTAGAGTCGCAAAGTTCTCGGACTGGTCCTCTACATTCCCGCAGGTATTCGTTGGAGGGGAAATAAATATCTGTTTCGGGAGCTAGTAGCACAAATAAGGAAAACACACAGTTATCTAGAATCCCTTTGTTGAAGTTAGCTGTAGATAATTTCTGAAAAAAACGAATTTTATATTAGTGGAATTTCCCAATATCGTCTTTGAAGCAGCGTACAAGCATC
Organism: Trichonephila clavipes; assembly: GCA_019973935.1. Classification (NCBI taxonomy): domain Eukaryota; kingdom Metazoa; phylum Arthropoda; class Arachnida; order Araneae; family Nephilidae; genus Trichonephila; species Trichonephila clavipes. The sequence goes on along the minus strand of BMAU01000846.1, from coordinate 382,001 downwards.
AAATTTTATGTTTTGCTCGAGTAATCCTCTGAGAGACGTTCGGGATGTCAAAGAAAGCATACAAAAACGATTCCAGCTCCAGAGGATTTTTACCTGTTTTCGTGGCTGAAAATGAAATTGAAGGGAAATCGTTTTGTGGTTTCCAGTAGATTGATCCAATATGTGACGAAGCAACTGAAGGACCTCTCAAAAAAGGAATTCCAGGAGTGTTTTAAATAGTTATTATGACGTTTTTGAGAAAATTAATGATAGCATGAGGTTTATGAATTTAAATATTTGGTTTATTTACGTCACAGTATTACGTACAGTATATACATTTACATTGAAGTTATTCAAAATATTGGTTATTTCATTAGGGATCAGAATATAATATTTGTGAGGCAGGAGGCCACAACCGTTCTATTCGGTGTTTTCCAACCGACTTCCCTTTCTACTTTCTTCTGGGGTTTGTGGGTCTCTTTCTGACGCCTCGAATTACATATGCGTTGTGGCTGGAGTGGGGTTCTCGCACGGTCAAAGGTTGCTGGAGCGAAGATGGAAGACAGGACCCCGCAATATTTAGGGGTACACATGTGCATAGGAACGCTGTTATTCTATCCACAAAAAGAAGCTGATTTTCCAGCTATGTCCCATTATACGATCGCCGGAACACGTGTGTGGATGCACTTTGAAGGACAATCAGATTAAATTTTATTGGATTTTTTTTAATAACTTGTAATTGACCTATTCCGGGAACTTCTTGACCCTACTATCTAGACAGCATGATAACTAAACACCGCGTTTAATAGGATGAGAAAATAGAAAAATTTTATTTTAATTTTAAGTTTTTGCACGATTTTTTAATTTGAAATTGTAGTACGCAATAACTCTTAGTTATTTGATTTTTGTAAAAGTACACTCTGCATGCTAGGAAGAATTTCCTTGTTCATTCTTTTCAAATGGTCCAGGCAGGGCTTCTCAAACTTTCGACTTTGATGACTCAATTTTCAATCATATTTTTCATCGCGCTCCGCCAATGCAGTGACAATGTATTTAATGCAATAATAATGCAATTTGACGCTAAAGCTTACAACAAGACCTTAATTATAAACCGGAAAGGTTTATAATGAAAGGTTTTCCAACCCAGAAAGGTTTTCGCGCCTTCCTAGGGCCCACCCCCTTAGTTGAAGGGGGAGTGCGTGGCGCAAAAGCACGACTGTAAACATACATCGTGTTGTCAAAATTAAATTAAACATTTGGAATAATAATTTTTACGCTGATTTATTGATTTATTCGAAAATTAATTGTGGCCATGGTAGCCTAGAGGTCAAGGTAATGAACTCGTGGCCCGCGGGTCACGAGTTCGAGCCTAGTACCACCGAATACCCGCCTTGTAGGGGCGGATGCACATTAAACAGGTCGAGGCTCAAACGTCCCCTCGTTGGTGTGATGTGGAAGTTAAGAGAGGGGAGTGGCAGTTAAGTTGTCGTCCTCGTCACTTGACCGTGGTTCAAAATGAAAAGTTCCGTAATCAAAAGTCCGTGAGTAGCTGAATAGTGCGACATTAATATTCACTCAATCAAAAAACAATTGTAATTCTGCTACAAAAAGCAAATGAGTGAAAAAATACAACGTCGTAGAAATAGAGTAATAATGAAACTATGTAATATTTTTTCTAAAAAAAAATTATGTAAAGTCTTAATTTATTGCATTTAGAGATACAGTGAAAATCGTTTAACGTGAAACTGGGAGAGGGACTGAAATCTTTTTTCGTGTTAAAGGATATTGAGGGAAAAAAATATATTTAACACAATTAAGCTTATTGGAGTACATTTTATTTACATAAATATGTAAATATACATGCATTTAATAAAAATCAATGAAACAAAAACATTCACAAGAGCCTACGGATGTTTAATACAAAATTTTCCAAGTTTTTTGAGTGAGTGAATATTAACGTCGCACTGTTCAGCTACACGAGGACTTTTGGTGACGGACCTCGTAATTTCGAACCATGGTCAAGTGACGAGGATGGCACCTGAGCTGGCACCCCCATCTCCTAACTACCATGCCAACGGGTTGATTGATTGATTGATTGATTGATTGAATATTAACGTCGCACTGTTCAGCTACACGAGGGCTTTTGGTGACGGACCACGTAATTTTGAACCATGGTCAAGTGACGTGGACGACACCTGAGCTGGCACCCACCTCTCTAACTACCACACCACACCAACGGGAGTACGTTTCAGCTCTCGACAGATTTAACGTGCATCTCTGCCCTACACGGCGGGTCTTTAGTGGTACTGGGCTCGAACCCGTGACAAAGCAAGCCACGGTCCGATACCTATACCACTCGGCTACCGCGGCCACACCATGCCAACGGGAGAACGTTTGAGCTCTCGACAGATTCAACGTGCATCGCTGCCCTACACGGCGGGTCTTTAGTGGTACTGGGCTCGACATGACTTCCATGATCCGATACCTAGATCACTGGGCTACCGCAGCCCCCAAGATTTTTGAAAAACAAAACATTTATTGAGTTTTTGGAAATTAATCTGATATTTTTCCTTGCATTGTCTTTCTTTGCATCAAATTATCATTTCCCCATTGGAATATACATCTAAATAACTTCACAAACATTTCATGGTGTCGTTCATTTCGTATGACGTGCGAACAGGAATTGCATTATTCATTTCATTTTCGTCGTCGTCGGAATCTGCCTCAGTGATATTTTTTTAGCTTTTAACAAACTCACAAAAGTGTATTTGTCTGCCATAATTGGGGCTGTGCACACATTATCATCATCTACTGCAACGAATTCTGCCGATGATATGGCAGATCACAATCCAATAATATAGAAACTTTCTCAAACATTTCATTAAGTGTTCATTCCCAGAAGAAAATGTTTTTCGTGTTAAGCGATTTTCGTTTCACGTTAAGAGAAAAAAATGAATGAAACCAAATAGCAGTTTGTTTGGTCCATTGTATATTATTCTGTGGAAAGCGATATTTTATCTTAAGCATTTTCGCATTAAACGCATTTCACTGTACATGTGACATACTTTACACCGCCAGAGCGCTTTAAAGAAATACTTCAAAATTGAATTTTAGAAAATCGAAATTCTCGGGAAAAAATATCTTTGAGGTGCAAACTCTCATAACTTATAATTTCAGCGTGTAAGTTTTACGCGTCTGGATCTTTCTATTTTTATGCTACATCGTGTACACCCAAACTCTTTCTTTTATTAGTATAAATCGACTTTAATCTCTGATTTTTTATTAATGTAAAAGACTCTGAGGGGTGAAAGATGGGCTAAAAAATTTTACCACAATTTAAATGTTTGGGAATATTCGAAGAAGTTCCTTTTGACTCAATTACTTTAATTCCAAAGATAGTCTAAATGACATACCTTGGGTCTTATAGGTCAAGGTGAGTCAGATACATTGAGAGTTTTACTAACGTCATATTATAAAGCTACACAAGAGCTATTGAAGATCGACGCGTCATTTTGAGTCTCTATCAAGTGGCGAGTACAACATCTGAACTAGTACCACCCTTTCCTAACTACCAGACGAACAGAAGGACATTGGATTTCAACACATTTAACGTGTATTGACCCTTCTATACGACAGATCTTCTATGGCACCAGAACTGGAGCCCTAGACACTCCGGCAACGAGTTCATGACCATAACCACTATGCTACTATGGTGACCACAGGTCAAGACGTGTATTTCTTTATGTTCCATGACCAACTTAGACAGAGTATTATAGATCTGAAATACCCTTTTCAAATTATTATTATTGAATTTCAATTTAGGCTTGAACATTGTTTAATGATTAATGAAGCTGACTGTTGCACCGTAAGACCTGGGCTCATATCCCAGAGAAGGCATGGATGTTCGTAATTGTATAGTACCTGAGTGGCATGGAGGCAATCTAAATATTCATCGAGCCACAAGTACTCTCGAGAAGTTGGTGGGAGGCATCTGACCACCCGCACAGGGGATGTTCTGTTAAAATTGGGGGCCATGCCAAATCGTACTGTCTCCAGCATATTCAAAGCTACGGCTCATGACAGGCATAAAAAAACTCCTTGTCGTGATGAATTTCGTGAGCCTGGACCTGGCATTGGCAACAGAAACAGCATACAACACGCTTTGAGTTAAATTCTAAACTTTCGGTATGATTTTTCCTAAAATTTTATACAATCTGAAAAATAAAAGCTATAGAATACTTTTTTCATAGAGGGTGGAGAAGATTTATTTCATTTGACTCTTTGCAAAGCTCAAGTGACATAAGTCTTATGGTGTCACATGTCTCACCTAGATATTCCACGTCCAATCTCGCATTCTACATAAGTACTTCCCTGGCCGTAATCTATGCCTCTAATAATCGGATGCTCTCTTAAACCTTGACTTTGTCTTATCATTCACTTTTTCCAGAACTTTCTGGAAAACGTGCTTCCGGTGCTAATAGGCCGGGAAGTGGCTCCATACTCATTCCGTGGCCGTCTTCAGTTGATCTACATTCAGCGCGGGGCACGCTGGGAAAAACCTTTCTTACCCAGCTTCCCGCCTCTTTTTGTTCTTTGTCCTCGCTTCCCAATCTGATTTATTGAAGTAAGTCAAGGTTGAATGTGGTTTTGTGCAAATTGTACCCAGCTGCGAAATTAGAAAGCTTCTCACAAAATTATGGGTTATCTACGACATTTTTATTTCTTGGACTGTATGCTGTGACGTCTTCTCTTGCATAAATTTTCATCTCTCGAGGATTGATAGAGTTTATCTATTCGAAATCTTGAAGCCCAGCAACGGGTAATTGAAAAGTAATCTTCTTTTAAGGGATTAGCATGCTTCTTTTGCAATGAATATACAGTAGGCGAATCCCTGTAATTTTATGTAATATCTGCGTTACAATACCAAGAGAATTTATGTTCATCATGAGGAAAGAAAAAGAGATTAATTGCAAAACAATTCCCAAATACACTCTCCTCGACTTTACACCATTCTTATTAAAACCCTCTCCTAAATAAATAAAAACAATAAATTAAGCAAGATAGCTACATTGTGGTAAGGTCAAAAATTTCACGGAATAACTTAGTTTGTACAATGGAATGTGCACGTTATTCCGCATTATTAACAATAATTATACATACATGGATCGGGATGTATTGCAAAAATCCAAATATACATTCGTATTCTATGTGCAATATTCTTGTTACTTTAATCGGGGCTATACATGTGGTAGCGGTAGCCTAATGGTCAAAGTAACGGACTGGTGCCCGGCGTGTCATGGGTTCGAGCCTAGTAGCGTGGAAGACTGCTGGGCAGAGGGGGCTGATGTACATAAATATGCCGAAGCTCAAACGTCCTCCCGTTGGTGTGGTGTGGTGTGGTATGGTAGTTAGGAGAGATGGTGCCAGCATAGGTATCGTCCTTGTCCCTTGATCATGAACCAAAATGACGAGGTTCGTCACCAAAAGTCCTCGAATAGCGGAATAGTGCCACGTTAATATTCCCTCACTCACTCACGAGACGATACCTGGTCTTATGTGTCAAGGATTGCAAATTCAAGGTTCCATAGGGTTTTAATAAGTTTTTACAAATGTCACCCTTACATTGTCACGAACTCGAAGCCAGCGTGTCATGATTTTGAATCCTAATGTCACTAAATACCTTCTGTGTAGAAGGGCGTATGCACTTTAAATCTGTAGAGACTCAATCTTCCCGTTGACATGGTGTGTGGATAGCTAGTTCAAGTATCGTCCTCGTCACTTGACCGATTATGAGGTCTGTCGTCAATAGCCCTCATGTTGCTTTAGAATGCGACATTAATAAATACTCGCTCTTTCAATTTTGCTCTGAAGTACCAGGTTGTCTTTTGGTGACGGATCTCGTTATTTTGTATCACGATCAATTAACGAGGACGATGCCTGAGCTTACACCCATTCTCTAAACTACCACACCATGCCAACCTGGAGGCATTGAGCCTCGACCGATTTAACATGCTTCAGCTCCTCTACACGTGGATTTTCAGTGACATTAGAGCTCGAACATGGGACTCGACAACACTGACCACTTCGTCACCATGATCACTAAGCAACCAGGGCCACTATAACTTTTTAAAAAATTGTGCCTAAGACCACGGCTTGTGCGGAATTTATAAACTCCTTAAGGGAAAAGCTAAGCTATGAAATAAGTTAATTTTAAGTGTTTCAATTCTTCTTGCAGCCAAAATGGCTAGGATGCACTCCAGTAGCAAGGACGGCATTGGCTGACTGGACTCAGACCCCGGGCCTCGGTCTCAATGGGAGGGCTCGTCTCGTTCTCGACTTAGTCTGAATAAGATCATAATTTGAATAATTTCAACTGTCAGATGCAGAAGCGTAACATACACCCCAGCTACCACTAAACCGTGAGGGGTCCCAGGATTCAAGTGGCCCAAAGCCTATGTTATGTTATGGTTTTGCAATCCTTTATATGTGGTGGGGCCCAAAACCGGACTTTGCAGAGGGAGGCCTAATAGTACTCCTCTGGGGAAATGTTATTTCCGATTGTGTTCTTCAAAAAGCTGGGAATTTCGAAAGATACATCAATTGGCTACATGTGATGACCTTCGTCCACTTACTGACCTAGGCCTACCTCCATACGTCATCATTACTCATTCAAACAAAAGGCGACAGTCTTTCGAGCTGGTTTGTGCGATTTTAAGTCATACACATTTATTTTTTTCGGGTTATTGTTTATAGAAGCATTTGACAACGTCTGTTATGTATTGCCTACTTATAAGGATCATAATTGGGGCCTAAATGTGTGTAGGGCCCCAGGTCATACTTTTGAGTAAGGGTCCAGGGCCTAAAGAATTCTTAAGATGTCCCTGTCCAGTAGAATCTTTATCAAATGATAAGTGAGTGTTCTGTCCTCTTAAGCGGTCGCAACTCTACACATGTGACACTTAACAGGTTTAGCTGATGTCGGTAAATATTATTTAACCCTTTATCTACCGCATTATGTATTACTGCAGTTTTTTTCATGCAATATTTTTTTTGGATCACTACATTGACAGTTAAGGGATATACAAAAAACACAAAATACTCAACTTTGGGAAATTTAATCCGTTAGAGCTAATTAATTAATTAAAGATATCAAACTGTAAAATTAATTACATACACTTTTCACTTAAAATAAAGAGTCAAATCGCTTTCTAAGGTCTTCATTAACGTTCAAAAAAATAAGACACTTAAATTTTTTGACATTAATTATTTTTTCTGGACAAAAATGATCATCTTTGCCCTCCAATGAAAACGCAATTTCTGCTATAAAACTATTCGTCTTCCCCGCTAAAATACTCATCCTAGAACCCGTGCTGCCCTATATCTTGGAAGAGTGGATTTCAAAGAATATTCCTGCTAAGTATTGTCAGAATATTCGTAAAATAGGGTATTCTATGTTATTTTAAAGTGAGTGGTACTTATAAGTACCGTCGGTAGATAAAGGGTTAATACCCCAATATTCCGTTCAACCGAATTTCGAAGTCACAATTCTGGAGCTGTGAACCTGTTATTTTGACACAACAAAAAGTTAAGCAGTGTAATTAATTTATATGCTTTCGTGTTTAGGGGTGGTTATGGATACGAAGTGGGTGGAAGATCACGGGTTCGAGATCTGGTGCTACTGAAGATCCACCGGGTAAAAGGGGAGACTGCCCATTAAATCTGCCGAGGCTCAAACATCCTCCCGTTGGTGTGGTAGTTAGGAGAAAGTAGTACCAGCTCAAGTGTCGTCTACGTCCCTTGTCCGTGATTCATAATTACGAAATCTGTCACCAATACTCCACGTGTTGTTTTAGTGTGCTACTTAAATGCAGTAAAACCTGTTTTTGTGCTGTAGATAGGGACCACATAAAAATAAACACACAAAAAAAGATATTCCAAAATTTCATAAACTCTTACATATAACAAACAACTTCGTCGAAATATTACGAATTTTTTTTAAATGGTGGAGAGGGACCGCATAAGAAAAGTCGCACTTGGGAAATACTCCAATTATTTACGAAATGTATGAGAAAGTACTTCCATAACAAAATAAATGATTAAACTACACATGGAAACATTTTAAAAACATTTAATTTTTCATTGAATACATGCAGAACTTTTCACACACAAAATGCACATTCATAATCCACTGCTACTCATCGCAATCCAAGGCACTCATCTACTTGTGATGAATTATTTCAAAATCACTTTCGTCACTTGAAGATACAATTTCAATTTATTTATTTATTTGCACCATAAAGTAAGTGATAAGTTTTTACGACGAAGGTCGGTGGTCAGTTGCTTGTAAATGTCACGATAACCAGACATGCATGATCGAAGCTCTTTTTGAAATTCCATACGCCTTTCGGAATCGGTATCTATTTTAAGAAATGCTTTACAATTTGTTGGGTAGCTGGATCTCTGCATATATTTTATTCGCTCTTGAAAAATCCGGTTCTTCTTGTCCGTCTTCATAATCAATCAAATTATTTATGTCACTGTGATTGAAAGTTTCGTCTTCAATCAAGCGCGTGCTGTTGGCGCGTTGAGAGAAAGCAACTGAACGAGCATTGTCGGTGAGACCGTTTATAACAAATGAACAAGTCTTGAAGTGTATATATGTGCATTGCATTGGTGTAACGTACACGCCCGAAACCCCCTTCTAACGGGGGGAGCAAGGCCTGACTAAAACCAAGTACGTATTTATCCAATATTAAAGGTAAAACCTGACTTTTTGTAAGAGAGCCCTAACATTCTCACTGTTATTGGTACATTGATAGAAAGCATTACAGTGTCACCAAAGCCAATGAAATTCATATACCGCATAAAAAAATCACACAGAAAAGTTCTCTCGAAAATAAAATCGCACAAAAATAAAACCGCATAAAAAAGGACCGCACATAAACAGGTTCTACTGTATAAATAACTCTCACTCCTTCCAAGCTTATTGAAAAGGTACAAGAAAGTATACCAATGTGTTTTATGTATAAAAAACGGATATATCTCTCTGTGTTATTAGTGTAGAATTGTGTGTGAAGCGTATCTATATTTCTAGTTTAATAATTTCATTGATCCGTATTTCATCCTTGCCGTTTGTAGCTCTGGTGTGTTTATTTATTGTTGTAATATTAATTCGGTGTCAGATGACGATAGTTTGATTTGACAGATATTAACCAGTTCACTGCGGTGCCCGTTTGTGAGCACGTAACTATGCGTGTCACGGAAATCGAAAGATGACGAGTCTACTCGCCAATAACAGAGTAAGTGTTGCGGACAAAATATAGGATCAAAAAGATCGGTTTATTTTACAAAATGTCCCTAGGTTCCGCTCTTAGGTTTCCTCCAGCTGTTGGTCACTGGGTCGAAAAGTAATAAAGTAATTTATGAATGGATCGATTGAATGAATAGAAATTATTTTATTAACGATTGAAATTTTAAACAGGATAAATATATAAATAAATATATAGAGAGAGTGAGCTATATAATAGTATGAACTGAAATTTTTTTATATATTACTTGTTTGTTTAACTCCGGTATGACCTCAAAATATTCTAATCTTCTTGAAATTAGAAAATATGGTTTGTTTTTCTCAAAAATTACATTTTAATATGTACCGATGGTACTTATAAGTAGCACTCACTTTAAAATAAGATAGAATAACCAATTTTACGAATATTCTGACAATACTTAGCAGGAATAATCTTTGAAATCTACTCTTCCAAGATATATGGCAGCATGGGTTCTATGATGAGTATTTTAACGGGGAAGGCGAACAGTTTTATAGCAGATTTTGAAGATTATCATTTTTGTCCCGAAAAAATCATTAATGTCAAATTTTAAGTGCCTTATATTTTTTGTATCTTAATGAGGACATTTGAAAACGATTTGACTCTTTATTTTAAGCGAACAATGTATATAATTAATTTTATAATGGAATATCTAATTAATTAATTAGCTCTAACGCATTAAATTTCCCAAAGTTGAGTATTTTGTTTATGTATATCCCTTAATTTTCAATGTAGTGATCCAAAAAAAAATATATTGCAGGAAAAAAACTGCAGTAAATAATAATGCGGTACATAAAGGGTTAACTAGCCAATGATCACAACTTCGAGTACACTCGTCGTGTCACAAATTCATGCAATGAATATTGTACTCTTCAATCACAATTAAATGGTTTAAGGAAGCTTTGTTACTTTTGAAAAAAAAACTCAAAACACATACTGTGTTTCTTCCCATAATGGGATTTTGGGGTACCATGTTGTTAATTTAGAAAAATAAAATTACTGTCTTTTATAGTCACGATAGCTGAGGGGCTGTGACATCGAGTTAGCGATCGGCAATGTTTTAATTGGCCTTCGTGTTCATGTCCTGATTTCACAAAAGACTCGTTGTGCAAATTGGCTGTTGGGTGTTGAATTTGCCGAGTTTTAAGTCAGCACATTCTGGCATAGAGGAAACGAGTAGGCTGCCGGGTCATGTGTCCACCTTGTCATCAAGTTTGTGGTTCGAAATTAGCGAAGTGTTTTGGTTATGATTAGCAGACGTTTGAATCTGACAGCTGGAAGCATTCAGCACAATAATAACGATTTCCTTTGTAATTCCACGTGTAGTTCAAAGACAACGATAAAATAAACAACGTGTAGTGAATAGAAGTATAATAATTTCTGATCTTTAAGTAGTGTGGATATAATCTTATGATTTACAAGCTGTCTTATTTGTAACATTAACATTGAAAAAATGATAGTAATGGCATCCGTTATTAAAAATAAAGGTAAGAATTATACACTCAGGAACATTGAAAATAGCGACCCAAAAAGAAAGCATCGGATTGAAATGAAATTTAATACACATAATGACACAGATGAGAGATTCACTTGATCTCAAAAACAAGACAATTAAACGAATACAGTGTGTGCAACGACACAAATACTGGGCAACTTCAATAGCACGTTGGACCACTTCCAGCTTCAATACATGCCGCCACACGGTCCGGCATTGAGTTGATTAGACACCTTATGCTGTTCTGAGGCAGATGGGCCAACAAATCTTGAAAAGCCCATTCTAAATCATGTACAAAGTGACACGATGGCGTCTGCCGTTTTAGCTGATCCCACACGTGCTCTACAGGGGACAAATAGGGGGAGTGCGCCGGCCATGGAAGAGTCTGAAAATGACGTAGGAAGTCTAGAGCAACTCTTGCTGTATGCGGACGAGCATTATCTTGCTGGAAAATTGCCCCTGAGAGACCATTTAGGAAAGGTCCTACATGGGGTCGAAGAATATCATCAACGTAACGCTGGCCCGTTAAGGTTCCACGCATCACAAATAAAGTGGACCGGCTATCATAGGCTTTGCCCCAGACCATTACACCAGTTTTGCGGGCAGTCTGACGTAGAACAGTGTTGGGGGAATTGTACCTCTCACCAGGGCGCCTCCATACCCGTCCACGGTTATCATCTGTCCCCAAAACAAACCGGGATTCATCACTAAACACAACTTTTTGCCAATCTGTGACATTCCACATTGATCTGGCTTGGCACCATTGTAGATGCAGTTGCCGATGTTCCGGTGTTAAAGGGACTGCACGGAAAGGGCGCTTGGATTTAATATTTGCTTCTGCAAGGTGTGTGGAACAATTGCTACGCCTACGTCTGCTCGTATCGTTGAACGAGTCACTGTGGGGTCCACAAGTGCTTGCCGCACGATCCTTCGATCCTCTCTCCTCGTGGTCTTCCTCGTCGCTCCAGACCTGGTTTTCCGCGCGTGGGTACCTTCTCGTGTCCACTACGTTCTAACGGCACACTCCGAACGATCCACCTGGCCAGCAACACGGCGCGTCGACCAACCTGCAGTTTTCATCCCGATGATTAGGCCTCTCTCAAACTCGCTTAACTTTGAGAAATGTCTTCTTGCACGTTTACCTGGCATGTTTCGCTTACCAAATTCTTCCTACAATAGGCGGGTAATCGTCACGTTTATGAATCTTCGAATTTGCGCTGGCTTATATAGCACTCTCTTCCTGATTGTAGCGCCACCTCGGCGTGTATGAGCATGCGTATTGGCACAAAACGGATCATTTGCATATCACATTACGCAGTACTTATATGCAAAGTTTCGCGATTGTACTTAGCTTCCTTCTTGGGTCGCTATTTTCAATGTTCCTGAGTGTATTTATTTAATGTTTAATTATATTGTGCTGGTCGTTCCAATGTTGTTCCATACAGCCTGATTTTGTGCGGTACCTTTGTATGCGATTTTATTTTTGTGCGACTTTTTCTGTTCTGTTTATGAATTTAAACGACATTGGCACCATTGTAATGTTTTCCCACCTGGCAGCTTCCCTTTGCAGATAGCATTACGCGCAGTTCACGTGCACTCCTAAAATATTATGGGGTACCTTTTTTCATCTAACATCATACCGATGGCTGTCAGAAAGCCAACGCTGGATTCCCCCTGGAAACCGGTCCCCCGTGTGTAATTCAAGGTGTAAGAAGCGACTGCTCCACCTCAAGAGAGTGAAGACATCGTTCGTTTTGAAACGCTCGAAAGAAAGGTTTTGTGTCTCCTTCACAAATAACACACTCTGTAGAATGGAAATGTTCACAACAGTTTGAAAAACTTGTAACCAAATGTACACATTGTAATTAATATTTCTTAAATTAATAATTAAAATAATTAAATAATTAAAATATTTCTTAATTTTCGCGCTACCCATCGATTAACCCAAACGCTACAATATATACACTTCATTTATGTTTCGACAATGCTTGTTCGAATGCTTTCTCTCAACGCACTAGCAGCGCGCGCTTTATTGAGGACGAAACTATCAGTGACAGTGACAATATCAATAACTTGATAGATTATTTGAAAAGGGACAAGAATAACAGAATTCTATGATAGAGGATAAAATATATGCAGAGATCCAGATTTCCAACAAATTGAAAAAGCATTTTCTTAAAACAAGCACCAATTCCGAAAGGATTTTGAAATTCCAAAAAGAGCTTTGATTATGCATGATTGGTTATCGTGACGTTTACAAGCAATTGACCAGCCGATCTTCGTCGCAAAAACTTATCCCTTACTTTATGGTGCCAAAAAGTAAATCAATTGAAATTGTATCTTCAAGTGACAAAAGCGATTTTGAACTAATTCATCACTGGAAGTTGCGCGTTTTGGATTACGACGAGAAACAGTGAATTATGAAAATGTAAATTTTAATAACTTCTCCGTACACACAATGAGACCTTAAATTCCATGCGCAATTTTTATTTACTTTGTTTGGAAGCACTTTCTCATGTATTTAGAAAATAGTTGACGTATTTTCTTATGCCATCCCTCTCTGTTGCATAAAAAAAAATTCTGTAGTATATCGACAAATTTATTTGTTGTATGTAAGTATTTATGAAATATATTTTCAATTTGTGTGCGTGCGCGGTTTCTTTTACGCGATCCCTATCCACCGCACAAAAACAGGTACTACTGTTTATAGAGAGATAATTCTTAAATGTTTCTCTCTATCTCTCGCCATGCCCTTGAACTTATATTTCCTGGAATCGTAATATCTTGCATATGTGTGTGTTGTTTTTACGTACTGTTATAACTACCCCAATAAAACCAAAAATGTATTTCTTAATCAAATTTTGGCGAAATTAATGAAGATGCTTTTGGAAGCTTGACATCTCATTCGAAATTTTTGAAGCTAAAGAAATAAAATGAGCAAGATTTATTTCTAGTTAATAAAAAAATGCCACCCACAATAAATGCATACTCAGTGGCATTGCGTACACCCCCATATCGTGAAGAGGCGGGTAAGATCCCAAAGCCTGAGTTACGCCAAATGCGTATTTAACCAATGTATAAAATATAAAAGGCAAAACCTGACTTTGAAAAAGGGGAGCCCTAATATTCTCCGGTACGACACTGTATACGCTTATAATATACAATCACTCAAAAAAGTATTGTGACACTTGGCATGTGTAACTTTAAAGCCATTTATAAAAATATTTATCACATTAAAACAAAAACAAAATGATTTAAGAAGTATTTTAACATTTGGTGTACAGTATATAAGGAAAATTTTATTAATATTATAGAATTATAATTTGATTTAGCTTTTCAAATATAATTCAAAGGCACACTGAAGTCAAAAAAAGTATTGAGACACTTTAGAAATGAGAAATTTAACAGATATACAGCGCATTAATAGAATTTAATTTCACGCCACTTTTTTAGATTAGAAGTTTAAACATAAACGTTTCAACAGATAAAATTATTTTTAGAAAAACTGGTGAGAAATAAAGATATATTGATTGGTGTGTGAAATCTCTCGCAATAAGTCATTGGAAAGGAGAAATCAGTTCGCTGTATAGGAAAAATCTTGAAATTTAGTAAGTCTACTGTTTTTAACATCATTGACAGGTTTAAGAAAGCAAATAGTGTGCAAAACTAGAAATCATCAGGGAGGATATTTAATGAACGTGAAGAGAGGTTGATTTTGAGACAAATACACCTTAATCCAAGAACTAGGGCAGTAAAAATGACTATGTAATTTAAAATAGGTTCGGGAAATCAGTAAATCCTGAAACTGTCAGAAATGTTTTAAGAAAACATAAGTATCATGGCTGAGTACCTCAAAGAAAGCCCTACATTAGCAAAGCAAGTAGAGAAGCTAGGTTGGTATTTGCTAAAATGTATGTAAGGAAGCCAACAGAATATTGGGAAAATGCAATTTTTGTTGATGAAAGCAAATATAACATTTTCGGATCGTATGGCAAGCAAAAAGTTTGGCGGAAATCAAATATAGCAATGGATGTCAAAAATTTATGGCCTTCTGTCAAGTATGGAAGGGGTAACCAAATTGTATGGCGCTGCATGTGGCAAGCTCTGGTGTAGGAATCTTACATTTTATTGATGGTATATTGAATGAATATGTCTATCTTGACATTCTCAAGCGAAATTTAAAACAAAGTGCGAGCAAGCTGGGAATCTCAGGATACTTTAAATTGTACTAAGATAATGACCCGAAATATACTGCAGATATTTTCAAGAGTTATGGGTCTTCTACCACTGTACTACCGTTATTAATACTCCTGCACAAAGTCCAGACCTTAATTCCATTGGACATGTGGGGGATTAATTGCAGCAAAAACTATATGAGCACCAAATTTCTAACAAGCAGGATTTAAGAAAATATTTGGTTGAAGAGTGGACCAAAATCGATAGATCGATTTACAAAAAATTGATCCTATTCCATGCCAAATAGACTTAAAGAGGTCATAAAAAGCAAGGGCAACCCAACAAGATATTAATATCTAAGTTTGAATTGTTTTTCTTAAATTATTAGGAAGTGTCCCAATTTTTTAGCATGTTTTTAAACTATATTTCTTTTATTTTCAATTTCAACCATAATTGCATTAATGTATGGATTTTTTTCAAATTATTATTTGTATTTACCAAAATAACATTTCCTATTTTTTTTCATTTGTATGCATTACGATAAAAATCTATGAACTGGTAGTGTTTCCCAATACTTTTTTGAGTGCAAATGCAAAATGTTCAAATGCCATTTCAGCAAAAAAGTTAAGTAATAATATAAACAAGACGAACCATGTTACCAACAAAGTTTCAAATCAGATTGCGGAGATAATAGCCTTTATTGCTCCATATCACACAAAAATCCTAACTGTAAATCGTATTGCAATATTTGAACCAAATACCAGCACATTATGGGACTGCACACATGATCCGATACCTTGCCCAGTGGTCAAGGTATCGGATCATGACAGGTATATCATGAGTTCATGCCCAGTATCACTAAAGATCCGCTGTGAAGGGCAGCGATGCATGTTAAGTCTGTCAAGAGCTGAAACGTCCTCCCGTTGGTGTAGTGTGGTAGTTAGGAGAGGGGGTGCCAGTTCAGGAGTCGTCCTCGTCACTTGACCATGGTTCAAAATTACAAGGTACGTCGCCAAAAGCCCTCGTGTGGCTGAACATTGCGACGTTAATATTCGCTCGCTTGCCTCCTCCAACAAGCCATGCTAACAACACCAGCAATATCGTAGCTTCAAGACAGGGAGCGGAGGATCGAGTCATCGATCCAATCTCCTGTGAAGTTCAACTTAAAGCTGACAGTTATACCTCGACTTACGCGAACCCGTAGTTACGCGATTTCAAATCTCGTTGATTAATATTTTTTTTCTTTTTTTCGATCTCTGAATCTCAGTACCACAGCTTCATGGAATTGATGATGTGATCGAAAAAGTTGTCGATCTTGCCTGGTAAATAAATTCAGAAGTGGATAGTAATGTCGTTCAAGAAGTGCTAGATTCCCCAAATCAGGAGCTGACAATGGATGAACTCAGAAATGCATGTGCAAGACACTGAACCACTTGGGTCTTGAGACTCGGTTCAAACAGAGGATCGAATGACGATTGGGAAATTGATAGACCTCAATTTCACTGAAAGAGGGTGATAAATTTCATAAAATACAGACTCCAAAAAAGCGTATTTTTTCAACGAAACAAGGAATAAATATATATATATATATATATATATATATATATATATATATATATACAGTTACTCCCAGAATTGAGGGTACACCTACTTTTAAAACGGGAATCAATGTTTAGAATGAAAAAAATTATATTAAATGAGGGAAATAATTAAAACCTTTAAGCATAGATGCGTTTATTAGATCATAATTCATTATTTTGAATGATAAAATAAAATATTTGATAGATTAAACATACAAATAATAACTTATAAAGAAAATTAACAGAAATTAATAGCCACAAAATTGAGAGTACATGTGTATCTATTTTCCTACATAAATCATGAATAATAAAGAGTTAATATTTAGTAGCATAACCTTTTTTGCTGATATGACAGCTTCCAATCGCCGAGGCATCGATTCCACAAGATATCTAGTGGTTTAGGGAGCAATATTCAGCCATTCTTCTTGCAATACCGATTTCAATTGTTCCTTGCTTGTAATTTGATGTTTTTGCTCAGCTCTCTCAAGGTGGGACCACAGATTCTTGATAACATTTAAGTCGGGAGACTGTGGAGGTCTATTAAGTTGATTCCGACAATGGTAAAGCAGCCATTCTTTTACAACAAACGCAGTGTGCTTGGGGTCATTGTCTTGCTGGAATATGAAATTCGACCCCAGTCCCAATTTATCAGCATTTTCTTTCAAATTATTTTGCAGTATATTAAGATAAGCCATCTTGTGCATGACTCCATCAATGAATACTAGCTTTCCCACCCCCGGCGCAGCCATACACCCCCAAACCATCAACGACCCATCTGCGTGCTTCACAGTAGGAATTGTGTGTTTTGGGTGGTGTGAGGTATTGGGTTTACGCCACACCATACGGCGACCGTCACTGCCGAAGATGTTGAACTTACTCTCATCGCTGAAAATGACTTCGTTCCAAAACTGTTGAGGCTTTAAAATGTGTTCTTTAGCGAATTTCAATCGCTTGACTCTATTCCTCTTACCAATTAAGGGCTTTTTTCGAGCTACTCTACCATTATAGCCAGCCTTTCTTAGGACTCTTCGTACCGTTTCTGCAGAAACCGATCGACCTAAGGTATTAGAGGTACTGGCTGAAATTTTAGGAGCACTAATTTTAGGATCAATCTTCACTTGATGTATAACTCTTCGCTCGGTTATAGAGTTCATAATTTTCTTTCTCGCTCTTTCTTCGTTATTTGCCAGTATACCAGTCTTTTTAAATTTTTGCAGGATTTTTTGGATGTAGTTAACACTTCGTCCAACTACTTTAGCAATATTCCGCTGGGATTTACCTCCATTTGACAGTTTAATAACAAGTTTTCTCTCTTCGATCGTCGTTTCCTTTCGATTCTCCATTTTAATCAAGACATCAAATCACAAACATAAATTTGCTATCAGATAGCCTTTGAAAACCTTCCTTTATCATAGATCTATTATCAAATTTCTATTTAAAAATTACTGGTTTCTCACTGGTAGTTTTGCATAGTGATTAAAGAAGTGTACCCTCAATTTTGTGACATTAAAATGGTATAGTTTTTCTTTCAAACCTTTACATTTTTGTTTCAATCAATTTCCACATCTTACATTTAATGTTATTTGGAAGAGTTATGTATGCATTTTGAATGTACAAAAGTGCGTTAACATAGCGTATTAATTTCTACACCTGGTGATCCGATGGTGAATTCGGAATTAAGTGTACTCTCAATTTTGGGAGTCACTGTATATATATATATATATATATATATATATATATATATATATATATATTAGCATGCTACATGAAAAAGCTTTGGGCTCCAAGACTTTGTTACATTTTATGAAACCTTCTACGTCTGAATAACTTCGGTTTGCGATTTTGTATTTGTTATCTAACATTTTATTAAACGTTTTTTTTAATTATCTTCTTTCGTTTCCGGCCCCAAATTAAAAATAATTTATAAGAGGAATTTATATACGAAATTATACCACGACTTAGGCGAATTCAACTTTCGTGGTTAGCAATCAGTCCTATCTATATCGTAAGTTTGGGGTACTACTGTAGCTTACTGTACATCTCGATGCAAGCAGTCATTCATCTTCCGTTGTTGTGGATAATGATGAAAGAGCTAATCCTTCAAAATCGTCTTTTGCAATCATTCCATAGTAAAACAATCAAAGTTAAGTCAACCCTTATGTGAATTCCAGAAGTTTGGTACAACCTTGGACACAAAATAACTTATTTATTCCACGTGTATATCTGGCGCGCTGTTTGCATCCCAATCTCCTAAGCTACAACCTTTGGCGCACACACGGGTTTCAAAAATTAGAAACTTTATAATCATATCACTTTTTTAAAAAGGCCAATGTTTTAAATGCCGATTTTTGATTCGTTTTGAAGAAAAATAATTTTATATATATATATATCATGCGGAAGACTAAATTGCGTAAAATTATCATTACCTGATTTAATACCATGAGGAAATACGATTTTTGTATTGTTGATAGTACGTTATTTGCGCTTTAATTTTAAATATCATCGTTAAAAATAACGCGTTTTTTAAACATGGGTTTTCTTTCAAACATCACATTTTGTGTAACATAATTTTTTATTCCTTAAATTTTAAAAGCGAAATTGAAGTCAAAGTGAATTTATTTAATAATTAGTTTCATTAATTTAATTTTACGAGCGGATAGTTTAATTTACTGTTTTCAATGTTCAACTGTTACACGTTGTAAAATTTACTTCCTTAAATAATCAGTTTTAACCAATTAGTTTTTATTTATTTTTATTAAATTATCGTAGTACCATCCAAAACAATCGTGTACAGAAAATTTCAGCTCAATTGAGCCCTCCAAAATGCGAGAAAAAAAGTTATTTTAAAGTTTTGACTCAGACAAAGTTACAATGTAAATAGAAGATAACCCATTAAAAAGGGGGGTAAGAAATTAGCGGTAGATATAATGTTTAAAGAATTAATTTATTTCAAAATAAATTTTTATAAAACTTTTGTATGGGCCATTTCTAGATATTTTCTAAAAAGAAATAAATGATTTTCATATTTATAAACTAATTTGGATTGTTTTTTCACATTGTCTACTAATAAAGGTTTTTAGTTTTAAATATCATCAAGCATTAGCACACACCAGCGTTTCTCAAACAGTGGGGCATGCCTCCCAAGGGGGAGCGTGATAACCTTACGTAGGGAACGCGAGCATATCGAAAATAAAAGATTATTTTAAAAAGATTTTTAGGAAGCAAAAAAAAAATGCATTCTGACAGAAAAAATAAAATACACATTTACACTTGTTCATTCCATAATTGCATATATTTTTTGTCGCTAATGCCATCCACCGACTTGATGTGGTGTGGTAGTTAGAAGCGGGAGTGCCAGCTTAGGTGTTGTCCTCGCCATGGACCATGGTTCAAAATTACGAGGTCCGTCGCCGAAATCCCTCGTGTAGCTAAGTGAGTGAATTTTTTTCTCATTCACCCACCATCCAACGACTGAGCACCTCAACCAATGTTTTGATGTAACCCTCCGCTAGAAGTTGTTGTTGTAACCTCCATCTTGGAACAGCGTGCGAATAGCACCGTCTCACAATAAAACCAAACTACAGTCCTGTAGTCACATCGCTCTAAAAAAACTCGAACCAGCGTTTACGAACATTTGTTTAACACAACAACACTGATATAATATGTGGTAGAACCTGTTTTCGTGCGGGTTTTTTATGCGATTTTATTTTTGTACTATTTGTTCCGTGCGATCTTTTTCTATGCGGTATATGAATTTCAAGGACTTTGGAAACACTGCAATGTTTTCCGTGAATGTACATACATACACTTAAAGATGCTCTGTTCATTGGTTATAAACAGTTTCTCGACAATGCACGTTCAATTACTTTCTCTCAACGCACTAGCAGCACGCATTTGATTAAAGACGTAACTTTCAATGACAGTGACATTATCAATAATTTGATAGATTATGAAGACGGACAAAAAGTACTGGGTTCTTTGAGAGTGGATAAAATACATGCAGGGATCCAGCTTTCCAACAAATTGGAAAAGCATTTTCTTAGAATAGATACCAATTCCGAAAAGAGTTTGAAATTCCAAAAATAGCTTTGATCATATATATCTGGTTATCGTGACGTTCACAAGCAACTGACCAACCGACCGTGGTCACAAAAATTTATCATTACTTTATGGTGCCAAAAGTCGATCATCCGGTATAGTGGCTGGCGACGCTGACTGCTGTGCCGTTGGGTCTGGGTTTGCATCCCGGTGAAGATATGGATGTTTGTAAATGTATAGTGCCTTCGCGGCATGAAAGTACTTTAAATAGCCATCGATCCGCAAGTCCTCTCTGGAGGTTGGTGGAAAGGGAAGAGAGGTGGGAGAACCCTGACCACACTCTTAGGGTTTTCTTCCTCAAAATTGGGGTAAAACCGAGCTAAAGCGTTCTGTCACCTGTATGGTGCTCAAAGCTACGGCTAACAACAGTCATCACTTAGCCCATTGCCGTGATGAATTTCGTGGGCCTTGATCTGACCTTTGACGATCAGGTGGCATTAGTAACAACAACATGGTGCCAAAAAATAAATCAATTGAAATTGTATCTTCAAGTGTCGCGATAACGATTTTGAACTAATTCATGACATGAAGATGCACGCTTTAGGTTACGATGAGTGGCAGCGAATAATGTATGAGAATTTTGTGAAATTTTCTCCATGTACACTGTGAGAAATCAAATATTTTTAAAATGTTTCTATGTTGAATTTATTTATTTTGTTTGGGAGTATTTTCTCATAAGTTTCGTAAATAATTGACGTATTTTAAAAGTGAAACTTTTTTATGCACTCTTTCCACCGCTTTAAAAAAATGTTCTGCAGTATATCGATAAAGATGTTATTTATGTAAGTATTTATGAAATATTTATTTTCCGTGCTCCCTATCTACCCCACAAAGACAGGAACTTATAAATGTATGAGTACTGCTTAATGCATTTCATAATTAAATTATCAATGCTAAACTAAGAACAAGTTTAAAAATTATTAGTGACTCACATGTACTTATCATACACAAAATTATATATAAAGTTTAAAATACTTATCTTTTTAATTAGAAACCGTACAAAAAAGTTATTGTCGTATTGTAGCTTTAGTCAAAGTACATTATCATTGCATTCAAAACATTGTAATTGTAGGGAATGGGGCGCGATGAAAATTATAGTTGAAAATTGGGTCACAAATGCTGAAAGTTTGAGAAGCACTGGCGTACATAAAGGCAGGACCGATCCCAGGGTGTCCGCGTGCAAACATCTAATGTGCCGCCCCTCTAGATAATTTTTCATATTTTGACTAATACTTAACACTGACGTTAGAAACTCGTCTACGCGTATAAGAGTAAAAAGTAAAATATTTTTATAAATGCAAAGACACATAAATCACTTCTACCCTTTATTTTGTTTTTTAATTATAAGGCTATTATTAAATTGAAAACGTTTAATTTTCTCAAATGCATTTTGCTCATATTCAATCTAATTTGTTTTTGTTTAAGAAACTCAACCGTTAATCCGGTTGTATGGGAAAATGTATTTTCATGGTAAAGCATTAGTCCCCTGGAAGACATTTAGTAGTTTACCAGTTTGCTGTTACAGTCTTCTGTCCTTTCAACTTGGTGGCTTTGACCCATCCCGTACCTCTGAAGAAAACGGCTTACATTACTTTTTTTCATTACTTGTAGTCTTTTCGGAATTGTAGGCGTGGGATCATTTTCAAAGACCCATATTTTACTTTCTTAGCGTGTTGTAACGTCCAAAAACGGTATGTACGTTTCATCACCTATTACAATTTTAAAAATGATGCAGTGTCTACCATCATTTAGCAATTTAAACATATTTTTACTGATTTTGCCACGTTTTCCTTTTTTTGGTGCTCAGTTAGTTTATGAGGAACCCAACGGCAAACTATTTTTTCATACGTAATTCTTCATGAATAGTTTTGTACATTGCTGCGGATTCAATGTTCAGCTCCTTCTGTATCATTTGGTAGGCACAGTGATTATCATCCATTAGCATTTTTCGTATGGCATACACATTATCCGGGATTACTGCCGACCACGGACTCCCTGTGTGTTCTTTATCCTGAAGAGAATTGTGGCCTCTGAGAAAAGTTCTTTAAGCCAGTGGTCCCCAACCTCCGGTTCGTGGACCAAATTATGTTGGTCCGTACAAGGAATATTAAATTATTTTCTTTTTATATACTGTGACGCATTTCTCTAGGGTTTTATGGTAATCAGTTTATATACCATGTTAAATCACTTAATATTAATTTCCTGGTGTGACTATATTTTATTCTGAAGGCGTGTTTAAATACAATTAAACTAAAATTATTAAATAAAAGCAATCTAAAATATAAACAATCAACGTCCTCCTCCTTCAGTGGGCCGTGATAAAATTATCAAACGATCGTTCCGCGGCGATAGAAAGGATGGGGAGCAACGATTTAAACCATTTGAATAGAGTAGCATGACATGGAGATTCATCCCCAAATGCTAATTGCAGCCGTTAAACACATTCGTCTTGATTTAATCCCGCCTTAGAATCATAGAAAATTATATCAGGATAATGTTCTCGCGTCACACACACAACTCCGTTTTCTCCTCTGTTTAAAAATTATTCTACGCTAAACAACTTGAAGAAAGTCAGTAAAAAGCCGTCTGCTGAATTAAAATACTTTATATTTTCAAACTAAATAATTTTTTGTTTTGTTTTTTCATCTATTTGTGCATAGGTATTTCAAAAGTTTCAGAGTTATACCCTCGTATTGAAATAAAGTAGGCTTGAAATGTTGATATAGTTGAATTATGCAGATTTCTTAAATTCTCGGCTATATTATCGATTCTACCAGCTACAATATTAGGATTTAAACTTACACTCTCAATTGACTTTGCTTGTGTTGTATATTATACTTCTGCCGTTTTAAATAAACACATTTACTAATAAATTTCCTTTCAGTAAATTATTTCAATCTGCTTGAGTAATTAAATATGACAATATATATAACTTACAGCAGCTCCATAATCTTCAAGAATTCATCTCAATTCAGACAATTTGTCTTCACGAAGTATTGTAAAGTGTTGGGGTCATATATAGTTTGCCTCATGATTTGTAACAGACTGCCTATTAAGATTATATTTCCTGAATAACTAAGAAATAGAGTTTTTTGATATCAGGAATATTTTATTCTTATTTCGGGCAAAAAAAATACGGCAGTTCCTATTTTCTAGAAAATTATGACGTTCCCCTTGAATTGACTTTTCTTTAATAATTGTTGAAATTTTATATATTTTATTTTTATTAAATAACTTCGTATTTTAATATATGAATAGAAATAAAAATCCACTTTTATTCTCAATCTATTTAGTATACACTGCCTTTTATCTTAGCTATTTTGCATATTTATTAAACTTTAAAAACACATCTGACTAGTTCTTGTTTGGAACTCTCCAAACAGAGGAAGAAGAAAAAGAAAAATAAAAGTACTACACATGAAGAAGGAGTGGGGGTAACATCTATAGTTAAGACTTTGCATAATGCCTTTCAGAATTTATATATATACTGAAGAGCTAAAAAACTGTTACAACTGCCTAATATGGAGTAAGGCCCCTACGAGCTCATAGTAGTCCCGCAACACGGCATGCCATGGATTCGATTAATGCCTGAAGTAGTGCTGGAGTAATTGACACCATGAATTCTGCAAGGCTGTTCATAAGTCAGTAGGAGTAAGAGGGGGTGGAGATCTCTTCTGAACAATACGTTGCAAGGCATCCGAGATATATTCAAAAATGTTCATGTCTTGGGAATTTGATGTCCAGTGGGGGTGTCTAAATTCAGAAGAGTGCTCCAGGAGCCATTCTATAGCAATTCTGGACGTGTGGGGTGTCGCACTGTCCTGCTTAAATTCTCCAAGTCCGTCGGAGTGCACAATAGACATGAATGGTTCTAGGTGATCAGACAGGATTCTTACGTACCTGTCAAATGTCTGAGTCATATCTAGGCGTATCGAAGATCCCATATCACGCCAACTGCACCCGCCTCATACCATCAGAGTCTGCACCAGCTTGACATGTAGGGTCTATGGATTCATGAGGTTGTCTCCATACCCGTACACGTCCATCAGCTGGATTCAATTGGAAACGAGACTCGTCAGACCAGGCAACGTGTTACCAGTCATCAACAGTCAAATGTCGGTGTTGACGGGCCCAGGCGAGACGTAAAGCTTTGTGTCGTGCAGTCAACAAGAGTACATGAGTGGAAATTCGTCTCCGATAGCCCATATCTATGATGTTTCGTCGAATAGTTCACACGGGGACACTTGTTGATGACCCGGCATTAAAATCTGCAGCAATTTGCGAAAATGCTGCACGTATGTCACGCTTAATGATTATCGTCAGTCGTCGTTGGTCCCCTTCTTGCATGCTCTTTTTCCGGCCACAGCGATATCGTAGATGGAATGTTTTACCGGATTCCCGATATTCCCGATACACTCTTGAAATGGTCATACGTGAAAATCCAAATTTCACCGCTACCTCGGAATTGCTATGTCCCATCTCTCGTGCGCTGACTATAACACCACGTTCAAACTCACTTAAATTTTGATAACCTGCCATTGTAGCAGCAGTATCCTATCTAACAACTGTGTCAGACACTCGTTGTCTAATATAGGCCGTACTCTGATTGGTTCCATATCTCTTTATTTGCATAAGCATGCCTGTACCAGTTTTTTTTTAGCTCTTCAGTTTATATATATAGTTTATGACGGTAAAATTAAATGAAAACGCTTAAAAAATATTTTTGATCTAAAGGCCATTTTCATTACTAAAAAAGAATTTCTTTTAAAACAAGAATGAGAAACAACGCAAATAGATTGCAAATTTATATTCAGTCGACTCTCGATAATTTGAAGTTGGAGGGGCCAATGAAAAATTTTGAATTATCAACAGGGTTAGGAAAAAACTCTCAAAATACAGGAAGAGAAATTTTTTTTCTAATGCATTTAAATTTGAAACTATGTAATAAAACAACACTTGTATATTTGTATAAATTATTTTTAAAAAGACATTTTAAGTACATATTGTACAATATAAATATTAAACGGAAGTTAAAAGTCCTCTATTAAAAGAATGCATTTATGTATTGAAAACAATTTTTAAAAGAATACATTCTGTACATAATTAATCTTTTTTGACGAGAAAAAGTATCTTTAAAAACCTGTTTAATATGCTATAGGTTCCCTCAGACACTGTCCCCAACACCATTGGTTCTTCAAAGCAGGGTCCTGTCCGACCCATGAGCTTTTGGGTATCCCATGCCTTAAGTAACACTGATGAGTCATAAATCGTCATGTCACTCCGAAGCAAAATGCACAATCCTACGCATCTCTTCTTCACAATAGCGGACCATCCTTTCTGAACCATTGTGTAGCAAGGCCACGTGTCAAAGAAAGATATGGAAGACTGACAACAAGTGCGGCTGGTCTATTGACCACTTGTAGAAGGAAAGCAATAAAAGTGTCTTTTTGCTTGAGGAATCGGGAAATACAAAGAAGGGATGGCAGACAGATGGTCATCAAAAGGGCTACAGAGACAATGCATGCAGAAACAATACAGCACAAAACATGTAAGCTCCAACTTGCTGGCTACAGGACTCTACATGATAGTGGGTGTTCGAAATGTCGATAGCTACAAAAGATAACTTCAAATCATCACGTGTTGTAATCTGGCCAGCCGCAGATTTTATTTCAAAATACTGAGTGTACCAAAACGTATTCTTTTAGTTTGAAATATCGAGAGTTTTGCTAAGGGCTGAACATCTACTTTTAATTAGCGAGAGATTCGTATTATCGAAGGTTTGAATTAGCGAAAGTCGACTGTATATATAAAAGGTTCACATCAAACAAATTTTAAAACGAAAAAAACGTGAAAAACTTATATTAGGCTACGCGTTTAATACCCCTTCTTTAGAACTACGTACTACATATAAATTAGTTTTATACTTTGAGCAATGAGTGTGAACATTGTGTAATCTGTACAATGGGGGGGGGGGTTGATCCACCGTTAGACGGATAGGACAGATTGTTATATAAAACATATTTTAAATTATTTATTGATGATACTGCAAGCAAGCGAAGTTTAATCTCATTTGAAACATATAAAGATTGTTTGCTTTTTTTCCGTTAGGAAACAAGACATTGTTTTGATTTTTAGTAATATATTTTTCACAATACTTTAAAAAGAGTTTCATTCTGTATTGTTCGAATTCCAAAACAGAGATGTTTGCTAAAATGTAATATTTTTACATTTATAACTCAATTAAATGACGGATTAAGTTAACATATACAAACAAATATTTTTTTAAAGACAGTATAGGTTAAAAAAGATTTTGCTGAAACGTTTTTTTATGTGTGGGTGTGTGATCCAAATATTAACATTCTGTACATCAAAATTTTTCATACTTTTGATAAATTTGTACGTTTCTCGTGGCGTCATCTACCGAGCAAAATTCTTACCATTTATAGTTAAATCATTGATAATATTAAATACTCTGGAAATTTATATATCCTTTTCAATTATTAAATATTTTTTTTTCTAATGTTGAAAGAAGTTTGTATTATAAAAAGTAATTTTAATAAAAAGTTTGGATCTGTTATATTTTTACGCTTAATAATTTAAATGTACTTTTATAACAAATCCTGTCATTTCCTAAAATAAAATACGTTTAAAAAAATTATTTTTCTTCATAAGATTCATTTGGAAGAATAAAACAAGTTATTTTGAATCTAAATGCATAATCTATAGCTTTTGAGAAAATTTAAGCTCCTTAAGATGGGTTTACAATTATCAGTTTTTTAATAATTATTTTTTGCGAGTTATATAAAATAAACTACTTTGCAAAATTATTTAACAAATAATAGAGATATTAAAATATCTCATTTTTAATTAATTCATTTATTAGTAAATATTAAGTTATAAATATTTTTAAGAAACATAAAAAACAGTGTGAAAATTAAATAAAATATTCATTTTATTTTCAACCAATACATAATTTTTTTTAAGTCATTCTAGATCCACCATCCATTTTTATTTTCTTATATACAAAAGGTCTGAATAGCTTCTAATTGACGAATTTTTCTTGTTCCTCCCCTTTATGGACTTGAAGAAAAATCTGAAATGTAAAAAGAGAATTCATTTATTATATTTTATTACGCTGTGGTATATGACTTAAGGTTGCATAATTTAAAATCGCATTGCATTCTAATGTAAAACCAAAATTAATTTTATTGAATTAGTATGTAATGCTAATTTTGAACAATTTATTAAAATTTTTTAGAAGATTAAAACAGGAAAAGGAAAGAAATACGAAATCTGTCGCAGATAATTTTGAACTGTGTTGCCAATCAAATATAGATATATTATGGTTGATAGATTTTCTGGATGTGTAAAAATCGTAGGCACGCATGTTGTATGAAGGAGAAAAGGCTTATAGCTCGTGAGGAAATTCGATATCGGCAGACTCGAGCCCTATATTGTGAGCGCGGTTTAACGTTCCACGATATTGCTACACGCATGTGTCGGAATCTAACAACTGCCATGTGAATATGAAACCAACGAGAGAGAGTCCAGTACAACAGTACTGGTTTATCCACTGGGCGCTTGGGACGGGCTTCCAGGGGCCCAGGACCCGGATAAGCTGGGTTTAACCATATTTTCTGGTTATAAATTTTGATCTGCCAGTGACAAGGAGACCTGTAGATCTTCTGCACCCAAGGTCCGAAATGAGCTTAAATCGGCACTGTAGTAGAATCATACTCAGGGGTGTAGCTACCGCCGTATGAATGATATGGGGCCCCCAAGCTACAGGGTAACTACAGCCCGACTACCAAAACTCCCATATCTAAAAAAGGGCCTCGAATGAATTTTGATACATGGCTCCCTCAGAGCTAGCTACGCCAGTGATCATACTGCACAACATGCAAATTCTCAACGGCTTCCCGCCAATCAAACCTGTGAATACAGACATTGCCAAGTCGGTTTTGCAGGATTGTACAGTCACATCGCGAACCTTGAGTCAAGAAGTAATCTTATTTACATAACAAGTATCTTCATGGACAATGTGACGACGTCTAGAACAGCACGTACTGTCTGCATGGTGACTCTTATTGCGTCTTCCCTTGACACTACCCCCGAATATAAAACTGGTTCCAAGAGTGGCACCCCGTTGCCTTTCCAGAAGACTCCCAGTTCTGCATTTAGCGCCTTGATGGACATATCTATGTCGGGAGGTACCAAGGAAAACGAACGTGGCCGGGTTTCATTGGGTACCATTATACGGAACCAGGACCTGGAGTGATGGTATAGGCAGCCATTGGATCTTTGAAGTCTTGGAAATGTTATTTTTTAAAAAAGGACAAATTGCATGTTGTCCATCGTGTACTGACTTCCCCTTTTCAGCCGTCGAAAACATTTGTTTTTCAGAGAATGGCCCACCACAGTACCTCTTCATGTACTGCGATTGATGAATTGTTACATAAGAGAAGCATGGAATGACTTGCCCCTATCTGTCAACCAAATCCACTTCGACTCGATGCTTAAGTGTGTTAGAGTCGGTTTGTACTGATTTCGGACCCTGTATGCTCCCAAATTCCTCTACCAATTTCATTATGTATATACCATTAACGATAAGGAATCGTGAATTTTTAACTATAAATATTTTACTTCTAGAAGATCCTTTTAAAAATGAAACATTTTTAAAACAAATTTAGTTATTTTGATATCATAAGTATCAACTTAGGTGCAGCTCATTTTGTTGCCTCACACACATGCAAACTTTTTCTTGCCAAATTTAGAGATTTTTGTAGTTTAGTGGTGACCCAGCAAATTGCTTAGCATACGGTAGCTTCTGGTAACCCTTAAAAGAAAATTTTGAAATTTCGATGCTTATTTTTATTAAAAATTTTTGAATACTTATTTCGTAATATATATTTTTAAACATTCCAGTGTTTAGCATTTCGAAATATTTCTGTTTTATAACATGGCAAAATACTTCAATTGGTATAGTATGACATTTTAAATATTTGTAAATTAATCAATTAAAATATATCAGCTTAAATATTTCCGTGTTTTGTTAAATTTTTGATTTTAAATTTGAATGAATCAAAATTCCTTACCAATAGAAGAAGATACACTTCTTTCAGTGATGATGGTGGGCGTGGCGATGGGCATAATCGAAATGCTGATCAATGAAATGATGGGCGTGTGCTGATGGTGGTGGTGGAGGAGGAGGTGCAACAGAGGCATATGCAGGCCAGTAGGAAGGAGGCAGAGGTGTGGCATAAGGCAAAGGGGCGTAACTAACTGGTGCTGGTGGTAATACAGCAGGAGAGGCGTATCCGTACTTGTATGAATTGTATTTAAGAGCAGTGGCGTAGGCTGCAGCCAAATCGGCTGGAGAGGGTGGTGGAGGGTAGGCATAGATAGGTGGAATGCGAGAGTACGAGGGAGACACCGCCCCAGGTTTCACCACGTGACCTCCATTGGTGGCCATGCAGGCGCCAAAAAGAAGGACAGTAACTATCAACTGAAAAAAGAAAAGTATTGAATTATTATATTTTTGATAATATATATGAGTTAATTATAATAAAAAATCAGTTTGGAGTAAAAATTAGTAGTTTAGTGTATGTTAGTATCATTGTCATAAAATTAATAAATTTACATATTATCTGAGATGTATATTCTACGAACACATATTTTTATTTCAGAATTTTCTTTTTTATGTCCAGACATAATGATATCCAATTCATATTGTTTTTCAACTCCTACTATTAGCTCACACTCTATATATATTGTTCAAATTTTCAATCGTTAATAAAATACTTTTTTTTTATCCTCTCAAGTTCAAATGCATTTTCTTAAACTTATAGTGGATGACACTTGATGTTAATACACTTTTTTCACGTTTTAATTAATTAATTAAATTAAATTAAATTTTAGTTTTATATGGGAGAAAAAATTAAATCTGTTCTGAATAAAGGCAATAGATGGTGACGGTATACGTCGATTATTGCTTCGTAAAACCACAGATCGTATCTCTGCAGCGCTTGATTGCAATCTACGTTAGACAAAACAACCGAATCGGCATTTCTCACTAACCGTAAAATAAAATACACCGTTACCTTCAGTTTTCTATGGAATTGTTAATTTTTATGGACCTAATCAGGACAAATTATTGCACTGTCATCGGTCCTTGACTAGTGTTAAAATTTCGAATTAATATGGCCTTTTAAAGTGGGTAAAAATCGTGTTCAAAGATTCCATTACACAATCGCGTAGCAAGGTATCCAAAGGCCCTGGAGCAGAAAAAAAAAAGAACGAGGGCCCTATCTTGATTTGGTTTTATCAAGTAAAAATATATCAATGTCATAAATAAAAAAAGCTACATTGTTTGTTTGCTATCTTCTCTTTCTTGGCCTTTATTGCGCTTAAACGCACCACTGGGTTTATTTTTTTTACTGCAAAGTTTTAGTTTTATAATTTATCTAATACTATTCGTACGTGCTCGAGTATTTACTGGCGTTAAAAGGAAGTAGAAGCGTTATGCTACGCTACCAAACGTCGTTGGGGAATTCCTAGCTATTTATTATTTATTCGGGATAATGGAACTCATTCACCAGAGGGCTTAAAGCAACTAAATGGTCCATCAAGATAGACAGGAAATGATGCAAAAAATAGGCATGAACAAGAAAATACAATATTGTTATAATTATTTTTAAAAAACACCTCTGGAAAAGAGCAGAGGAAGGGGGGCAAAACGACATCGGTGTATTGCAGATATGAGAAGATTGAGAAATATTGAAAAGGGAAACTAGCATGTTATGAATCAAATTGTTATTAAAAATAGAATGTAACTAGGAAGGATTTACTTCTAATGTGGGTGTAGGTTTTTTTAAAATATAATAAGTATGGTAAGACTTTTCATGGAACTTGAAGTTTATTTTCAAGTAACGGTTTATAGAAAAATGGAAAAAATTAAAATAACATAAACTTTTCAATAAATAAAGTTCGCAACTCTGAACAAATAAGGAGACGAATTTAGGGGAATTCCTCACAAAAATTCGAAATAAGTTTCAACTAAATTGCGAAGATTATAGTTATGTTGCACAACCTTTTATATTTGTATCTTAAATTTGGCATTAGTTATCGCACATTCGGCTTGCTTGGTGGTCAGTTTGAGACCCCCGAGCTTGAGGGCCCCCGTGCACGGCACCGCCTAGCCCATTGGTAGCTACGTCACTGCCATTACATACAATTGAAGCTAATAAAAGAAAGTTAAAAGTGAGCTAGATATCAAATAAAAATAATAGATAATTAAAAATTAAATGTTACAATACTTTAAGTTCAAGAAAAATTATAAAAATAATGCGATGAATAAACCTTAAAATGAAAAATTAGTGTTCTCAAAAACTATTATTTCATTATTTTAATATTTTTCCCTTTATTACTTAAGGCCACCGTTTAAATTTCATTTACCTATAAGGTTTATAAATGCACTTAAATATTTTTTTCACTGTAAATACGTTTTACCAAAAACCACGCAAAGAACGTACAGGGAAAAGAAATATATCATTTGTACTGCAGAAAGATGTATATGCATTCTACAGTATCCAAAAAGGATGGAAGGAGGGGTACTTTAAATAGCCGTCGAGCCACAAGTTCTCTCGTGAGGTTGGTGAAAAGGGAAGAGAGGCCCCTGACTACCCCCAGGGTGTTCTCCCTCAAAATTGGGGTGAAACCGAGCAAAATCGTACCGTCACCTACATGGTGTTCAAAGCTAAGGCTAACGACAGGCGTAAAAATCTAGCCCTTAGCCGCGATGCATTTCGTAGACCTTGATCCGATGTTACTGTCGATCAGGGGACATAAGTTACAACAACAACTATTTAAGTCGGCAAATCGTGTAAAACAGGAAATGTGAAATACATTAAAGCTTAGATATGCCTCATTTACAGTTATATGTTTAACATTAGAAAGACTGTAATTTAGTATATACCTGTATTGCCCAAAAGCAGTCAAAATGACTGCATTGTGAAAAGATGATTAATGTCTAAAGGAATTTGTTCAAAAAAAATTAACTTTTAATATTTTTTATATTATTTACAGTCATATAACAAATTATTAGTAAATATTAACAACAGAAAAAAATTTTACTTCACTTGGAAAAAAAATTTACTCTAAAAAATTCTAAGAAATTGTGCATTACATATGTTATAGTTTTTCTAATTGAAATTAAAAAGCAGTCAAAATGACCTCCTTAGGCAATCTAGTGTTAATGCATTTAGCATTTATGCATTAGTCTGAAGCGCTCTCCGCAGCGCTAAAAAGGAAACAAAGCACAAATTCCTTTAAAGCTTGTTTATTTTACTTTGAATAATAATAATCAATTGCAGTCAATAACAATTAAACTATGATGATTTATTTGTGAATCCTGGAATACAAGTTATCTCGCCCCTCGCGATGAAAATATTAAGAACGCCATCAGAAGAAAATACAGTTATGCCAAGAAATGAATATAAAGGGATTTAGCTTGGGATATAAAGTGACTTCCATAAAAATACTTACAAACTCGACAGAAATACCTCACAGTAAATAAAATGGAAATAATTTAATGTTCTTCGTACAGCCCGGTACCTTTTGATCTAAGAACTGGTACCGGTCTGCGGACAGGGAGTCGAGAGTCACTAGTCTATATCACAGGTTCCCAAAGTGGCTCTTACGGACCCCTGGAGGGAGGGAGACTTATGACTACTGAGGGGTTTCACAGTAAGTTAAAATTAATTTGGGGTGCGAGGATAACAGTAGGGGGTCTGCGAAAGGTTTAGTGTGAAGTAAAAAATTTGTCGTCCATTTCCGTTATTATGAAAGTTAAAATAAGTTAGTCACGATTTTTACAAAAATTTTAAATAAAAATTATAAATTTTAGAGGAAAATATATTATAGTAGGAACACATAAGATACAAATAATTTCATGCAATTGAAGTTGGGCCGATCGCGGGCACGGCTGACTAGACAGGCTTAAATAGGAACGGGACCTTGTCGCTACATGCAAAAACTCGTTAAGTTATCCGACTACGTTCGGAACCGTGACTTTAAAAAAGTGCATAAATGGATAATTTTCGTAATATTTAGTGTCACTTTGATTAGAATACATGTATAAAATTGCTTTAAGGACATTTTGACAAAAAAAAAATTATTTAAATGGAATATTTTGGCAAAAAATGAACTTAGAATAAACTTTTTTCAAAACGTTCTCCTTTTATAAAAAATGCTTCTATAATAATAATATTTTGCTTATATAAAGTAAGTACCTCTCCGGAGAGTCTGAACTAGGGTTTTTGAAAAATTCACATTATTTTCAGAGTAACCGCCAATTAAAATAATTATCGGCCTTTTTTTTTCCTTAAAATTTCTCCTCTCGGTTGTAGTAAAATATGAAAAAATCCACTTCTAAGTTATGTATTTCAAAAATTCTACTTGAGCCTCTGTACAAAGGTCTGAGATGTACGTAGGCAAAATATTATTATAATAGAAGCGTTTTTCATAAAAGGATAATGTTTTGAAAATGGGTCTTTCTATGCTCATTTTTTGTCAAAATATTGTACTTAAATAATTTTTCATTGTAATACTATTCTTAAAACAACTTTATATACGTTTTCTAATCTAAGCGACACTAAATATCATAAATATTATCCATTTATACGCTTTTGCAAAATTAAGGTTCTGAACGTAGTCGGATACCTTAAAAATATGGCAGTATAAAGTATCATGCATCTAGTTACCAGTTCAGTTTTGTTTTGTGCATGATTCCCAGATGTGAAGCGAGTTGCAACAAATTTTCTTTTGTTTTGAAAAGAAAGCATTATTATTCTTTATATTATTAATCGTGAAAATAAGTAAATTGAGTATTAAACACAATTTATATCTTATACATAAGTTTATTAGATGAAGTTATATATATATATCCCTTAGTTAAAATTAATTTTTACAAAATTGTTTTATGTAATACTTATCAAATTGTAATTTGTAGTTCTTCTAATAGACATTGAAACTAAACAGGGACTAATTTTTGGAATAAAAAGAGGTCCATGAGCAAGTTTGAGAATCTTTTTTCTAGAACCTGGAAGTAATCGTATTAAAAAAAAAAGCTTGTAACTTAAAACCATCTCAGAAATTTTATTGGTAAAAGCATTTAATAAAAGATACGTGTTTAACTTTAAAGTATTAAAAGTTAAACGAGGCTTGCGAGAAATATAAAATATTTAAGCGTTTTGATAAACTTCGTCTTGAGTTTTTAGTCTAAAACAGTAAAATTTTGCAAAATTCTAGAGAATTTCAGATGTAAGAAAGGAAAATAAAAAATTTACTTACTGTAAATCCGTTCATGTTGAATATTGGGGTGAGACGAGAAAGCTCAAGCGATAAGATACTTTTTCAAATTCTGGATGCTCAGTGCTCCCAGTCAGACCCTTATATACCGAAAAAAGTCGTGGTAGCATCATTCACGAAAGAAAGGACTTTAAATGGGCCAAAAACTTTCTCTGGTACAAATGAACGAGATGATAATCCCCATTTAGTTTTAACAAAAGATATTATTTCTGAAACCCATAAGGAACACGATGTTTTTACAGGAAGTTAAAAAAAGCGATAAGATTGAGAGAAAAAATGTATTTTAAGAGTGTTTCATGTATTTCAATCCCCCAAAAAAGCATGTAAGCAATTTTTCTTCTGCATCTGCAAGTTATTTATAAAATTTCAAAAAAATTTAGATAAAAATTTCCGAAGTTTCTTAATTAAACTCCCTTTTATATATGAATTGTAATAAACTCTGAAAATTTTTACGAATATTTAATTTTTGCCCAAACGATTTTGTATTTATATTTTAATTAAACAGATAAATGAAAACTCTTTGTTTGAAAATTCTTACAAGTATTAAATTTTCCCCAAATGATTTCAAATTCATTTTTTAATTAAATAAATAAATGAAAATGATAAACGATTGCCAATTAATAATAGCACAAACTATAATATTTGTCTTTAGTTTTATATAAAAGGGGAAAACATCTGGAACTTAATAATGTTTAAAACATAAATAATTTATTTAAAAAACAGAATCAATAAATTAAATTAATGCGAAGTGCAATATACAGATTTGTTATTAAAATTAATGTTAATAAAATACGCCATTTTGGTTTAATTTTATAATTATTTATTTGCGTATTTATATGGAAATGTCAGCTTATTTGCACACATATGTATTTAATTTTAGGAAATTTTGTGTTTCTGTATGTGAGTTATATGAATAGTAATGGAAATGTGTTAAAAGGGTTGGATAGTTTTTAATAAAAAATTCCAGAATTTTCTTTCCCTAATTTTTCGAATATTTTACGTATTTCAAGACCTTTTTTTCGTAACAAAATGTACATCTGTAACAAAATAAATGACTTTATTAGTGTATGAAGTCTACGGTCTTCTGATAGAATTGTAATTTTGTAGAAATAAAATTCCTTACATTTCTTTTAATAGCTGTCTCTATTTTTGATTTTTCAGAAAATAAAAAATATTTTAAACACAAACACATTTTCATCTATAATTAATCGTAAGTATTTATTTGGATCTTGTGTTTATTTCTGCAAAAACAAAGAGATTTTTGTTTGTGTGTTTTATTACAAGCTAATAAATTATTATTAAAAGAAGTATATTAACTTATATAGTTTAGTATCATAGTCGTTTTAAGTTGATAAATAGTTCATTATAGTAAAAATTTTGTCAAATTACGTTGATTGCAGTGTTTGCGAAGGAAGCCTGTATCCCCCCAACCCTAAGGTGAATACTTTGATATCAGCCTTACAAGTAATGAAACGCTTTAATCTTCAGTCAATAATAAATTCACATATGCAAGGACATTAGGCCAACTGGACTCAGAGTCTCAACTCCAGTCGTGGGCCTCGTATCGTTTTCGGCTCGGTTTCAATGAAATCATGATCCGAACAATTTTAATCGTCAAATATTATTTTTAGACATATGCTCCAAAAAACTGGGAATTTCGAACTATACGCTAAATGGCAACAGTGGTAAAATTGAATTGTATGTCCATCCTTCCCATGTCTAGATCTACCCCCAAACATCACCATAACTCATTTTGTCGAAACGAGGAAGTCGATCGAGTCGGTTTGTGTCTAGGTCTGTGAGATTGTGAGACACGCATTTATTTTTCACAGGTTGCCTTTTGTAGGAGTATTTCAAAGCTTATACTATATACTGTTTACTCAAGAGGATCACAGAAGGGCCTACTTTTGTATAAGGGCAGGCCACCATTAAAACACCATTGCTGGAGCTGCCACTGAGAGGTTACAACAGTGCTTCTCAAACTTTCAATACTCGCACCCCCTTATACATTAATAATGCACTAAATGCAATAATAACGCACTTTGACGCTAAAGCTACAATACGAGATCTTAATTATAAACCATACAAATTAATAACATAAGTATTAAATTTTGAATAATACTTTTAAGCAAAAAAATTAATTAATTAAGTAATAGGATAATTATTATGTTATTTTTCCTTTCTCTAATTTTTAAATTGAACATATTGCAAAATGCGGTGACTGCTTAGAAGACAAAATATGGATATCTGCTAAATATAGAAAAATAACTCAGAGGGTCAATTTCTAATCATATGCATTCCTTATAAAAACTTTGCTTTGCAAGACAAGGCCATGGAAGTCGTTAATACTTATTAAACTTGTTCTTAATTTAGTATTAATTAATTAGTTATAAAATACTCTGTGCAGCACTGATACATTAAAAGTATGCCGGCCGAAGTACGCGCTCTTTGCATGAGTTCATTTATAAGAAAATAAAACATTCTTGATATAATAGCTGTATTGAAAGGAAAGGAAAGCCAAGTGCGCGACAATGTTTACGAAAATTTAAAATGTTTTTTTAAATGATTGCTCAAATTTTAATTAGTTTTAAGCGAATTTTAATTTTAAGCCTCACAGAATTAGCATTTATAATTGATGTTAAATAATGAACAATAATATAAAATTCTGATGAAGAATAATTGTATTATTTTTAATATTTAAAGCAAAAAGACTTCAACATGTTTTAACCTGGGAGCAGGCGCGCACTCGATACGGTCGAGCGAGGTTTTTGAGTCACCCTAATCCTTTTTTTTTATAATTATTTTATTGTACACGATATAAATCGTTATTCCAGTGAATAATATAATTAAAAGAAAGTTTACTTACCTACTTTCAAGGATTCTACTACCAATTTTTCTTTGGTAACAAATAAACAGTTTTGCCAGAATTAACAATTTCGTGATCTGTGTGTCCTGCGCAACCACTTCCGGGTAAAAAGTGTATTCATTATGGTAATATGTATGTTACTGCTAAAAACAATTGTTATGCTTTATATGTTTAAAAATACTCATCTTGGTCTAAATCTTGGCCAAGTAAGCCATCAAAGTGTGTGCTCTCCGTGGTTTTCCAAATATCATAAAACTATTTTGCATGGAAAAAAGCGCAACAGAGAAATACATTACTTACAACTTCCCTAAATGACAAACAAACACATAAGAGATAGGTTATAACTAACTCTACCAATAACTTAGAAGGTCAAACAAATTACAGCTATAATGTGCAGTATTTCAAAAATAATGACTGTGATGAATTTTTTATGTTCCTGAATTTTTTCGATTCTGGATCTGGGATCTGTTTTTTCTCTGAAAGAGTAGAATGTTATTTTTAAAAAAGAAAATGTAATAAAAACTCTCTCATCATGGGATTACAGCAAATTAAATAAAATATTTTTTATTTGGTTATAGGATCAAAGATAGCTAATTAAGTATTGAAGAAGTTTTTTTTTTGATGACTTGATATCGCCTATAACTTACATCTGAGTAAAAGCGTATTTCTTATTATGTCTGAAAGTATTTTGTTTTAATTCATTCCAGTAAATTAGTTATTTTTTAAACCTTTTATTTTCTATATGCTCGCGCCCCCCTCGTAAGGTTATCTCACCCCCAGGGGGTGCCCCACAGTTTGAGAAACACTGGGTTACAATCATATTTATGTTCAATGTTTTATTTTCAGTTGTCTATAACTTATGGTGGTTGAGGAAGATTTTACAATCGTCGCCACAATTGAATGTGTCATGGGATATGTGAAAACACGTGATAGCATAAGTCATGTGACTGTGATGAATTCACTATAGAAAAACGTGAATGACGTACGGAGAATTATCTAATTAAAGGTAAAAATACACATAAATATTAATTACTTCTACATATTTTCAATCCATATAAGTTTTGAATTAGATTCTAATTGAACCACTTGTCTTGGCGCCAGATTTTTAGGATTTTCGAGCCAAGTTGGTAACTTTTACACGTAAGCTGCGTGCTTAAGAATTAGCGCAAGTTGACCATTTTAAGGAACGTGGTTTTTCTTTTGGTGCTTTTTCACGAAAATTTTTGACACCAAAAATTCAGAGGGCACAACTAGATACCATAACCAAATTTTGTAATGTCGCTTGTGTAATGTATCATATATTTGTATTTTAATTCGTATTTCTCCAAATATTAATAACATTGACAATTTTCTGCAATTAGCTTATTTTTTGGAATTACTATTCAGTTACCTAAATATACAAATCGCCAAGCTCATAAAACAGCAACGCTATTTTACTTTTTATGCAAATGATACGCAAATAAAAGTTATTTACTGTTTGTTATTACTAATTTTACTTAATTGCTACTGAAAACCGAGCGTAGAACGACGCAAAATAATTGCAGTTGGCGATATTTCGTATGCGGAAGTTAGTAACAATTGGCAATTTATCGATTGTGCCCGTCTAACCAAACAATGCCTTTTTTTGTTGTATTGTAAATATTTATTTTCATATGTCATCTTTTAAAACAATAAATCAGTTTTTAAGAAATAAATTAAAGAAAAAAATTAATGCACGATTTAAATATGCCAATTTCATCCTTTCATGTGACATGCAGTACACTCTATAATACAAAAGAAACGACGCACCAAGAAGGAGGATTGTAATGAAATTTCGTATGCACAGGTATTTCAACCGAACATGCAAATGATTAAAATTTGGTGTCCAATGAATGAAGAGCGGGAGCTACAGTGCAACGAAACTGCTCACTCAGCAGATGTCTGTAAGAAGCGATTCTCAATATGAATGTCAAACTTTCTGTAGCACTGCAATTTAGGATACCTTCCAACGACTGAAACA
This sequence comes from Trichonephila clavipes, assembly GCA_019973935.1. Taxonomy (NCBI): domain Eukaryota; kingdom Metazoa; phylum Arthropoda; class Arachnida; order Araneae; family Nephilidae; genus Trichonephila; species Trichonephila clavipes. The sequence continues at coordinate 342,115 of BMAU01000846.1, read as the reverse complement.
AATGATTGGCGCAGGATTCAAGCTCATTACGAGCAAGAGATTACGAGCAAGCTCATTACGTTATAAAGAGATCGTATCATTGGATTGAAAGAGGCAGGTTCGGCAAATCTCGGAGAATCGCTCGCCATATGGGTTGAAGCGATACAGCCATTAAAAGATGCAGACAAAAATGGGTGGACAGTAGCAGATATCAGTGTCATGATGATAGCGATCGACCTAGAGCCTCAGCAGATAGGGAAGACAGATGGATTGTCAGAGCAACCGTCACAATGCCTGATTCATCGTTATGAACCATCAGACGTGCGACCCACACGTGAGTGTCCACTATGACCATTAACAGACCACTGATAGAGCGAAATCTACGCTCATACCAACCGCTACACTATCTGCCACTTACGCCTGCACACTGTCGAGCCAGATTACGGTGATGCTTGGCTCGATCAGGTTGAAATCATGCTGGCTGGGGACGTATAGTGTTTAGCGATGAATCTCGCTCCCAACTGCGTCCTAACGATCATCAAAGACGTGTCTGGAGACGCCCAGGGCAGTGTTCCAACCCTGCTTTCACTATTGCACACCACACAGGCCCTCAACCAGGAGTTATGGTCTGGGTGCCATTTCTTTTGACAGCCGGACCCCTTTGGTCATCATTAGAAGAACACTTACAACACCACACAAACGATGCGTCGAGGACATTCTGAGATCTGTTTTGCTACCGTTCCTTTTGCAGTACCTTGGCCTTATTTTTCAGAAGATAAGGACAGACGACATGCGGCACGCGCGCGTGTTACTATGAACTGTCTTACAGCTTGTCAAGCGCTTCCTTGGTCAGCCTGATCGCCAAATCTCTCTTCAATAGAGTATGTCTGGGATATGATAGGAAGATGACTGCATCTACCAGGGAATGTTGATGATCTTGCACAATGATTGGAGAAAATTTGGCAAGAAATACCTCAGGAGACCATCAAGGTGCTTTATCACTCTATGCCACGTTGTGTGGCAGCTTGCATCCAGACTAGAGATGGGTCAACACCTTATTGAGCTCGTTGCTTTGTGACTATATAACTCTGAAATATAAATCATTTAATTTTTCTGAAATATAAATCATTTAATTTTTCTGAAATTTTAATCATTTTCTTTTCCGTACATAATCTTTCTACCCACTAATATTTAACTTTATCGGACAACTCGTTCTTGGTGCGTCGTTTTTTTTGTTGTTGTTTTTTTGTTATAGAATATATTTACATTGACATGTTAATTTATAATTGCTTCATTTTTCTCTTTATTTTATTAAAAACGAAGTTTTTTAAATAAAATTTTATAATCTTAATTTTTACTGTAAACTGTTGCTAATATTTCAATATTTCTTTTTTCTAGAATGTGTAGATATGATACGTATTAACATTTTTTCTACTGATCCGGTTCAAAGATTCATTTCTATCAATACAAAAGGCCTTTGGAGTATGTGTTTTTATTACCTTTAATTTTTAAATTGCTTTTTAAAAATCGATTTCACGTAAATATGTGTAATGTTAAAACATTTTCCCTTCTCTCATCATAAAATACATTTAAAAGAACTTTTTGTTTACTGTTAAAACTTTTTCAATTCCTCAAAATTAAAGATGTTACCCCTTACAGGACTTATTTTTCAAAGGAATCAAAATTTGATAAAGCACGAATTTGGAATACATAATTTGGAATCAATAATTCTAATTTCGCATTTAGTTTTTGAATGAATTCTTCCATATGAACTGAATTCTTATCTACCGATGACGTGTTAGATGTTCGAAAAATAATTAGGCTTAGCTCGCGTAGCGACAAAATGTAAACTATTAAAAGTTCTGTATTCGAAAATATGATATTGTTGCCAAAATTAAAAACAGAATTTCTGTAATACCGAAAACTTCCTATTTCCCTGACATTTGAAATGCAAGAAAACACTTCTCCCGTTATTGTAAAAGACAAAACGGAGGAATTTTAAAATAAGAATAGAGAAAGAATCCAGATCAACACCTGCTTCCGCTTTCTCTGTGCTACAATTACAGCTTCGTGAGATGTTACTCCTTCCTGACTTAACTGTAATGTTTTCATCACGATATCAGAAGCATATTAATGGACGGCAATAAAGAGCAGAATAAGAATAATAGTTTAACACCTGTCTCACTTTTCAAGGATATGTTAGGTTCTTAAACTTATTAGGGTAAAAGGATGAGACGTTCTAATTTTTTTGAAAAGCTCCGAAATAATTTCTACGAAATAGTTCGAATTTCAACTTTCTAAGCCAAATAAAAAAATTCTATGCTTATATTTCATTTCGCTTGTACGAAGGGATAATAATTGCGAATTAGTATTTATGAGTGAAGTGAATGAAGAACAACAAAAATAATTTATCGTCTGCTGCAATTACGTACTTATTATTATTATTATTAATTAATGTAATTTAATATCATTAGAATAAATGAGTGGGTATACTAACATTCTTTATTATTAATGTAAAGAAATTAATTACATTTGGAATATTGACAGATTTCATTGCATAATTATAAAACTTTCTACTCTTTCTAATGTCAGCATTTGATATTGCTCATGGTAAAAATCGTTTCGGGGGTCTTTTTTTTTAATTATTATTATTTGTTAAGTTTTAATCTATTCTTATGCTTGGTATTGGTTAAAAAAGTTTTTGTTAGAAATCAAAAATATTATTCGAATCATTCAGTACTTTTTAAAAAGTTGCTCGATTTTCTAAATTTTTGTATTTTAAATATACATCAAATGCAACAAATTTTTGATGCACGAGTCTCGTAAAGTAAAGGTGGCAAAAGAAAGTTAGTTGATATTTTTAGGAAATGAATTCATGAATAACTAATATTATGTAATACATTTTTTTGATTTTTAATTAATAAAAAAATAATAATAAATGGCAATAAACTTCGTAATAGAGAAAGAATTTTTTACTTTAAAATGCTTTAAAGTAAGTAAATATTGCTACCAATGCTTGCGTTCTTCACAAAGAATTTATTTTCATCTTAAAAAAGTGATTGTTTTGTTAATGGAATAAGCGTATATATCTAATGTAAAAAAGAAAAAGGTAAAAAATGCTATTTGTGATTTATATACAGTGGGCCACAAAAGTGTTCATACACTTGTAATTTCTTATAAAATTTAATTTTCAACTAATAAAAATTAATTTATTGCAATTGTAATTTTTTATGATATCTGCAACTTGTTCTTAATGGAATGACATAATTAATTTTTTAAAAATAGTATAACTATTTTTTTAAAAAATTAATAATCAAAAAGCTACTAAAAAATTACGCCACAAAAGTCTTCGTACACTTAACAAAAAATCTCAATTTAGCTTTAAATATTGTATTTATTTCTAAATTCAGTACTTAGTAGGATATCTTTTAGTGTCCAAAACAACTTTTAAGCGTCTTGGTATAGATTTAATCAGTTTTTTGTAATTTCAGCATCGATTTTTCAAAATTCTTCTGTGATTATTGTTTTTACTTCACATTATGCGTTTATATATCGTGGTTTCTTTTTTTTTACATCAAAATCTCCCCAAATATGTTCTCCTGGGCTAAATAAAGCGATTGAGGAAGTGTTTTCATAATTTGGGAACAGTTATAGAGACACCAGTGGCGCACATTGAGAGCAGTGTGCTTGGCGTCATTATCCTGTTAAAAAATGAAGTCGTTTCCAATATCTAAATTTCGGGCGGATAATTTAAAATTTCTCTTTAAAATAATTAAATTGAACTCATGATTCATAATACCATGAAAAAATATCAAATTACCTAATTCTGAGGCCAATTTACACCCCCCACGCCTGAACACCTTCACTCCCATGCATGGAAGTGAAGGAGTTCTTGTTCCACATAAATTCATGGGATTAAACTCCTTATTTTTTCATTTACAAGCTATTATAGGCCCATCGGTACCGAATTCTAAGTCATCCCAATCAATTTGCCGTCAATTTTGAATTTTCTGAAACTTAATTTTAAGAATCTAGTTGGGTCAATAAAACATGGAGGTAGAAGTGTTCTTGCGAGAGGGTGTAAATCGGTCACAGAATTAGGTAATTTGGTATTTTTGTTGATATTGTGAATCATGAGCTCTATTTAAATATTTTAAAGAGAAATTTTAAATTATCCGCCCGAAATTTGGATATTGGAAACAACTTCATTTTTAACAGGGTAATGACGCCAAACGCAATGCTCTCATTGTACGCCACTGGTGTCTCTATAACTGTTCCCAAATTATGAAAACACCTCCTCGATCACTTTATTTAGTCCAGTAGAACATATTTGGTGAGATTTTGATGTAAAAAAAGAAAACATGTCAGATAAATCCATAATGTGAAGTAAAAACAATAATCACAGAAGAATTTTGAAAAAGCGATGCAGAAATTACAAAAAACTGATTAAATCTATACCAAGATGCTTAAAAGTTGTTGTGGACACTGAAAGATATCCAACTAAGTACTAAATTAAGAAAGAAAAACAATATTTAAAGCTAAGTTGAGATTTTTGTTAAGTGTACAAAGTCTTTTGTGGCGTAATTCATAGTAGCTTTTTGATTATTATTTTTTTAATTCTATTAATTTTTTTTTATCTATTTGTAAAAAAATAATTATGTCATTCCATTAAAACAAGTTGCAGATATCATTAAAAATTACTATTACATATATTAATTTTTATTAGTAGGAAACATTAAATTTGATAAGAAATTGCAAGTGTACGAACACTTTTGGGGCCAACTGTATATATATATATATATGATAGAAAAAGTTTTAAAAATTGTTAACTGTTTAGAAACACAATCATTTGTGGAAAAATTGATCTTTTTTTTTTTGTTGGTTTCAAATCCGATTTCTTAAGTTCTTCCTTTTTCTCTTACCCACTGGTATAAACCGAGTAATTAGTGGCCGCATTAGCCTAGTGGTCAAGATAACGGACTCGTGGCTGGCGTGCCCTGAGTACCTCTGAAAACCCGCCGTGTAGGGGAGTAATGCACGTTAAATCTGTCGAGAACTGAAATGTCCTCCCATTGATGTGATGTAGTATTTAGGAGAGAGGGTGCCAGTTTAGGTGTCGACCTCGTCACTTGACCATGGTTCAAAATGACGAGGTCCGTCACCAAAAAGCCGTCGTGTAGCTGAACAGTGCGATGTTAATATTCACTCACTCACTCTCTCAAACAGAGTATTTAAAATAATAAATTAACATAAACTAAGTTCTCAACTCTAGTAAAAAAGAATAAACCAATCACATATTTTAAAATATTATATAAAATCGCATGAAAAGATGTGAATCGCGACAATATGCTTGTCATGGCAGAAAAATCCCTTTGAAAAGCATACAAAATTACTTTGAAACTTTACGCATAAATAATTACGTATAAATATAGCTCTATAATATAAAAACGCAGTAACAGCCATAAATAATAAACACGATTCAGTTAAGCGCAAAGTTTATTAAAATTTTTATTTTACAAACATACACTGCTCAAAACAATTAGGGGAGCACATGATTTTAACAAAAGTAAGCGAAGATGTATACCAATAAGTAACATAAAATGAATTATCCATAATGTAAAGCCTACCAGGAAACGGAAGAAGAAAACTTTATATGCAAATCAAAGTTCATGACGTCAAAAACCAGAAAAAGGAGATAAGGGCAGAAATCGGGATGTTGCAGAAACGTCTGTTTTATTGCCGTAACTGTGAAATTCGATTGCGCAGTATTTTTTTTTTGAGACAAGGTTACTTGAGAATGTCTCAACAACGTGATTTACCTGAATCCTCCCATAGCATGGCGTGTTATAGGCAGACTGGAATCCGGGCAAACACAACGTGGTGTCGCGGACGCTGTTGGAGTCGCCAGAAGTGTTGTTGCAAGGCTGTGGAATCGATTACAAGAAACAGGAAATGTTAGACGTCGACCAGGGGCAGGTCGTCCACGCGCCACTACATCAACTGATGACCGGTATATACAGTTAACAGCCCGTCGAAACAGAACAGAGAATGCTACGCAGCTGCAAAGACAATTGCTCTTGGCAACAGGACGAAGGGTGTCCAGCCAAACAGTACGTAATCGGCTTCATGAGGGAGGACTCTATGCACGTAGGCCAATGGTCTGCATTCCGTTGACCACATGCCCCCGTGCGGCCCGAAGAAGATGGGCTGCTGAACATCGAGATTGGGAGCAACATGATTGGAGCCAAGTGCTGTTTACAGACGAGTCCCTATTCAGTCCAGAATGTGACACCCGACGTGTTCTTGTATGGAGGGACAGGGGCACTCGAAATAACCCCGCATTCGTCCGTGAAAGGTCACAATACAGAAGAGCTGGTTGGATGATATGGGGTGGAATCAGCATAGGCGGACGTACGGACCTGCATATCATTCGGAATGGCACTTTGACTGGCCGAAGGTATGCAGATGAGATACTTTGACCTCATGTCATCCCTTACGCTGGAGCCATTGGAGATTCCTTTGTTTTCCAGGATGATAATGCCCGACCGCATAGAGCTCGTCTGGTGGAGAACATGCTTGAAGCTGAAACAATACAGCGTATGGAATTGCCAGCGTGCTCTCCTGACCTGAATCCAATCGAGCATGTTTGGGACATGTCCCGACGACGCATTGCTGCGTGACCAAGGCCACCTGCTACTGTCCGAGACTTGGAGATTGCACTTCTTGAGGAGTGGAACAGTATTCCCCAAAGTCTGATCGATAACTTCATCGCATCCATGGCAAACAGGTGTGCAGCAGTCTTAGCTGTTCGAGGAATCACACGCCCTATTAAAACTCATGCATCATGTCTAAACAGTACCTTTTTTTTATCGTTTACATGTAACCAAATTATTGCCCTAAATCATCTTTTCATCTTTTTTCTATATTTTCAAAGAATTAAAGCTTAATTCCAAATTTTTTTACTCCTTTTTTCTGTATTGCGCATTGATACGCGTGTACTATGCATTGCATGCCAATACGTGGCTGTCTCACACGGTTTTCTTCACTTTTTTGCTTGCTCCCCTAATTGTTTTGAGCAGTGTACATTAAGTACATTAAGTATCACACACTTATAGCAGAATGGTATATTTTTTATTGTTTTTTCAGGCATTACGAATTAGCTTTTTGTTTACTTTACACATGATAATTATTTAATCTGTACCGCTCTAGTAATATATAAATAAAATTGTAAATAATTTATAAATGTGACCATTTGCTAAATATGAATAAGTTTCATGCAAAAAAACCCGAAGTATACTGTTAATTGTAGTTTTTCAAAGTATCCAATTGCTTAAGGATTTTGAAATGTACTTGATCAGCGCTACTCAACCTGCAGCCCGCCGGTCTTTTTTGAGTGACCCAGTCATGGCCCATTGCACTCAAAAACTCAATTATTGGAGAAAAATGTACAAAACATTTCAGGAAATTCTATCAAGCAAGCAAGCATCAATTTGTTTTTTTAACAGTAGAATGTAAGCAGAAAACTTTGTCATATATAGGTGAAAGAAAATAAAAATTATCCCATAACTCAGTAAAAATTTATGAAAATAAATATCTCTCTGTTTGACAGGAAAGTTAATAGAGTATTAAAATAAAAGCTATAAATGAGTTTTGATATCTTGATCAATTTTGTTTGTCAATATTGCTTGGGTCTCATAGTGTGCTACCTCCATTAGCCGCATGTTGTGACCCGCGTGAAATACCTGTCATGTGATGTGTATACGGCCCTTCTGATAAAAAGGTTGAGTACCCCTGTACTAGATTATTAGAGGTGAACTCTTAGAGAGGGCTTTATCAAACTATTAGATCACTATTAAACTAAAGAAACATGCTTACCAATTTTCAAGTATGTGGGTCCAACAGCTCAAAAACATGAATTTTTATCTATAACGTTCCCTTAAACCCTTACAATCGCTTTGGTTGTCGATTTGTGCAAAATCCTTCTAAGCGCATCTCTTCTCTAGAAAAGAAGCGTAATTTCCAAATATCGAGTATGTAGATCTAATAGCTCAAAAGCGGGAATATATTTATCTCTAACACTTCTCAAACCCTCGTAATCCACTTCGAGATCGTTTTCCATAGAATCCCTTTCTTATTGATCTCTATTCCATATGAAAAGAACATGCCTACTAAATTTCAAGTCTGTGTGTCTAGTTCCTCAGATATCGGGATAAGTGAGTGAGTGAGCGGTTTGAGTATATGATTAGGGCTACCGGTCGCTTGAACATGGACAACTGAGTTGGAAAGGAATTGCTTTTAAGGCTCATTACCAGACATTTTTATTATCATTTTTGCTAATGTCAATTTGCAGAAAAAAGGGTTGTCCCATGTACTCTTTCGGGTAAGGAAAGAAAGCCTTTTTGCTGATGACAAGATTTTCTGAGTAATATTTACACAAGGTTTCTCTTAACAGTTGTTACTGTAATTAATATACATCCCTTGTTATATAGAGCACCGTTTGGATGATTTCCGTTGACGCCATCGGCAGTCTGTAATTGAGCCGACATGTCTACCTGATACATGTGTTGTAGCCGTTTATCTACCGACGGTACTTATAAGTACCATTCACTTTAAAATTACATAGAATAAACATTTTTACGAATACTCTGGCGGTACTTCGCAGAAATATTCTTTTAAATACACTCTTCCAAGATATATTGTAGCACGGGGTCTAGGATGAGTATTTTACAGGGGAAGGCGAATAGTTTTATAGTAGAAATTGCGTTTTCAGCGGATTGCGAAGATTGTCCTTTTTGTTCCAAAAAAATAGTTAACGTCAAAAGATAAGTGTCTTATTTTTTTGTATGTTAATAAAGGATGTAGAAAACGATTTGACTGTTTATTTTAAGTGAACTGTGTATATAATTAATTTTACAGAATATCTTTAGTTAATTAGCTCTAAAGGATTAAATTTCCCAAAGTTGAGTATTTTGTTTATGTATATCCCTTAATTTTCAATGAAGTGATTCAAATAAAAATATTTCATGAAAAAAACTGCTGTAAATTATAATGCGGTAGATAAAGGGTTAAATCACTGGTTATGATTTTGGAGTGTCTTCGATCTGTGGTCTCAATAGTGTTAAGTTCTTCCCCATTGTATGGTTTCATCAACGTCTAGGCAGTTCAATGCCATGTGTAATTATTTAAAAGCCCACCCCAGGAATGTTTTATACACATTCCATTAAACTGTATGTTAGGTTTGGTGTAAGTTATAATTATTTTTGTCTTACGGCACGTGATCAAAAATGTTTGAAGATCTTTACTTCTTAGACTTTGAAGCAATTTTTGCAATGGGATACATTCAATCAATAGTTCTTCAATTTAAAGATGAATTTCCAAGTCCCCACTGGATTAAACTGTTGACCTCGGTTTAGGCATATGATTTGAGCTACCACTCTACCAATCCACAACTATAGACCTCTGTGGGCCTTAGATAAATAGGCTGAAAATAAATTCCTCTCTGTGACGGTTACTAAGCGCTTTTACTCCTCTCATGGATACTAAAGGTGAAGTTCTGGGAAATGGATACACCACATATATTTTTAGAAGACAAAATGTTGTGTATGCACCCATACTATAAAGCAGGAGCACCTGTGAATTATTTTTGGTTAGATTATAACGAATCATATAAGTATTTGAACCATATCAATGTATCATCAAAAAGGTATTTACGTGTTACACAGTCGTCCAATCAAAAGACGTCGCTAAATGCCGCAATACACAGCCAATAATGGAAAACATTCCCGCGCACAATCTAATAGAGCAATAATACTGATGGCCATATTTGGCGATATTTTTTTAATTGGCAATATCTTTTCGCAAAGTGAAACTGGTCAATAGTATAATACATTAATACCTAGAAAAATTATTTAGAAAATAATATAAGAGAATCCCCCAAAATTTCTTTTTCATTTGGTTTGATACAAAATATTTATTAGTAATAATCCAGCAATGATTACAATATGAACAATACAACTATGATGACATACAAATCAATGAGGCTGCCTAATGAAGGTAAGCATTAATATTATTTCACAATAACATATATATTAGATAATTTGGTCCAAGAATGACACAATTAGTACAAATGCAAAACATGGTTTTAATACAGTTCCCAATGAAAAATTCTGCCATGACGCATTAGATATCACTTGTAGAATATTAATCACACATATATATATATAATGTTTATTATTGATATTCGGGAATATATCTCACAAGTATGACCTTTCGTCTAGAGTTCATTAAGCGTTTTATGTAAGCACATTTAAATTCTAAGGCACAAAATGCAAAACAAAATTTTAATTGGATATTGGCATCAATTTGTGTACTTTCAAACATGTCACCAAAAGTTTCAGAATTGTAAATCATGTAACCAACTTCTCATGAATAGATCTAATGTGAAAAAATGGCTCAAAGAACACAATTTTGCAAAGAAGTTTTTGCATATTGTATTAACACAGTATTCAATGAAATATTTGTGGTTACTGTAGATACAAAAATACAATACCTACTAAATTATTTATGCCGTTCTCCTACAAACTCATGGAATATTCTTTTCTGACTTATTTTCATAAACTCTTTCTGTAAAATATAGAATGAATTTTCTTACATTTATTTGTAGTTCTCCAATGGCGTCAAACAGAATACCAAACACGTCCACCAGAAATCTAGTTTACAACCCTTCTCAATAAAATGACTTTGTCTCAATTGGTGAGAAGGTGTTCTTGAAGTAATTTAAGTGGACCAGAAGAAACTTCAATGTTCTGAAGAATTATTTTCGCATTGTACAATAGTTCTCTTGTAGCCAATGAAACACCGTGTTCAGGATACAGTTCCTCTTTCGAATCACATAAAAGAATTGCACCGAAAAAGAATTATTTACCAGTAATCAGATCTGTAGAACCATAGAACTTGAATTAGCTTCAGCTTCCAGTCTAATGACGAGGCACCGTTCTGATGTAAAAGAAACATTACGAGTACCATAAAGAGTGCACTATTCAAAGACCTTTGTATATTTTGTAGGAATAATAAACACCAACGCCTGATGAAACACAGCAGAACATGGATATACCCTAGAGATAAGAAAAGAAAATTGTAATTTAAGCCAGGGGTGTCAAACACGTGGCTCGCGGGCCACATGCGGCCCACAACGAAAACTTTAGGGGCCCTGTCAGTATATCGGCACACACAATAATATACAAGAAAATATCAAAATTTTTTCCCGAAATATGAAAGATAGTAGCAGATAAGAGATGTCAAAGAGCAGGAAGTAAACATTAAGTTTTCTTGTTTTTTATTTATGTTTATCATAATATTATTTTAAATAAACTTATACATTTGAACTTAAACTTATTTGATATTTTTTGCGACCCACCTAAAGCTTAACTTTGTTTGTTTGACCGAATTTATCCTTTGGTTTTGACTCTTGGTTTAAGCTATAAATAAATACATTAAGATGCTTTTAAAAATACAGCATAAATTTCACCCCTCTTTTTTATAAATTTTCATTTAATTATTATCATTTTTTATGTAAAAATATGTACAAATTTGCTGTAAAAAAAGCTGTTGCTATGAAAGCTAATATTTTTATACTATCTTCGGGTGAAATACCGAAAGTAAATTTCGTCATATTTTTCACACAAAAGCTTTATTACCAGAAAAAATAACCCCTGCACTATTTCTCTATCTAGTCATTACCGACATTGAGACATTTGTCGTAGAGTTCCCTCAGTTTGAAGAAACCGCTCTGACAAAATTCGATGCTCTGAGATGCAAGAAACTGTGACATGGTCTGCTGCATTTCAGGAGTATTTTGTAAGTTACATTATCCAAACCAATAAGTAATAGAACACCTTTGATAAAAGAAATAAACAATATTTATTCATATTAAATAGTTGGTAGGGCCTCCACCTGACGCAATTACAGCCTTAATCTTCAGGAGTATATTTTCCAAAAGTGTTTGGATTATGGACAATCGTATTTTGTTCCACTCGGCTAGGAGAAGACGTGCAAGTTCTTTCACCAATTTTGGACGGTTGCTGCACCCCTTAATTCTGCGATCCAACTCATCCCAGAAGTTTTCTTTGGGATTCAGGTCTGGACTCTGAACAAGTCAGTCCAGTCGGTTCATCCAAATATCATCGCATCGTAACATGACAAGTGGCGCTGTCATCGGAGAAGTAACAATGATCCAACCCATAAAATTGCGACAGCGTAGGAATAACATTAGAATAGTTTAGTAGAAGTTGGCGTTAAGCTTATATGCCATGCATTAGAATCAAGGATCCCCGTCCATACCACGAGAAACATCTCCAGAAGATAATTCTACCTCCGCTTAACTTTACTGTAGGCCCAATGCTTTCTCGCAAAAGATTGAACCTTGATTCATCATCCAGAGAACCTGCTTCCACTCCTCTACGATCCAATTTCGAAGTGCCATACACCTCCTCAACCGAGCAGTGTGGTTGCATTTTGTAAATAAAGGCTTATGGGCTGCAGTACGACCATGGAAACCAACAAATGGGCTTCCTTGAGGATGGTATATACCGAAACAATAATCTTAGACGCTTTTTGAACTTTTCTGGAGTATGTGGGACATCGGTTTGCTGTGGGTCTTCCAAAATTATCTTGACAGCACTCTTCGGTTTCTATTTCTTAGCTTCATGAATCTGCCGAGTCGAAGCACATTTCAACAATAACCACTCACCTTCCACTTCTTAATCACAAAAACCACAGTCGATTTTGGAATGCTTAATTCATGAGATATGTCCCTTAAGAACCAACTATTTATATGATATCCGACAATTAAGAACTTCTCGAAGTCAGACAACTCTGAATTTCGTGGCATCTTGCATATATATATGACTAACGTACTACACAATAATTAAGTAGTTTAATGTATGGAATGGGTGAAAGTTTGATAGGGTAATGTTATTTACGTTCATGGATGTGGAGGGATGCCCGTTTCGCGTTAATATTCGTCATTTAGTATTTGTACTCGAGGTATGATGACCTACTGCTTCTCTCTATTCTTCATCATTCTATGCATGCGTTATTCCTTCTACGTTACCGTTCTTTCTGTCGTTGAACCAAAAACAAATGTGGTTTTAATTAACCAAAACAAATGTGAGGATTGTTTTTCTCACCTAGTGCACTCTCTTCCTTATAAAAAAAAAAGGAAACTCACTTTCAGAACGTCATCGTGCGATATCTTGCTTAATAATTTCACAAAGAAACTCAACATGTTGCATATAAAAATTTTTGGTTAATTTAATCTTTCTTTTTTACTTACATTTTTAAACCTAAACTCTTAAGATATCGTGTTAATGGATTTTAAAAAACCGAACTTTTTTTTACAACTGAAAATTTATTTGTCACGTGTCTAATGTTTAATGTCTAATGTTTTAATGTCCACGTGTCTTAACATGTTGCTGAATGGCATCATATTAACCCACTAAGCGGGCAATTTTTGCCCAAAATGTTCCAAAAAAAGACACATTTTTATTGCATGTAACTAAGCATAATACTTAACACAGAGAATGCGTTTATGGAAGAATTTTATACTCTAATTTTAAAGTTGTCACATTTTTTGTTTTATAATTGGGGAGCACAACCCCCCTAAATGTTTGCTCTTTATTATAAATATTCTCTGCATGCTATGAAGAATATTTCATACATTTTAAAAGAATTTCTCTCATACATACAAAAATGTTTCATGGTCGTACCTCTTTTCAAACGGTTGAGTATTTTGTTTGTGTATGTATATATGTACCCACAATTGAAGCATGGTGTACAATACTAAGTCTTATATTGCAATGGAGACTGAGATAATATCGGCTTTTTTGGATCATCTTTCAATTTTCACTTCACAAGCTACAAATTGTGCATTGCCTTGCCAATCCCTGTTCTTTATGGAATATTTTCAAGAATATGAATCCATCCCTTCAATGAAAAATTCACCACAAAGAAAATCTCAGATGAGAAATATTTCAGCACCATGGACAAACTGCATCTCTTAAAAATCCTTACACTAATAATATCACTAAAAGAATGAAAAATATATGCAAATCAAAGATATAAAGAAGAAAATATCAGTGCCCGGACAGCGTACGGCCAAACTGGTTGTGACCAGGTTTCGGCAAGTTAAGGGGTTAACTTTCAATCAACGAGCTAACATGAAAGGTGTAAACCGCTCCTTTTCGATACGTTTAACAGTTTTGTCCACGGCCATCGCTATCTGGAGTGATCCGATTATCTTGCTGTGAAGACATACTCCTGAACTCTTAGCAGTGCACCATTGATGAGATGGATTCTATCTCGTGTGTACAGGTCCACGGAAAAGGGAGTCTGCTACTTCAGTTGAGGCGAGGAACGACAAGAGCTGAAGGCTGACTTCACCTCTGGGCTTGCTGGTCCTAGGAATGTATTTTATTTCTCTTCAACCACCTATGACAAAATAAATAAAGATGTTCCCTGATCACCCAGCTGGAGATGCTCCCTTTAAACTATGCAAGTTCCTTAAGAAGAATAAAAATGTGAACCTCTTAACGATTTTGCTAATGTGTAAATTTCTTTAATATTTCTTAGTTTATGAAAATGCGTCAGACTTGAAAAATAAACTTATACTTAATATTAAAGTAAAGCTTTTAAGAAATTCTAATAAACAATTTCTTTTCGAAGTTCACAATAATATTATACAGGTCGGGACAAATAAAAGTGGCCCTGACGAGTGGATATTATTAAATGTGAACGTGACACGCACACCAAACTTTTTACTGAGATAACAACGAACAGCTTGAACATGGATCGTTTCTTTATTTCTGATGAAGCCTGGTTTCACCTGAGGGATTATGTCAACTCACTGAATGACAGGTTCTGGGCAGCGGAGAGTACGCGTAACTTCCACCATACATTACATGACCAAAAGGTTGGTGTGCAGTATCTGTACGCCACATTATTGGTCACATCTTTTATCAGACGGTAAAATCGAAGCATTACATTTTCAACAGTTTGAATCCCTTTATAGCAGCATTAACCGAGGAGGTAAAGACCTACAATTACTTAAAACACCCCACCAAACTATGTAGATTACATTTACACAATCTTCACTTCCGACAGAGATGTTAGCAGAGATCAGTCTAATCTCAGCCCTAACTGACCACCCAGGTTACCTGATCCGTCACTGTGCGATTACTTTTTGTGAGGAACCCTCAAGCCTATAGAGTATCGTAACACAACCCTAATAGTCAACCCCAAATGTGCCAAAAGTTTAATGGTGATAATTTGAAACATATTTTATAAGTAAACTAGCGAATAATCTCCTTTTTTGCCGTATTTCTTCGTAACTTGGAGTTCTATTGTCCGAGCCACTTCTTTTGCTTTACCCTGTATAAAGATTAAGGACATGTTTGATGAAGAGAATGGTAAACATTTCCAGTAATTCTGAAAAGGGATGAAAAAGATGCACTCCGTGTCAGATTCAGATTCTTAGCTACTTTCGGAGTGATTAATAAGCAAAAGTAGGAAAGTTTTTCCCGAGTTCAGAACAAAAGTTTAAACAATTTTGAGCTCAAACTTTGACTGAAAATAAGGAACTCTGAAAAAGTACTGTTTGATAATGAAGAAGCAAGCTCTTTTGCAAAGGATTTCAAAATAGCTTGCAAGTATAAAGTATGTGCAGTTAGTACTAACTGGTTTGAGATTATTGTACAGGGTGATACGTAGAGAAGTATACACTTTTCTTATGCAGTAAAACTGTAAGAGTCAAAGACACACATCACCTCAGCGAACCAAAAGTTAGATGTACTCTTAAAGTTTGTGTTTCGCCCCTGATGGCACAGGCAATAGCCACAGTGCAACACGTGCGAGATTCTTTTAAGGTAAATTCTGCTCCGTGTCCAGAAAGTAAGTTATCGGCTCTTTTTTCTACGAGCAAACTGTCATGGCAGCCATTTTTTTATATGTTTTTAGTTGATACCACAGTTGTCGGACGACATTGATAATCCCACTGGTCGGCTTATGTGCGAGATTACCTCGATGAACATCTATCTCCCTCACCGATGGATTGGATGAGCCAAGAAATACAATATACTACACACCCAATGGGCAGCTAAAAGTCCTGCCTTAACACCTTGTGATTTCTTCCTGTGGTATTACATAAAGGACGCATTCGTCTCACCCTTTTCTGTTGATTTAGCGGAGATAAAACAGCGTATCATGCTACTATCGATAGACGACTTGATTCAAATATCTTAACGTGCCTTTGGGTGGAAGTGAATTACAGGCTCGGTATGTCACATGTAACTAAGGGTTCACTCATAGAACACCTGTGACTGTTTCTAACAAAACTTAAAATAATCCCATACAATTGTGACGACTTACGCGTCTTTTCTTTAACAAGTCCTTTGGGTTCTTTGGGCCAAAATTAATGGCAACTCTTTTCCAACCAAATCCAAGAAACGAGAAGTGAAGAGATGCGAATAATATAGAATAAATATAGGATCTTATAGAGTAAGCGTAATGGCAATGATGCCAATAAGGGCAATGTAATAGTAGTGTAAAGGAATGTTAGACAATTGACGTGCGTTGTGGCAGTTGATGATTATTGAAGTTCGCTGTTCAAAGATTCAAGTTCTACGTGTTGTGGATAAACATATTGGTGATCGATTAGAAGTTAAAAGTAAAGCTACTTACCACTATAGATAAAGACAAGTTTATTACAGAATAATATAAGGTAGAATTGATTACTTATTATTATTATTATATTTGAAGATTAGGCGGTCCAATTATTGAGATAGGTCTGAATTATATTGTGTTGCATATTGCGTCATAGTAGATTCTCTCATTCTTTAATAAGATTATATTTGTTCAAAAAGTTTAAGTTGAATATCTTAATAAAGTCATATTAAGATAATGTTTGATTCTAGCTCTTACGTTAATCCTACACCTCTAGCTCACGCTGATACTTCGAGGGATGTACTTCCAAGGGGAGGTACATCACACAATTATGTTGCAGGAAGCGTATAATATGCATTGTTCTTCATTTATAGTGCATTGAAAATGTATATTTCTTTATGAATCACCCAGTATTGTTTTGTATGAAATTTTCTTGATATGCAGCTTTTTGGTTTCTTCGAAAATGCACAAAGTCGTTGTACTTGGATGTGGTATGTTGTATTGCATTGCATTCCAATTATAAGCCATTGGCCATTCAAAACACTGTTAATACTCACTGACGCAATGAGAATTTCTGTCTCTCTCGCCTTGACGGCCCTTTCCCGGGTAGGCAACTGCACCGATGCTGCAGATGAACATCAGGAAACAAAATGCAACATCTTGTGTCAGGATCTGATGACAAAAAAATAAATAAATAATTTCGTGACATTTTTAGAAAAATTTTATTTTGTAATGCAGTTTGATTTTTTCTCAACATCAAATTAGTAAAGCAATGCTTATAAGTGTAAAAGGATGATACTTTGTCGTAGATTCTCAGCGTGTTTTCAACTAACATCTAGAGAAATCTATTTTATGGATTGTTTGATTTGAGAACCTTGTGAAGGAACTTTTGCCTCGCTTTGTGAAAGAACCCTGATCTAAGCGCATTAGAATTGCTATTTAAAGAGAAAGAAAGTAGAGATTATTAGGATGCAAATGTCAGTGGTAATGTTGACTATTATTTTGTTATCGGAATTGGTGAGCAAGATTACAGGTCGTGAATCTACGAGCAACATGTCCAAACTTATTCTGGAATTAGAATGCTTCAAAGATTTTTTTCAAGAGAGAATCTATTATTATTGGCTAGGATTCTAGGTATATTTCGCTCCCATCGTGTATTTAGCTTAACGATATTGTATCTAAACTGTTAAAGTTAATAGAAGCTGTGCAATGTCTCTTGATTCGTCCCCTCTCCACAATAATATAAACTCTTATTCGTTTCTACTTGACCTTAACCATATCTTTAAAAATAGCAACTCACATAGAGTCAAATCTGAATATTTAGGGAATGATTTTGACGGCTTGATGGCATATACACTGCTGGACAATTGCTAAGGACGGATCACAAATTGCTATGTAGCATAACATTAAGCGAGACATGAGGCCTAGTAGGATAAAATATAGTTGCCACACTGTTCAGACATTAGAATAAAGAATATTTATTGTTCTGGAAAGTACAAAAGCTGTGAAACATCTGAAAGAAAAAAAAATGTTCATTTGATCTGCGTACGGAGAAATGGAACAATGCATCTAAAAGTCAGCAGGCACCTTAAAGAAATGTATCAGTACGGGATATGTCCACCGTGGAGTGTGATGCAACATTCCACACGTCGTATCATACTTTGTACAACATTATCCAGCAGCTGTTGAGGCAATTTATCCCATTCCTCTGTGAGTGCACGGATGAGGGTGTTCTTGTTTGTCGGAGGATAGTTCCGACCAGCAACTTGCCACCCCAAAGCATCCCACACATTTTCAATGAGGTTTAGATCTGGAGAACGCGCTGGCCATACGAGACGTTGAAAACCCTCGCTGTCTAGACAATCCTGAACAGTGAGTGTTCGATGACATGTTGCGTTGTCTTCCATAAAAACAAATTTATCACCGACAGCACCACGGAAAAGACGAACATGAGGAAGTAGAACTTCATCAATGTATCGTTGGCCCGTCATAGTCCCATTCGCTACCACATCTAGGCGCGTGCGGCCATTGATCATGATGCCGGCCCACACCATGATACTGCATGTCGGATATCGGTCCTTTTCCTGGATATTTTCTGGACGATAAGCAGTACCACTCTCGCGCCAGATCAGTTGGCGTCTACAATCCGATGACAGACTGAACCTACTCTCATCTGAGAATAGTACAGATCCCCAGTCCTGTTCAGTCCAATTGTGATGCTCACGACACCATTGCAAACGGGCAGTACGGTGCTGTCTGGTCAATGGGACACACACAACAGGTCTGCGTGCGTATAGTCCTCCTCCCCTCAAACGTCTGGCAACAGTTTTTCGGGACATCTACTTTCCTGAGGCAGCAAGAAACTGATTTGCCACCTGCTGAGCTGCGGTGCGCCTGTTCCTTTTTGTTGATAGGACGATATATCTGTCTTCTGCAGGCGTCGTACTTCTAACACGACCTCCCCTGTGCCGTCTACTACACATTCCAGTAGTTTTAAATGACTTCCACAGCCGTGAAACAACGCTGTGAGCGATGTCGAACTCCCTGTCAACATCTGTTATTTTTCGCCCTTCTTCGATCTTTCCAATAATTCGGCCTTGCATAAAATCATCTATGTGATGTCGGGAAGACATGCCAAAAATTTTAAGTTCGTCTATTAAATCTTTCCTGTAAAACTTTGACTTGAAACAACAACTGTCCACACGCGTCAAAACCTTTAAAGCTCTTATGAACGCTATCACGTGATGAACAGACGTGGAAAAAAAATTTGCATATACTCATACTTCTTCTTACTAATATCCCGCACTTATTCTAATTTTCCACATTTTGCTTCCTTTCATTTTGTGGTTGTTATGGATGATAGTGTTATCCGTCCTTAGCAATTGTCCAGCAGTGTATCATCAGCATTGTAGGGCTAGGCGCCAAGTTGTTGTTTATGTTCACCAAGATAGGCGATAATATTACAGCATGGTTTACTTTGATGTTTTTATCGGGCGATAATATAGTTGCCATGGGGGATAACGTATATTAGTGTTAGTTTTTTGTTTTTTTTTTATCTGCGGGATCTCTGCTCAGCAAAAGTATCACATTATTAAAAATTTTGCGTAATGAACGCTTAAAATATAGATTAAATAATTTATATCTGGAAGTGTTTTTCATTAATATTACATTCTGTTGTATTTATTTTATGTTAAAATATTGCCATCACCTCTCCCTTCGAAATCTAGGTTTATTACGAAATAAAAAAAAAAGTAGTGATTACACTGATCGAGGAATAAATTAAAAGCGGAGCGCGCACTGAGGTATGGCGTTGACAAAACAAAAGGATTAAGGAATCGCGCCAAACAGCGCTTGGCGCGTTGCACTCCTATATCAAATCAGTAACGCCGGTGGAGTTACGCAGTCTGATAATTAGGCCAACAATATGTAAAATTGAAAAAAATTTAAGGGCTGCGTACATGAAAAGCGGACAAACTCAATAAAAAGAATGTTTAATGGAAATCAAAGAAAGTCCCCGCGGGCACTAATCCCATCCTGTCGATTGCTGTAGAAGGCCCATGGTTGATCTTGCACAATTTTTTCAATTCCTTGTGCGAATGAAAATGCAAAGCTGTCTCGTGTGGAGGGGAACTTTACCCAATCCAGACTGTGTGGCCCCCGTGGGACGCCTGAAGGCAGTGTTTCTCAAACTGTGGGGCGTGTTAATCCTACCAGGGGGTGTGCGATTCTGATATAATAAACTTATAAATGTATCAGTATTGCACAATGTATTGGATCATTAATTCATCAATACTAGATTAACAACAAGTTTAATAATTACTAATAACCTTATGGATTTGCCATACTCAAAATCCAATACTTATCTTGATAATTTGTACGATTTATAATGAAAGTCGTATTGCAGCTTTACGTCAAAGTACATTATTATTGAATTCAATCCATCGTTATGATATGGAGGGGGGCGCGATAAAAAATAGTGGGTCGCGCATATTGAAAGTTTGGGAAGCTGTGCCTTCGGGTCGTTGAAGTTTCACGACAGACGTGTGTGCCGGCAGTGTCATGGAAATCGCATACCGTTCACCACCCTTCGTGAAAAACTTTTGTGGCCGCGGTAGCCAAGTGATCAAGGCAACGGACGCGTGTCATGAGTGAAAACTTCATACTGCTGAAGACCCCCGTGCATAGGAAGCCGATGCACGTTAAATATGTCAAAGCTCAAATGCCCGCTCGTTGGTATTGTGGGAGTGTTAAAGGAGTGGGTGCTCCTCGTCACTTGATCATGGTTCAAAATTGCGATATCCGTCCACGAAAACCCCTTGTGTTGCTGAATGGTGTAATGTTTGGAGAAATTGATAGGTAGCGTGAGACTTTTAAGAAATTAAATTTTTATTTATTACGCCTACTGCTATTAATTACACTATTTACATTTAGATATAAGTTTGCCATTAATTACACTATTTACATTAAGATATAAGTTTGCCATTAATTACTCTATTTACATTTAGATATAAGTTTGCCATTAATTACACGATTTACATTTAGATATGTTATTCAAACTAATATTTCAAAACAAGGGAATGTGTTGTTTGTGAAGGAGGAGACAAACACGACATCTCCTTTTGGATGTTTCAAACGGACTGTCTCTCCACTCACTTGGGGTTGGGCGGTCCTTTCTTACACCTCGAATTTCGCTCGAGGTTTGCGCTCGCAGATATGGAATCCAGCCATTGATTTCCTCACAGCCATCGGATGTCGGCGTGATGTTAGATGAATGGACCCCACAATATTTTGGGAGTGCAAGTGGGGATATGAACGGAATAATACTATTTGCATAGGGAAGCAGGTCTTGCAGCTGCGAGGTGGGAAAACGTTCGATATTCAGTCTCTCACTTGCAAAAACTTTTACGCCATTTGTTTACAGCCGTTTGACCTAATCAAGGCTCGACATATATGGTGCTATAATTCACCTATAGATGTCCGTTTTAAGCTCAACTTCCGCAATCAGAAACAGTACTGTCACACGTTTTTACGTTCTTCATGCATCGATGTATATCACGACTTCTCACTTTTGATCAGTTCCCTCTAACACGAACAGGTTGAACGTTGAATGTGGTGTATGTTTTTTACCTCTCTTTATATCTCTGTTCAGCGGAACTGCTATAGCTACAGTCATTCTGAAGCAATCACACGGGTCCACTCCATATGAAGGAAACATATTTAAGAGTTGAAATTTTGGAAGAAAAAATATTGAAAGTGCTTGAGATGCCAAACTAAGTTTGCAGATTGTATATTTTTTGCCAAAATAATTCTTTCGAATAAATCTTATTTTTTACAAGATAAAAAAAAACAAATTCAATAAGGAACCGAAGGAAAATTCCTGCTTCATTCAAAATATCTCGAAATTATACCAGAACGGAGGCATAAATCGTCTACTCACCAAGGTGGTCTTGTAGAGTGGAAGAGGATCCCTCATGAGCTTAAGAGTAGCATAGAGGAGGAGGTTGATGAAAAAGTAGGCGGCGCTTATGGCAAGTAGGAGAAGCACAGTGTAGGCAGCTCGGAACTCCCGGATGAGGATGCCCCTAGCTTTCTCTTCCAGAAAGACAGGACGTCCCCAGTGGACCTCGTACCGGAACTCGGGGACTGGATACTCACTTTCGTAAGTGGCATGCCCTACTAACAACACCAGGATGGCGCTCAGAACCTATAAAACATAGCATGAAATATCGTATAAATTTAATAAGGTGGCATATTAAATTGTTAAGCACACTCCACCGCTTATTATTCTGTATCCTTAAAAAGGAATGAAGTTGCATATCAAAGAAAAGATATTGGGGATTGACCAAATAATAATAAAATCCGAGAGAAAATCCGATTTTCCCAATCTAATATTTAAAAATAAAAAGAACTTCTGTCTCTCTCGACTAAACAGAAGCAAATAGAAGTGGTGCCCAGCTTGGGTCTTTGGCGCCAAGATAATTGCCAAGAAGATATTTTCCGGGACAATGGCGCACGCAGGAACTTTTCAGTCGGGGATTAAGTCCAACATTCTTGTATTCAATACGCCACCAAATATATTCTTCTGGTTTTATCGATAGTTGGGAACAAAAGACAGTAAAAAATAAATTGTTATATGAACAATTAGCAATGATAAACAAAATACACTTTAATCAATTATTTTACGTATTATATATATATACATAAGATTATAATCAATTGAAAAACATCAAGTATTCCAGACCCTCTGAAGCACCCCTCACTCTTAGTGTGTGACATTGTTTTTGGATAATTACTAACTACGGTATTTTGAGAGGTGTTCACCATCGATTTTGACAAATATGATACCTTTGGAAAGGTATTGACATGTAGAGCAAATAGTCTAATGGAACTCATCATTATCATCTACGGCGCGACTGCTCAGAATGGGCGTAGACTTTCTGAACCAGACGTTTCCAACCACCTGTGCTGACTCTCGTGTAGCTCAATAGGGCGACGTTAATGTTCACTCACTTAAAATAAGTCGGGGTCTTTTCTTATCAATTGCATCTTTGGTGCTAATTTGATATAGGCGGTGTTACGCGCCAAGTTATTGTTTATGTTCCTAAGATGGGCGATAACATTATAATATGTTTACCTTGGTATTTTTAACATCTGGCAATGTGGTTGCCATGAGAATAAATACGTATATATATATTATACTTAATTTTTATTTTTCCCACGGTAACCCTATTAATTTCGGACGGTTTTAATTCGATTTCTTAGAAAGTTTAAGCATTTTTGTTGCAATCGTTCTTCAAGACAGATACTTTAGTCTTCAGTTGAATTTCGTGCTTTTTATCGAATATGTGGATAGTTTTAATATCATTGGTTATAATAAAAATATTTATTTTATCAGAATTTTTAAAAAAAACAACTATTAGGCCTGTGCTTTTAATTATTGCTGCACATCTCGCTTTTAAAATTTATTTTAATTTTTAATAATGCATTTTTAAAACATGCTTGTCCCAGGCAATTCATTACAGGAACTCACAGCTTTTGAAATACTGCAAGTTATCACAACACTTTTTAATTTTTTCAGTGGCACAACAGCCCATGAGGGCCAATGCCTACTGTGCCCATATCAGTATACGTAACCGTTGGGCGCTGAAGTACAATGGTTACGTATACTGATGTGGGCACAGTAGAGTAGGCGCTGAGTTACATGAGCAGATATCCTGTCAGGTGATCAGCCGGAAGCGAAATCCCAGTGTTAACTCCCCAAGCAAGCTTGGTTCTCATTTATCACCCAACTGAAGGGATGAAAGCTTTTTAATTTATATTCCTTATTAATTTTGATATAATTTATGCAATTATTTTATTTATAGTATATAAAAAATACAATTACTATTACATATAATAATTCTATTATATTCTTTATTTATAATAATTACTTTTTATTGGATTTATTTATAAATATTATTATATATTATGTTATTTATTTATAATTACGTTTTTGAGTATTCTTATATATTTATTATTATATTACATTATAATTCTTCTTTTTTATAATTAATGTTTAATTGTATGATTTTTCTATATAATAATTACTATTAAATTATATTATATGTGATTTTTTAAACATAATAATTACTAACATATCATATTATATGAATATTATGTATACAAATTGCTATTAAATCAAATTGTACGATTAATATATATTACATAATATTATATTAGTTAATATAATTTTTATAAAATTATATTCATATTCATTACTGATTGATATTGTTTATTTTCAATCGATTCCTATATTCGTCATTTGAAATATACTTCAATATATTTCAATACAGTTCTTAATAATTATTTTCCTGGCGATTTGTTACCACTACGCCACCATCTTGGATTTCATATAAATCGACAACAATCGCCGCTTGGCGTGATTAAGGAATCGTCCGAAACACCGCTTGGAGGGTGGTACGCTTATATCAAATTTAGTTCCGCATCTTTTTCATAATACTTCAAAAATAGACGAAAAACCAATTAGAGTTAACATTTATTTAAGCGTATATTATGTGTTGTCGTCAATAAAGCCTGCTTGTCAAAATTTGCGTCGGCGAAACGAAAAAATATTTAAGTGTGTAGATCTCATAAAAATAAAAGAAATTCTTGAAGTTCAAAAAAATATTTATTCAGTTTTTTCTGGGTTCGTAAAATGTTATAACTTTATCTTTAAAAATGGATAACATACTTGAAAAGTCTATTTTTAAAAAAAATAAATTCCAGAAAATCATTTTGTATTATTCCATAATCTTAGAACTTTCCTCAAACTTGTCTTTCGGAGGAATGTAATAACTTTTTTTATCGAAGCAGGAATTTGCTTACGAAACAGCGGCGTCATTCTTGAATATCCTCTACTGTAGTACTCACCTTTTTTAATGGGTTTTTATTTCGTAACCGAAATTTCGTATTTGGTTTTTCCATAAATTCAAAGGCATCTATGGAATTGTAGTTATAAGCTTCAAAAAGAAAATGAATAAA
The DNA here is from genome assembly GCA_019973935.1 of Trichonephila clavipes. Taxonomy (NCBI): domain Eukaryota; kingdom Metazoa; phylum Arthropoda; class Arachnida; order Araneae; family Nephilidae; genus Trichonephila; species Trichonephila clavipes. Next base: position 316,900 of record BMAU01000846.1, on the reverse strand, counting down.
TACGTAACATCGTTTGTAATACGTTTGATATTTACCGATTAAATTTATTACAAACATTGAATTAAGTGATAAACAAAAAATTTTTTAACCGTAAATTAACTTTGCAAAATCAGCAGCTTTCTAAATTTTTTAAATCTTAAGATATCCTAGTACGTTGGGAACCGTGATTTTAAAAGGGCGCATAAATGGATAATTTTCATGATATGTAGTGTCACTTAGATTAGAATACATGTATAAAATTGTTTTAAGGACATTGTGACAAAAAAAAATTATTTAAATACAATATTTCGACAAAAAATTAACTTAGAATAATCTTTTTTCAAAATGTTCTCCTTTTGTAAAAAATGCTTCTATTATAATATTTTGCCTGTATACACCTCAGACCTCTGTACAGAGGCTCAACTATGATTTTTGAAAAATTCACATTATTTTCAGAGTTACCACCCATGGAAATAATTATCGACGTTTTTTCTTAAAATTGTCCCCCTCCGTTGTCGTAAAATATAAATAAACCTACTTCTAAGTTATATATTTCAAAAATTCTAGTTGGGCCTCTGTAGAGAGGTCTGAGCTATATACAGGTAAAATATTATTTAAATAGAAGCATTTTTTACATAACGAGAATGTTTTGAAAATGGGTCATTCTATGCTCATTTTTTGTCACAATTTTGTACTTAAATATTTTTTATTGTAATATTATTCTTAAAACAATTTTATATACATTTTCTAATCTAAGTGACACTAAATATCATACATATTATCCATTTATACGCTTTTGCAAAATGACGGTTCCGAACGTAGTCGGATATCTTAAACTATAGTAAATAAGCTTTAGAAAGGGATTAAAAATATATACAGAGTGATTCTAAAATCATGGGACACACTTTGAAGGGTGGGAGAGCTCACTAAAACACATAATTTTTGTTTAGGAATTTATGGATGAAAGTGCCACGTTATCGGGTAGAAATAGAAAAAAATAACACATTAACGGAAACATAAAACGCTCAATTAGCATACTTAGCGAGTGATTCCGTACAGAAAATGTTAAAGCAAGTTTTAGAAATAGCATCCACCAACAGTCCAACTTTCCAGACGGTTAGTTGACTGACATGTGGACGACATGGAACATACAGCTCTTGTACTTGTGGCGGGTGTTTTGCACATATGATCCAAGCGTGTTTGTTGTACAATCCTCGATCTACCCCTTTCATCAGTACTGGCAATAAATGAACCATTTTCACACAGCTGTTGATGTAATTCATGAAACATTTTGTGGTTCATTTCGTCAACTTGGAAAGCGTTCCTAATGCAACCTTAACGCTGCTCTACCGCTACCATTAGCAGCACTATCCGTTGGGATAGCGATACTCAATCTGCGGTCCGCCGAACCTTTCTGAGTGGCCCAGCCATGTCCCGTTTCACTAACAAATTCAATTATTTAAGAACAATGTATTAAAAATTTAGCGAGAAATTCTATCAATCAAGCAATCACATATATTGATTTTGCTATCGGTGTGGTGCTGGTAGGAATTGAGGGATGATTTTTTTTATAATTGTGTAACGGTTAGTTTAACAAATAACAGAAGAATAGCGACTATTTTATGGGCGAAACTGATTTTTAATTAACCCTCATGCCTTCCAAGCGAAAATTATCTAAAGAATATTTGTTATTTCAAGACGATTGGGATCTTGACTGCTTCGTAGAAAAATCAAACATCGATCAACAACTTGTTTCATTTGTCATGAAATGCTATTATTAAATTATAATTTTGATCGTCCCTATACCACTAAGCACAAATATTTCAATGTCTCCTTTATTTTCAACAACAAAATATTTTGGGGGAGTGGGTCTTGAGATCATAGTGAAAAGGAAACCGAAATTATACCTCATAACAGGGTAAAAAAATGCATTAAACCCTTTTTTCCCTGTGAGTTGAGTTTGGCGGAGTTAAATATAGTTTTAAAATGAAATCCATAACTATTAATATTTTGATCAATTTCTGCATTTTAAATGCCTTTAAGCTTATAGCGTCCGCTGCCCCCTCCCCCACCTCCCTCGTTAATCCTCACGCTGCAGCCCGCGAGAAATAGTTGCCATGTGTATGTGGCCCGGCTGATAAAAAGGTTGAGTACCGCTGCATTAGAAGCATGTTTGCCTTTTTGCAACTAGTAAAATCATCCACATAACGACCGAAATCTTAAGAACAAATGCCGATTTTGGTGGTGCAGCAGATTACTAGTACACGGCTTTTCTGCCTTCAACTATCGCTAATATTGTCAGCCAATCACGCCATAAAGGTCTCCACGTATGCATGACGGTTGGTGGAAGCAATTTCTAAAACTTTTTTAACATTTTCTCTACGAAATCATTTGTTAAGTATGCTACTCATGAGCGTTTTATGTTTCCGTTATGTTATTTTTCCTGTTTGTGTCTCAAACGCAGCACTTCCGCCTATATATTCCAATAAAAAAATGGTTTGTTTTACTGAGCTCTACCACACCTCAAAGTTTGTCCTATCATTTAAAATCCCCCCTCCGTATTAACAAATGTACTGCATTCAGTTAAATAACATAAAATATATCCCAAAAATTAAAAAAGAAATAACATAATTTTACGTTCAGTAGCTATTTAAGTTGATAACTCTGAAAATATTGAGATTTTTTTTAAAAATCCTAATTCGGGCTCTGTAGAGAAATTTTATCTATAAATAGGCAAAATATTATTCTAGAAGCATTTTCCATACAAGGAGAATGTTTTGAAACTATGTCGTTCGTTCTTCCTTTTTTTGCCAAAAAAATGCATTTAAATAATTATTTCTTTTAATTATATTTAAATTATAAAAGAATGTCATATGTATATTCTTATTCAACTGACGCTAAATATCAAAAAATTTTCATTCCTACGCTTCTGTAAAATCATAACATAGTTAACAACTTTTTTAATAATAAATATCATCTGAATATAACAACTGCATTCTTTAGGTGCTGTCTTGTATGTTTTTAAACAGACATATCGGCTCAGTTAACATTGATGGTATGGAATGATTTTCGATGGAATAATCTGTAACTTTGAGAAAAATACTCCATAACACTCTCTTCCTGATATGTAAGTACCCATAACTTTTTGAAGTATACAATTGATATACTTCAAAATAGATAGGATACGTTGATTTGATAGGGGATGCATTGGTCCACTTCTTTTAGCCCCCTCTTAAAAAGGTTTGACCAGTACCGGATTAAGAGAACACGGTACCCTTTTTCAAAAATATTTTTTGGAGACAGTTCGATTAAAAGTAATTTATGCATTGTTTTCGGACTATATTATTAAACTGATTCTGAAAATGAAAAGTCAATTTAACAAGCCCTTATTTTAAAATGTATAAAAATTTAAAATTTTCCAAGTTTTTTTAAACTCTTAGAAAATACACAATTTTCGAATTTTTTTCATTATTTTGAGTGATTTATATTTCTTATATTATTGCAAACAAAAAGTATGGATTTGAAAATCTGTTTCCAAGTTGATTTTTAATAATTCTTTTTCTAGCTAAACCTGGAAAAAACACGAAATTTTTGAAAAAAATATTAACCTTAACATTTTTTAAAAAATAACTAGAGGGCCCAGCCCTAAATCCATACTAACTTTTATAGAACACACATATCTAAATATCTATAAAAAATTTCAAGACTGTATCTTGAACAGAAAAAACCTTAGGTATTAGAAAACACTGGCATCTTCAAAAATAAAAGCCTTAGAAAAATGCATTTAAAGTTTGTAAGGGCATAAAACAAAAACTGATAATGCTTGCAAAGATCTGAATTTTTAGTATATTATTTTACTACTTATATAATATATGAAAACATTACTTTAATTAAATATGATTGAAAATATGTTTACTTATTCAAAATAAGTTTTTGCAAAATATCGATATAGCATTAGTTACGATGACAGATTATTCAGCTTAACACAGCTTGGGGCCCCTAGACAATTTTTTCTCACCGGGGTCTCTCCTCTCCCACAAGAAATGGAGAGCACACAAAAAATATTAAGGAATAAATAAAACAAAACTGAAGCAAATCTTAATCCGTCCGTATAAAGAATAATATGTATTTTTGTTATTTGTTTATTATATATTGTTGTCCAACAGAAAAGTAAACTCTATCTTATTTACAAATATTTTTCAAACTAACAGTTGGATGGCTACTGTGGGTCGATAGACAATTGCTTACTCTGCCTAATGAGTGGCACTGTGTTTGACCATCACTGGAGATTTGAGACACATATTTCAAACCCCTTGAGATTAGCATGAATTTACGGAATAAATATTGTCATTAAGATAACTAGGACGTCTCCAACAAGACAAATGAACCTGTGAAGCGTATTGATGTATGGGAGTGCAAATGCTGCTTAGCAATATCCAAACGAAGACAACATCCTCGACGGCCGAAACCTTTATTTCTGGGTCGATAGCAAAACAGGACTGACCTACTAACACTAACTACTTGTACAACAACAAGACGTCTACAACACTAACTGAGTGCGGAGCAGACCCAACTAGTTATAACGTCACCTTTATGGTTACAGTTATCCAAACCATTACAGTTATAAATACAATCTGTTACAAACCTTTCTACACAATATTTAAAGGATTCTCACTTACTTAAATGAAAGTAATATTTTTACAATAAATTATCTGTATATTTATGTATTTATTAACGTAAAAAGATCCCATTTTAAGATATAAATAATTCTCTATGAGCGATTAATTGTCTCAACAACATAAAATTCACTGCATATATAGCTTTAAAATTTTGCAGAGTATTCGTAAATCTAACAGTCCATGTAATAAATGTAATCAAATTTTAAAAAAATAAACTTACAAAAATTTTTAGAACATTTTAAAGTTTGTGATTTAATTCCTTTTAAATTTTATGCAAACTGTGCTAAAACTAAAATTTGTGAATCTGTATTTGAAAGAAAAAAAATTCATCCATTTTATTAAAAGTTTGTGAATCTTATAACATGCAAAATATCAGCTCTATAGGTAAAAGTAGATTTTGAGAAAAGTGTATCTGAATCACCAAAAAATGCATTTTGAGAAAATTGCAAATAAAGGTATTTTCATCTATGTGATTTGAAGAATAATATTTTTAATACAATATAAAACCATATCATAATTAATTGGATTATTTCTACATCATTGTTCAGTTTTTAATTTGTAAAGTTTAAATTCTAGATTATATTTAGAAGCCTTTTCAATTAATCTTTCCCTACTTCACACATCAAAATGTGTTATCAACGATTCACAGAACATCTTCCGTTTAAAATACCAAAGATTTATATGCCTGTAATTTTTAATATTTTTATTTCCCTTTGAACAGCATAATTACAGGATATTACAGAATTCCTTACACATATTTTAAGTATTGTTTCAAAAATACAGAAAGGAAATGACTAAGAGTTAATTTAATGTTAGGTTTAAATGTCGGAACTCTCTCTCTCTCTCTGTTTTTTTTAAAATGATTACAAAAACAGCTTAGCTTTTGTAATCATACATATGAATATTTATTTATTCTAAAGTAAAAACGAAATTTATAAATATAAAGATTTATTTATAAGAGTATTCAAATATTAACAATAAGCCGTAGGGAATAACGAAACGTTTATCTTACAAACTGTGTAACTAAGTTAGGATAATACTCAAGATTCACTTTATGCCATATCCACCTGATTAATAATTTAAGAACTACATTGAGCATTTATAAATGCAAAACAAGACATAACTAACATTTTAAAAAATAAAATTTTATTTTAAAATTTTGTAGCTATTTACTTAAATTTTTATTAAGTTTTCTGGACTTAAAAATGTAGAATTCTCAAAACATTTGAACATATAATACTCGGAAAATGCATTCCTGTGTTGTAAAAATTAGTATTTTATAATACATATAAATACACAAAACAGATTTTGAAGAAAATGTACCTGAATCATTGTTACATCGCATTTGCTTACAGTTTTTAAATTCAATTTTTTTCTAGCGTTCTATTTATCGAATTCTTATAAATAATGCATCTATGGGAGCAGCGAAATGCCCTCTGATTTTTAAAAGTAAAATAAAAAATGCAAATTTGAAGCATTTTACCGTCCTATTTATACCTTAAACAGAAATATTTACAGGTATTAAGTTATTCCGAAAGACATTGATTAATTAGAAATAATATTCTCTAAAATGCATTTTGTGTGTCAGATCACTCACCAGTTGAGCCAAGAGCAGTTCGGGCGCTGGTTTTGTTTCTCTCTCCATCTATCAACGTTCCAAAGTCGCTTTGTCTTATCGAGCCCAACCCGTGTTATTGTGTTCCCGACCCTATCTGCCTCCCTTGTTCGCAAGAGGTAACCAAACAAAGAATCGAGTCGAAAGATATCTACTCTAGTTGCGAGATCAAGTGGCGGACACCCGATTTTAGTTCGATCTTGTTGTTGACAACGGCATGGTAATTTATCTTCTGGGTTTTAGTTCAGTTTTCGATTGATTTTATTTGAAATGAATGGAGTTTCTTTTTTCTCGCTTTTGTTGTCCTTATTAGAATAGAATTCGTATGTTGGTAGGTTTTCGATTATCCGGAATGGATTCATGGAGGTGTGGATTATCCAGGACACCACTGCCAAAAAAAAATTGTTCCAATAGCAACAAAAAAATGAAATGCTTCTATTTTTAAATAAATTATGAAAACGAATAATCCACTAGCCTTACGAAATGAGTTCGACTCGACGAATACACAGGCACTATACATTTACAACTATCCATACCTTTTCCAGGATTCTAACTCAGGTCCTAAGGTACTCAAACTGACCCAGATTTCTATCTCTGTTTTTAAACATAATGTGGTTATAATGCCGATACTTAAGACTTGTTCGTTCTATAAATAAAAAAAATCAAAGTATTTAATACATCTGTAAATGACCAAATTATAAAAATTTTAATGATTGAACATATTGTAGATTAGTTAATTGTTTATCTACAACACATGTTAGACTAACACATGAACTATTGGCGACCGACTTCATACAGAGTGTTTTTTTTTCAGGTATAGAAACTTAAGTTGGCATTACTTTCCAAGAGGGTGACCAATTTAACAACTGTCAAGTGATTTATTCTCAGTTTGGTTAGGCAATTCATCATGAATAGACTCACGCCTGAACAACGCTTTCAAATTGTGCAATTTTATTTCGAAAATAATGGTCGCGCGATTTTCATAAGTGAATTTTGTTTAGCGATGAAGCGCACTTCTGGTTGAATGGCTACGTCAACAAACAAAACTGCCGCATTTGGAGTGAAGCTAATCCACAAGTGTATGTCGAAACACCGTTACATCCAGAAAACTGACTGTTTGGTGCGCTTGTAATGGTCCCTGGGGACCTCACTTTGAGAACTAGAATAATTATGAGATATAAAAGAACCAGTAGCCATTATTATAATTAACTTTCTTTATTTGATTATCTTTCCCAAATAGAATCAAAGACTTATTAACAACAACAATGCGAATATTATGAGGTTTTAAATATAATATTCTTTAAATTAACTTAATTAATTAATAATCTAATTAATCAATTCATTAAATAACGATCACGCAGAAATTACCACGATAAGAGATCCCAGAATTATATTCAATAATGTTCTTAATTAACATTTAACTTTAATCTCACTCTTAAAACTTTAATGAGACTTTAAATACAATTTTATATTTACCACTCAGAATCTCAATTCTTCATGAGATTAATTTATCTTCAACTACAATATTTCAATTCAAAATCACTATAACTCTATGTTTCAATATCTATCTCTCTACTGCTCTAACTTTACTATTTCGTTTGACTTAAATACTGAATCTAATCTACATAACAAGTAATCCTGTCCGCTCTTTGGAGTTGATTGGAAATAGGTAGGGAATTAAATTTCCCTAAAAGGTCGGTTCAGAAGGTTAGTGATAAAGTTCCGTATAGATTCGTCACACGCTTTATGGGCTGGTGGAATCCTTCTTCAAAAACGATGAAGGCCACAACGTTACAGTCAATGGTGATCGGTATAGAGCCATGATTGCTAACTTTTTCATTCCTGAATTGAACAATCATGATGTCCAGGAGCTGTGGTTCCAACAAGATGGCGCAACATGTCACACAGCTCGCGTCACAATCAATTTATTGAAAGACACGTTCGGTGACCGCCTAATTTCACGTTTTGGACCTGTGAATTGGCCTCCAAGATCTTGTGATTTAACACCGCTAGACTATTTTTTTGGGGGGCTATGTAAAGTCATTGGTCTATGCGGATAAGCCACAAACGCTTGACCATTTGGAAGACAACATTCACCGTGTTATTGCCGATATACGGCCACAAATGTTGGAAAAAGTCATCGAAAATTGGACGTCCAGATTGGACTACATCCGAGCCAGCCGTGGCAGTCCTATGCCAGAAATCATATTTAAAATGTAATGCCACAAGATTATCTTTCGAATAAAAAAAATTCATGTCAATCGAATAATACATCGTTGTTTTATTGCAATTTAAAGTTCTATACCTCTCAAAAAAACACCCTTTATATTTGGACAATGGCCAAGTGATAAAGAACTTGCACTTCACTCTCTAAGCTTCCATACCACACTTATTTTACTTCGACAGATTTAACTTGCATAAACCCCTCTGCACCGCATAGAGGGGCTCATGTGCGTTAAATCTGTGGAGGCTCAAAACCCTCTCATTAACGTGGTGTGGTAGCTTGAAGATATGGATTATAGCTCAGAAGTCGTCGTCCCTTGATGGTGGTTCAAAATGGCATACTCCGTCGCCAATAGCGACAGAGTGCTTAGCTTCGAGTGCGGCATTAATGAACACTCAATCCACACATCGGTATCGTGAGTGTTTGCACCTCGACATATTTGACTTCCATCAGCCTCTCTAAACAGTCTTAGTTATTGAAAACCCCTATACCTTATTCAAATGTTGACATTTCGTTATGAAAGCAGCATCTGCTATGTGCATCAAGTGTAACTATTTAAGATATTTTTATTTGACAATATTTCGGCCGATGCACATAGTATATATTTTTAGGGAGCATAATTTATCGTATACTGTAAAACCTGTTTTTGTGCGGTAGATAGGAATCGCATAAAAAACGCACAAAAAAAAGAAATATTCGAAAATTTCGTAAATTCTTACATATAACAAACAATTTCGTTGAAATACTACAGAAAAAAAATTTTATGCAGTTCAGAGGGACCGCTTAAAAAAATGTTTCACTCAGAAAATAAGCCAATTATTTACGAAATGTATGAGAAAGTACTTCCATAACAAGATAAGTAATTAAATTAAACATGGAAACATTTTAAAAACATTTAGTTTCTCATTGTATACATGGAGAAATTTTCAAAATGCTCATACATAATTAACTGCTACACGTGGTAATCCAAAGCGCTCATCTTCCTGTGATGAATAAGTTCAAAATCGCTTTCGTCACTTGAAGATATAATTTCAATTGATGTATTTTTTGGCACCATAAAGTAAGAGATAAGTTTTTGTGACGAAGGTCGGTTGGTCGGTTGCTTTTAAATGTCACGGTAACCAGATATGTATGATCGAAGCTCTTTTTGAAATTTCATACCCCTTTGGGAATTGGTATCTATTTTAAAAAAATGTTTTTCTAATTTGTTGGACAGCTGTATCCCTGAATATATTTCAAACATTCTCAAAAAGTCCGGTTCTTTTTGTTCGTCTTTATAATCTATTAAATTATTGATAATGCCACTGTCATTGAAAGTTTAACCTTCAATCAAGCATTGGATGTTGGCGCGTTGAGAGAAAGCAACTGAACCTGCATTGTCGGGAAACTGTTTTTAACAACTAAACACAGCGTCTTGAAGTATATATGTTACCGGCAAAGTATGAAATTCAGCACTCTATAGAATGTCAAAAACTAGCCGGCATTATATGAAATAATTCATATTGCATACATTGCCTAAGCATTCTATAGAATGCCTAATGAGAAACCGGCAAAGTATGAAAAATATTTCCGATTTGTTTCGAATATTACGTGTCAAGACACGAGACTTTTAACTCGAGTCTCAGGCTCTGAATTCGTCCTTTGTGATTTGTTCGGGAATATCAAAATACTTTTAATTTTACTTAAATTTGTTCAACAAAAAATTGATTTTTCCTGTGATGCACATTGGCGCAACCAGATCCGAGTGAACCCCTTATCGAAAATTCGTTGCGGGCCCTTTTTTGGAAAATAAATAAAAATTATCGCATTGATAAAATATATTCGAAAGTATCAAAATAAGTATGCATAGGCATATGTATTGAAAAAGTTTCCTACTGAAGAACCATTTTACTGTCGGTTGTTTAATGGGTAATTTTCTCTGATTTTTTTCTGCAAATACATTTATAATAATATTCATAGCAGATGATTTTAGTTTTTCAAGTTCATTTGCTTCTTTTGACAGCATTGCTAAGTCCGAAAACTGATTTTGGCCTATGAAACCTATAAGATGATTTTTTAATAATTTTTAGCTTAAAAAACCTTATAGCTATTGCAGTTGTGACAGGAAGGGTAAAAAGTAGAAGGCATGATATAATGATTTCCTCAATTTCGGATTTTAAACAGCTTTTGGAAGTAAATCATTGTTCATAGATATTGTGTTTTAAGTATTTATCATATTCAGTAGCTAGTTTTGCATGTTTTTTTTAACTTCTTCGTTTGAAAAGGATAAATGTTTAGCCGGTCGTAAGATTTCAAAAATCTTGCTAGGATCAAGGAAACTGAAATCCTTTGTCGCGTTTGGGATATTAACGCATCTAAACAGCGATGTTACACATACACTTTGAAAAATGATTCCGGATCTAAAATTCGCTTACCTTCTGATGACTCATCGAAAAAAAAGTTTTCATCTGTTTCGTTCCTGAAAGCATGGCATTACACCCTATGCATTTGCCAAATCTCCGGACTGACTCTTTTAGCAAACACCTGAGTAAATTTTGGCTTCTTATTAGTGCCAGTCTTTTCAGACGATTATTCAACAGAGTATTAACTTTTCGTAAGTCATTTCTGTTCATGATGTAGGGTTAGAGAAATAAAGTCTATATGATTCCATATAACCAAGAAAAAAATGACCCCAAGCCTTTTATAAAATCATACCTGTCTAATATATTAATTATATCTTTATACTTGTCATGTTTGCTTTTTTTAGTTAAAATTAAAATAAGTTTACAAATGCTTTCACTATTACTGAGTAACAATTCTAGCAAATGATTTTTAAAATATTATTAACCGTTATTAGACTTTAGCATAGCAACATAACGTAGACCTTTATATTGAAAATAGCGATTGCTACTTATCTTACACAGCCTTAACAAATCCATTAAATAAAAGTTGCGGTGAATAATTTAATATTATTATTTCAAATACAATTAATAAATTGTCCTATGTTTTGAGAAATGCATTTTTATATTGCCTCATTTTATTTTAATTTAATGAAACGTTTATACTTTAAAGTTCGTGGTAAATATATGGAATTTTTTTAAACTACGTTCTTAATTTCATAATACCAGGATACAAATATATAAATATACAAATATATTATTTATTTCGCATAGTTTTACACGATGTTTCATGTAACTTATCAACTGTGTAAAATAAAGTCGGGTGCAATATGAACTCTATTGTACAAGGTGATTCACTACAAGACCGACAAACCTGCAGAGTGTGTAGAGGATACAGACTCAACATGAAATCACATAGGAATGCAAGGTCACCATTGCTGTTGTTGCGAACTTTGGTGCTAAGAAGCAGAGAAAAAGAACAGCAACACATTAATGAAACAGAAAATATTTTATTGAAAGGTTACACTAAAACAGGTATTCGAAATTACGACCACAAGTCATTCAAAAGATCTGACAGTAGTGCTACATGGAATTCCTTACGTTCTTGAAGATTCCCGGCATGTCACGTATCCTTCCCTTAGTTGCAGGTATTCGAACGATGAGACCTCCAACTGAAGGAACGGACGTCTCTCTCTTCACCAAACTCTCCATGAGAACCAAACTCATGTCACCTTCTGTTCACACTTCCGAAGGTTTACTGGAATATCCCTGTTCCAGTAACATCCCTAATACAACTGCCGAGCAGCATGCACATTACAATTCACAAGATTCATGCGGGATCAGCACGTCGACGAGTTTTTCGTTTGAATGCAAGTTTATTCTACTACCTCGAGAAACGGATCGTAAATGACGACTTCCAACAGGATTTGTTTCCCCGAAACCTTCCGTTCAGCGCCACCTACCACAAGACTGCCTGGAGTAATATTCCAGAACGTAAGGAATTCCATGCAGGGCCGCTGTCAGGTCAGCCAAACGACTTCTGATCATAATTTCAAACACCTCTTGTTATACAACCTTCCAATAAAAAAAATTTCTGTCCCATTAATGTGGTGTTGTTTCTGTTCTTTTTCTCTTCTTTGTACCCTTGCTTGCAACTACGGTATTTGCGACCTTGCATTCCTTTGTGATTCCCAGTCGTTCCTGTACTCCCTACACACTCTGCAAGTTTGCGGGTCTAGTAGCGAATCACCCTGTATAGTATTAGGGGTAAAAATCTTACCATTACAATCCAAATAAGTCAGACTTCTTGACTGTAGGAAAACACACAAGTAATATAAAAAAAATTTAAGTCAATTCCTACTTAGATTAATAAAGAAAATTTTTTATTTTATCTACTTTTCATTAAATATAGTTACAATAAATATAAATACACTGTACTGGACAATTGCTAAGGACATATCACAAATTGCTATGTAGCATAACATTAAGCGAGACATGAGGCCTAGTAGGATAAAATATAGTTGCCACACTGTTCAGACATTAGAATAAAAAATATTTATTGTTCTGGAAAGTACAAAAGCTGTGAAACATCTGAGAGAAAAAAAATGTTCATTTGATCTGCGTACGGAGAAATGGAACAATGCATCTAAAAGTCAGCAGGCACCTTAAAGAAAGTTATCAGTACGGGATATGTCCACCGTGGAGGTGATGCAACATTCCACACGTCGTACCATACTTTGCACAACATTATCCAGCAGCTGTTGAGGCAATTTATCCCATTCCTCTGTGAGTGCACGGATGAGGGTGCTCTTGTTTGTCAGAGGATAGTTTCGACCAGCAACTTGCCTCCCAAAGCATCCCACACATTTTCAATGGGGTTTAGATCTGGAGAACGCACTGGCCATACGAGACGTTGAATACCCTCGCTGTCTAGACAATCCTGAACAGCGAGTGTTCGATGACATGTTGCGTTGTCGTCCATAAAAACAAATTTATCACCGACAGCATCACGGAAAACACGAACATGAGGAAGTAGAACTTCATCAATGTATCGTTGGCCCGTCATAGTCCCATTCGCAACCACATGTAGGCGCGTGCGGCCATTGATCATGATGCCAGCCCACTCCATGATACTGCATGTCGGATATCGGTCCTTTTCCTGGATATTTTCTGGACGATAAGCAGTACCACTCTCGCGCCAGATCAGTTGGCGTCTACAATCCGATGACAGACTGAACCTACTCTCATCTGAGAATAGTACGCATGCCCAGTCCTGTTCTGTCCAATTGTGATGCTCACGACACCATTGCAAACGGGCAGTACGTTGCTGTCTGGTCAATGGGACATACACAACAGGTCTGCGTGCGTATAGTCCTCCTCCCCTCAAACGTCTGGCAACAGTTTCTCGGGAGATCTGCTTTCCTGAGGCAGCAAGAAACTGATTTGCCACCTGCTGAGCTGTGGTGCGCCTGTTTCTTTTTGCTGATACGACGATATATCTGTCTTCTGCAAGCGTCGTACTTCTAACACGACCTCCCCGTGCCATCTACTACACATTCCAGTAGTTTTAAGGGGACTCGGCACCTTTTTTCAATTTTTTTTTTTTATTTAAGGGTTTTAAAATATTTTTTTTTTTTTGTATATTATTAACAGTTACTACTAAACTAAGAAATTTCACCATGAAAAAAATTCCTAAATTTAAAAAAAATTTAAAATTTAAAGTTTTTAAAAATTTTTACCGATTTTCAAAATTCTTCTTCTTTTACAATTATCATTATTTTGACACCAAAATTTTTTTGGGATTTATTAGACTATGAGTAATAACTTTAGGGATCGATTTTGCAACAAACAAATTAGTTTTGGAAAAAAAAATAAAATGTAAACATTAATGGAAAAAAAAGCTAAAAAACATGACTTCTGCTACATTTTCTTTTATAAAATTTTTTTATTCAAAATATTAAAAAATGGATCCCTAATTTAATTAAGCACATTGTAATAAAGATACACAGCAAAATTCAAGTTGTTTGATAAATATCTGTAGAAGTTTTGTACTTTTAAAAACCATGATTTCATGAAAAAACTCGAACTGAGAAAATGCATTTTTAAGAATACCAATCAGCAAATATATATCAAAACAATGTCTAAATTTTGTAATAATTCAATATGTTGTATAAATATATACCTTTAAAATAAAACATAATACAATTCAATTTCAAAATATTAAACAAAAATATAAGCTTTTTTTTTAAAGTGCCTGTCTGTGAGCCCAAAATTACGAAAAATAGGAAATATCATTGTGACTTATTTTTTACAAGAAACATCTATGGAATATATTAAAAAATAAATGAAATACATGAAATAAATGTAATAAAAATACATGAAATGTACAATAGAAAATTTAAAAGCTTTTATAAAAATAATTTGCTACTTAAATCAATATCTAAAATAAAATAAAGTAAAACAAATTTATGCTAAAATGTATTATTTTTTCAAAACAGGTTTGTTTTAAAATTGGCCTGCGCCATAAGTCATTCCTTCTCTCCTCCTAGCTAATAACTCTTTTTATGTATTGCTTTTTTAATAAGTTTAAGAGCCAGCTTATTACTGGCATTTTGACGACGTTTTCTAAATTTTTGTTTTCGACAATCTAAGATAGTAGCAAGTTGTTTCGTTGAACCTCCAGTAGCTACACCTAATGCTTTCTGTGTTTCTACAATGGTGCGTACTGTACCCTTATTGTATTCGCAGACAGCTTCTGTTACTGCCCGCTTAACACGTCTTTTGTTTACGAAAATTTCTTTCGGACACTTTGCCCAAATCATGCTATGCAAACTTTCGTTTGCATTTTATGTTCCACATCGAATGCATCTTTCTAACAATTCATTAGATGCAAGTCTTTGATAAATCGGTAGAATTTTTTGTAAGAAACTTTTCATTTATTGGTGTTCCTACATTTAATTTATGATTGTTAGGTTTTTCCCCATTAGCAATCGCAGATTGGTAGAAACACCATGAGTTTTCTCCTGCAGGACACTTCGAATGTTGAGGTTTAGCATCTGTAGAAATGCTATGCAACAATGTAGCATATATTGCTGTTTTCATAGCATTCACATCCCCTTTGTTTCTCAAAATAGCCTTTTGGTAGTAAGTAGTTAATTTTTTAATCGTGGCTTCTTTCAAACTACCATGAGCTTTACCACCTAAAGAAATACCTTGAGCACGACAGTCTTTTACAGTAGATCTCAAAGCTGTTCCTAACCGCTTACTAACATGATTAATACATTCTTCCTTTTTTTTATCACAATGTCAGGTCCATACACTTTTTCTCGCACAAGTAGTTAAACGTTTTACAATCACCATCGGATAATACTGTAATATAACGGAATCCAAGTGATGTGGATCTTTTCCACAAGGTTAATGCAGCTTCCATTTCCATTGATGTAGATGAGCCCAAGTGATTTATATCACATTCGCTTTTATGTCCTTCATACCATATGCTGAATTCAGCACTTGACTGGCCTAGCTTATTTTTTGCCACAGAGCAATGACGACACACCTTACTCATCACTTCAAAGTCAACAACATATCCGGTGAGCATATCTATAACACATCCTACACCGATAAGTGAGGTGTGACCACGAGTTAGCCACGTTCCATCAAAACTAACACTTAAGTCTGTGATTTCAGCTCCATTCTCGTACACATTTTTAATTTCTCGGTGGATTTCCGCAAATATGTTTTCAGATGCCAGAGTATATGCATTATCCAGCCGTCTCGCACACTTCCCATATGTAGTCGATGAAAAAGGATCTATATTCATCACCATACAAAATTTTTCTATAGCTGAATAACCTTTCCCAATATGTGAAAAGCTTGAGTTATTCTCAAATTCACATCATGGCTGGTCTGAACAGACTTTAGAGATGTGTTTACAACAGTTTTGTTTTCATCACAATTGCTACACAATAGTTTTAAATTGTATGAAAATCCCAACTTGGCTCCAAGCTCCAGTTTCAAAGTTTGTTTTTCACAATATTGGCACTTTGCACTTCGAAGAAGATTGTTAACTTGGTTAAAGTCCACCAATATATAATTTCCAATAGCAGAGGTATCCTTTTTTACCACAGTGTTCAATTTTTCCAGGCGTACATTTGAAAAAACTGAATTTTTGTTCACTTCACAATCAACTTTCGCTTTACACCATCACTTTTCATTCATTTGCAAAGCACGTACTGAACGTTTTCTAAGAGGCATAATTGAGATAAGAAATAATAAAATGAATGAATGTATGATTGAAGTAGCATTAAAAATTATGATTGAAGTAGCATTAAAAATGCTGTTTTAGGTTTCTATGAAGTTAAAAACTAATGAAACTAAAAATCACACAGCAAGCGAAAATGGCAAAGCTAATGTAAATAAACAACTTTGCTGATAGTTACAGTCACAGCTTAACGGATTCCTCTGCTTCTCTGT
Organism: Trichonephila clavipes; assembly: GCA_019973935.1. Taxonomy (NCBI): domain Eukaryota; kingdom Metazoa; phylum Arthropoda; class Arachnida; order Araneae; family Nephilidae; genus Trichonephila; species Trichonephila clavipes. Next base: position 300,052 of record BMAU01000846.1, on the reverse strand, counting down.
AGTTTTTAATGTAAAATAATGGATTTATTCTCAAGTAAAAAAAATGTAAACATTGAGGTGGGCGTGGCATTTAAACTGCTGACAGAGCTGTCAAAATATTTAAAATGCATTTTACTGCGTTTAAAATAATCAGATCGTTTCAAAACTTCCCTCAATTGTACCAAAGGTATCAAACTACATTTTAAACTAAAAATTGAAAAATCGATATTTTCATCGATTTTAGGTTTTTGAAAGGTGCCAAGTCCCCTTAAATGACTTCCACAGCCGTGAAACAACGCTGTGAGCGATGTCGAACTCCCTGGCAACATCTGTTATTTTTCGCCCTTCTTCGATCTTTCCAATTATTCGGCCACGCATAAAATCATCTATGTGATGTCAGGAAGACATGCCAAAAATTTTAAGTTCGTCTATTAAATCTTTCCTGTAAAACTTTGACTTGAAACAACAACTGTCCACACGCGTCAAAACCGTTAAAGCTCTTGTGAACGCTATCACGTGATGAACAGACGTGGAAAAAAAATTTGCATACTCATACTTCTTCTTACTAATATCCCACACTTATTCTAATTTTCCACATTTTGCTTCCTTTCATTTTGTGGTTGCTATGGATGATAGTGTTATCCGTCCTTAGCAATTGTCCAGCAGTGTATGTACATACATAGGACAGAATCACAACATTAAGTGGTCATTCATGTTTATTCGTTATCATTAAAGTCTCATATTGTCATCAAAAACAATTGTGTTTATAAATTTTCAGTTTAACTGAATGCTTTAACACGTGAGAATAAAAACCTTTTCAACTTTTGACACAAGTCGCTAAAAGGGTCGCTAAGTCACCAAAAATGATGCCAACGTGGCTGTATTTGTAATTCTTTAAATAATTAGTTTTAATCAATTATTTTTTATTAATTATAATTAAGTTATTGTATTGTATTGTCATCCAAAATAATCGTGTGTATAAAATTTCAGCTCAATTGAGCGCTTTAAAATGTATTTTATTAACGATTGAAAATTCCACCAAGATATATATATATATATAGAGAGAGAGAGAGAGAGAGAGAGAATTGAAAAAAGATCTATTGGTCCACTCAAGGAGTATTAAATTCTTTCTTTTTTATTTGCTAGGATGTACTTTTCTCGTTTTTGTGTAACTTTTCATTTTATATTTCATGTAAAATCTCTTTATATTGATTTTTCGGGTGTAACTGAATTTATTCTAAAGCGTGTTTAAATATAATTAAATTAAAATTATTAATTCAAAACAATTTAAAACGTAAACAATCAACGCCCCCACCTTCAGCGGGCAGCGATAAAATTATCGAAAGTTGGCCGATCTGCAGGGATAAAATTGAGTTATTTTATGTACTTCATAAAGCTCATTTGGCTGTTGGACACGGAAGAATATGATAGAATTCCGAATGAACTTTTATCCAAATACAAAACGCTACAAGTTATTATATTGAATTGTACATCCACCTTTTTGTGAGCCTTGTCAGAAAAAACAGAAAATTATTTTTAAAAAAAGGCATGGTTGTGAAACTTGTGATTTTTCTTCCTAATGCCAATATATTGGGACTTTTAATGAGTGGAAAACAGGTTAATTTTTTTAATGACTTTAAACTTTTACAGGAATCTTAAAACAAGTATATGTGATATCACAATTAACTTCGTGCTCTAAGAACTTGCTTAGAATTAAAGATATTCCTGACAACGAAACTCCTCTCCTGTCAGTTGAAATTGGGCCAAGGGCTCGTCAAATGTATGTGTAAAACAAAGTACCAAAATAAGAATTATTTTTGCATGAAAAATGTAATAAAGTGTGATTCAAACTGTCATGCAAGCCTACCATGTTGCAACGAGTGGGTTAATTTTAATTTCTTATTTTTTATATGAAAATTTTATTTTTCTTAATAAGAAAGACATAAATTTTGTTTGGTACAACTTTCATTTTGGTTTTATGTATAATTTTTTAATGTCACTCTCATTATTTCTTCAGAATAACATTTGTATTTTTTAGGAATGTGCATCATTGATATAACAGCCTTATCTTGACCTTTTTTCATACTTTGCCTAAATAGCTTTGGGCATTCTATACAATACCTAGGCAAAGTATGTAATAATTCTCCTTTTTCATTCTTTGCCTAAAAACGTCAGGCATTCCATACAATGCCTAGGCAAGGTGTGGTGAACCTTTTTGGATCAACGTGCCATTTTTTCTTTAAGAAATGTTTAAGAAGGTATAGATGTGCCATCAAATAATTTTGATTATTGAGAAAATAATAAAACTGAATACTAACAACTCAAAACTCTTTAATTACAATGAAAAAATACATTTTGCACAGTATAGTAGTAAATGTTTTATTGATGCGTGTAATTCAAATTAAAGTAACATTAGTGTGAATTCTGTTGTGGTAGATTATATGACAAATAACATGCATTAGGATTGCAAGATGTTACTTTTACCAGAATGCAAACTGAATTGGAGTCATCTTCCAAACGGTTTCTAAGCGAGTTATTCAACTCTGAAAATAATAACTCGCAGGCATAGGTAGATGAAAATATGATTAAAATAGCATGAGCCAGTTTTTTCAAACAATTAAATGTATCTGGAATCGAATTCCATGTTTCCAAAATTTAATTACTAGCATTTTTACTTATATTGCTTGTTAATCTTCCTGTTTTAAATAATTCCAGCTTTCTCCCTTCTTTCAATAAATTTTTGAATCCATATTGAACTAGACTGGAAATCTATCAGTTACATTTCAAATTTTTCAATTTACAACCAATCGAATTGGGACAAATTCAGTTTATTAAATGAAGTCACTTCAAGGTACATAAAAAAACTTGAACGTTTCCGATAATTCTTTGAACTGAGAAAATCTCGCTGAAAACTGCGACCTATCACTCATGTTTCTCGTAATACTTCATATTGAACATTGTTATTTTGAATTAAAATGCGAACCGTTTTGATCGGTGGGGTTCCCAAAATATTGTGTCGCGTGCCATCGATGGAACTCTCCGTTCGCCACTGGTACATTGATAGAAAACATTACAGTGGTGCCAAAGCCGTTGAAATTCATATACCACATGAAAAAGATCGCACAGAAAAAATCGCATAAAAAGGAACCGCACAAATACATGTTTTTTCTGTAATGGTTTCAATTACGTAGCAGTCTTTTAATACGAAAAGTTGATTAGTAATAATAATCAAAATGCCTCCAAAGAGTGCACATAGCAGATATTGGTTTAACTCCTACTTATTCCTACAATTATAGTGATCCTATTGATATTGTTTGCGATGACAGCTTCCGGTAATACAGAAACTATTTGGAGTCATTCCAATGCAATCGTGCGCACTGTTATCTCTGATGGTACTTCACCTATTGGCGATAAGATAAGAGCGCCAAGGGGCAGACGCTTTGGCGCAGTTCATTGTCAATACAAATGAGTATACCGACCAAGATAGTCCATTCTCTGCAGGTGGTGAGTATAGACTTTGTGAGACATTTCTTTGAGCAGATAGAGTGCAGATTCGGTATCAGTAAATTAGACAGTAAAATTCACAATCTTAATAGATTGTGAATTTATTTTTAAATTAATAACTAGGGTGTGTGGGGGAGAGGGTACCCCCTTCCCGTCTGACGCCGAGTCACCCTGCCATTTCACATCCTAAAATAGTATAAATAATTTATACCTGGATGTTTAATACATTAGTATTACCTTTTATTGTATTTATTTTATCATAAAAATTGTAATACTCGTAAGCAACATAGTCCCTTACGTTATAATAGTTTTTCAATACAAACTTAGCGAAATATTGTCGACATAGCCAAGTTGCAGTAACGTAACGTACACCCACCCCCACCCCATCGATGGGAGGGGGGTAGGATTCTAAAAGCTTCAAACTTGACTGATGTCAAGTACGGCTTGGACCCCAAAACCTGACTTTGCAGGGCGAGCCCTAATATTCTCCGTTACGCCACTGCCAAGTTGGCATTATTTTTGGTAACCATTTTCGGTAATTTTGCGACCCTATGGATGCTTCTAGAAATTACTGTTGAAATCTAACATCACAATCTATGACGTAAGCAGATTTTTCGAGAAAGCGCTGGAAGGTAGGGGAGACCCCCTAGGCAAATCGTTCTTGGAGCTCCTCTTCCGTTAAATTCAACTTTTCACGACCCACTTTTACTAACGATACATTATGTATAAATAAATTTATTACGGCACCACGAAAAACTTTTTTTATACTGAGAGAAAAATGACAAAAATTAAAATCCATAGGATTTCTTTCATTTGGTTTTTTAGTTAAGCAACTTTACCGTTCCTTCTTTTAAAAGTCGAGTTTCAGAATTTGTTGTTTAATGAATCTTAGATGCAAAAAAAAAGATCGTATATAAATAGAATTATCCCAATTCAGTTAAATTCATTAATTTTATTTTAACTTATTTCTAATACAATAATAGTTATATTCCCTTACTGGCAGTAATCATATTTTCCTATATCCTAACACCGAGTGATACTTGAATTGATAGTTGAATGTTTAAAAAATAAATCCTAATGACACAGGGGAAAAAAATTTTTAATATTTTTCATTTTATTTGAGGATTTATTGTGAAAAAGTTTGAATTTGTAGATTTCAAGATATAGAGAAAGATATAGACACAATGTCTGAGTAATTAGCCATTTAGGTTGTTATTGCTCTTGATTTATCTTCAAATTCTTTTTCAGTCTTTAAAATATCAATTTTGGGGGATTAATTTGATATCTTTTTATAAATCGTTTGTAGGAGTTATATAATTATAATATTTTCACTTAAATAAATTATTTTAGGTAATATAATAATAATAATTTCGCTTAAATAAATCATTTGACAGCTACAATATTTTTTTTAAATAAGCCATTTGGTAGTAATAAATTTAAATATTTTCTTTTAAATAAATCGTTTGGTAGCTATAAATTATAGTATTTTCGTTTAAATAAATCATTTTTCACCACTGTCCGTTTCTGTAACTTATTTTGCAAAATGGAATGTGTGAAAAATAATAATTCTATAGTGTTTTCTTACTTTCTCTTTCGAGTTTTATCCTGGAGTTTGTAGCTAAAATTGATCTGAATCTTGTTGCAATAACGTTTGAAAAGTAAAAGATGTAGTGGTTTCGTGACATTCTTCAGTGAAGAAATTCACGTATTAAAAATAAAAATTAATTTGTGCATCATATTAAATTGAAAAACTAAAGAAAGAAATTCATCGAGTGAAAATGCGATTGACTCGACCGAAATCAACTTTTCTGTTTATTTACCATTTCACTTTTGTAAATTTTGTTTTTAGAATTACAAAATAATATCCTGAAAATCTGTTCCAAAATGTTTTGAAAATAATGTTGTAGAAATTTTATCTTGGCGAGCGTTAAAAGCAATAATTTTTTAAGCCTCCATCATTCAGAATTTCAAAGCATAATATTAGTAAATTAAGAAAAGAGATTAATTTCTGGACACACACACACAATAATTTTGTTCTGCAAGAAAAATAATAGGCGTCTATAATGTTGTACTTTTTTTTTAGGAATTGGTTTACTGTGTTTATTAAGTTAATTGGTAAAGTCATTACATTATAATCTGTCAAAGATATTTTTTTAAAATTCTAAACCATTTTTTTAAAAACTTTTGATCTGGTTTTTACAAGGTGTGTCCGGAAACTGAATACCGTTTCTTTCTTCCACGGCCACAGTGGTAGTTATGCAGTTAAACACTTGCGCACACGTGTATCTGTGTGACGTGCCCCAGTGACGTCATTATAGACGAATTGTGTTGTTTTTAACACGCTTTTATAAACTTCACTTGTATGTAACGGAATCATTGAACTCAATTTTTACCCACTTTAAAAACTCAGATTAATTCTAAATTTTGCACACTTGTCAAGAACCAACGACAAAATAATAATTTAATATTTTAATTCAATTGTCCTGATCAGGATCATCAGGAAAAACGATTTCCCAATTCCAGGTTTGGCGACTAATTCCAAATCCTATTTCTAGATTTAGCAACTAAAAGATACAACCCAAAAGCGAAAACGTCAGTGGGTATTCCAGATTCTAAAAAAACGACGCATGTAAGATTAATTCATCAATGAATAAATGATAGTTTAAATAAATAAAAAACACGCTTTTATTGTAGATCGAAATAAAAAAAATTAAGAATATAAATTATAGTTTAAAAAATACTAAACAACACGTTTTTATAGAACTAAAAAGTAAAAAAATAATTCTTAATATAAGAATAAAATGAATAACAAAAAAATTAATGACATTGTTTTAAAAGCGTACAGTGCTTTGCACTACATTTTTACACCAACTCTGAGATTCGCAATAGAACTAGTAAGAAATTTTAACAATTGATATCAAGCACTCCACGCTATTACTACAATGACACTAATTTTCTCATTAATCATTTAATTCTTATATTAAGAATTATTTTTTTACTTCTCAGTTCGATTCGCGCACACACACACTATAAAAGCGTATTTTTAGTGCTTTTTTAACTATAATTTATTACCTTTGTTAGTGAGCATTCAAAATGTTTGACGATTGCCGATCCCACTGATAGTGAAGTGCTTTCTGTTATCCATTTCTTGAACGCAAGGAATACTAAGTCACAGTTAAAACTCATCGTTGACTTCTAGAGGTTAGTGGGGAAAATGTAATGAATGTTTGGAATAGTGAGAAAGAGGGCCTGTGAAGATTCAATGATGAACGAACCAATGATCCTGACGAAGCACGGAGTGAGCGGCCTTCTGCTATTAATAATGATTTGATTGAAAAAACAAGTAATATTAAAAGAAAATTAAGTCAATTCCTATTTACAAGGAGAGGGCACGACTAAGGAAATTCATTTGGGGTCGAGACTTGGTGTAATAGTAGAACTCCTTTAGGGTATCAACCCTCGATGTAATTCCGCCGAATGGTCAGTCAATTCGGAGGGAAAAAAAGGCTTCGAAATTCATGCTTAGCTTTTATGAAATTAAATTCCAATTTCCTCCAACGATTTCGTAGCTTGGTTGATATGTCATCTGCATGCTATGCGCGAGGTTTGGGTTCGATTCATCAGTCAATTTTTTTTCATTTCATTTAATCCTTTTTAAAATTAAATAAACTTATTTATGAAAGGTTTATTAAATATTAAATGATATTCTATATAATTATTTTGTATTTTGTAAAGTAAATACAATTGAATAAATTTATTATTTAAATTATTTATTACTTAAATTATTTAAAATAATTATTAATAAAAATATTTAAAACAATTATTAATTAAAATTATTAATATTTAAAATTATTAATAGTTACCATAATTAATAATTAAAATAATCAATAAAAATTATTAATAACAATGATTAATAATAAGAATTATTATTAAAATTATTAATTTATTATTAAAATTATTAATTTATTATTGAAAGTATTAATTTATTTTTAAAACTATTAATTTATTATTAAAATAATTATTAATTTACTAATGAAGTGATTATTAATTTATTATTAAAATTATTATTAATTTATTATTAATTTTATTATTTATTATTGAAATAATTATTAATTTTTTAAAATTATTTGAATTTATATAAAAAGGATTTATTAAATGTTTTATAAAATTATGAAATAATTAAATTAATAATGTATAAAAAAGACATATTTTTTATTATATTAATAATATAATATAATAAAATTTATTTAATAATATAATATACTTTATAAATTATTTTATATCATATATAATATTTTATTTATAGTATATTTTATTTCACATTATAAAACTATTTGTAACTCTTTTTTATGCATAATATCATTTAATATTTATTATATATTTTATTATAAATATTATTTATTAATATAAAAATTTATTTATATAAAATTTAATATAAATATTTATATAGTTACAGTATCTTTTTTACTTTATAAAATACAAAATAATTACATAAAATATCATTTAATATTTAATAAACCCTTCATAAATAAGTTTATTTAATTTTAAAAATAAATGAAATGAAAAAAAAATTGACGGATGAATCGAGCCCAGACCTCGCGCAAAGCATGCAGACGATTTATCAACCAAGCTACGAAATCGTTCGAGGAAATTTAAACTTAATTGTATAAAAACTAAGCTTGTATTTCGAAGACTTTTTTCTCCGAATTGACTGGCCATTCGGCGAAATTACATTGTGAACTCCCTAAAGGAGTGCTACTATTACACTAAGTCTCGATCCCAAATGAATTTTCTTAGGCGTGCCCTCTCCTTGTTAGATCAGCAAAGAAACATTTTATTTTAGCTAGTTTTTATTAAAAAGTTATAATATAAATATATATATACATGACAGAATCACCACATTAAGTGATAATTCATTTTTATTAATTATCATTTAAGTATCGTACTATCATCCAAAACAATCGTGTCTGTAAAATTTCATTTCAACTGACTGCTTTAATAAGTGAGAAAAAAAAAACCTTTTCAAGTTTTGACACAAGTCGCCAAAAAGGATGCCAACGTAGCTGTATATGTAATTCTTAAAATAATTAGTTTTAATCAGTTATTTTTTACTAATTATAATTGAATTACTGTATTGTCATCCAAAAAATAATCATATATATAAAATTTAATCTCAGTTGAGTGCTTTAAAATGTATTTTATTAACGATTGAAAATTCTACGAAGATAAATAAATAGAGAATGTGAGCTAATATTAGGAATTGAATAAATGAGAAAATTCGTGAAAACAGACGGTTCACAATAAGATTGCTTTGTTATAAATTTCTACAAATTTCAAAAACTGACGGCAACTTTCTATAAAGTAGTCAAGTTAGTCCTCCGATATGAAAAATGTTTGAATAATAATAATAACTATGTAGAAAAATAGTTTCCGACATGCTCTTACATATAAAAATAAGTTTTGCTTTAAAATTCCCATTCATTAGCCAGAAAAATCTGAAAAATTGTTAGTAAAATGTGTATATTGTTACGTAGATCCGGGTTCGAGGATTTTATGCAAAACAATCACAAGGAAAATAAACAGTTCTTCAAGAGCGTTGCGAATTTATTATCAAAAATCCAATCCTTTAAATACAGGATTCAGCAGCAATATTCTTAGAGTAAATCTCCGAAGGTCTTCAGACCTTCAACAGCACTCAAACACAAATGTCAGTGTTTAAAAATCACGTATGTAAAAGATTATTCACAAGCACAGCTGAGCTGATCGCTAGTCAAAACAATCCTCACTATTCGCTGGTTAAAATCAGACTGACTCTCGTTCCGGCCAGCATCTCTAATTATAGGCGCGACAGAAACTTCCAAAAATGTAACCGCTCGTGTTATAGAGTGTGACGTTAATGGATCTCTCCACAAACTTCTAGAAAAATCCAGAGGGTTCCGAACTCGCCAACATGGTCGCCAAAGTTACCAAGTTAGCCACCAACTTGGTCACCAAAAACGATGCCAACTTGGCTCTACCGCCAAGATTTCGCCAAGTTCTCATTGAATCGCCATTATAACGTAAGGGGCGGCATTGCTTGTGAATAGTACAATTTTAATATAAAATAAATATAACATAGAGAATATAAATGCATTAAACATCCAAATACAAATTGTTCATGCTATTTAAACAAAATCCGTAACAATATATTTCCACAGGCATGCTGCCTATCCATCTTGCTATTGCTAGTGCACGCAGGGGCTCGTGAAGGGGCTGACTATTATGGGGGCTCCCCAACCGTCACCACTCTCCTTCTCATCACCTCCGCCCACCTCCTGATGAGTGGATGTCTCCTCGCTGCTGAATGCACCTCCTCATCAAATATCTATGAATCACCTCTGGTGAGTTTATTTACTATGCATTTTCAATTTTTAATATTTTTTAATGAAATTCGATGTTATTTACGATACCAACATTTTTTTAAAAGAAAACTGACCTAACACTAGAAAAAAGATGAAAGAAAAACTAACAAGAACCCTTCGAACACAACTCCGAAAGACATTTAAAGTCAAATAAATGTTTCAAACATAAAAGATTGTTTTTTTTTATTTCTAATCAAGCTGGTAATATAGAGACAAGTATCCTTATGCCTTATAGAGATCCAAAATTAAAATGCGGCAATGAGGCAATAAGACACAAACTATAGCGATGTTTATGAATAGAAAATATACATATATAAAATGTGATAAAAAATCATTTGCTATAAAATATGATGAAAAAAACTTGTTTTTAGGAAAACGAAGCCGTAGTAATTTTCTGTGTTATAATAGAATTAAAACAAATGCAAAGAAGACAAATATCTCGATTTTTAGTATTTTAACAAATTTCATCATTTTCACAAATTATTACGAAAACTCATGCGTAAATTTTATCGGAAATATTCTACTACTGCAAATATCTCGTATTTTACCAGTTTGTTCACTAAACTTTACCGTAGACTAGTGTTTCTCAAACTGTAGGGCCCACCCCCCTACGGGACGTGATAATTCTTTGAGGGAGGCGCGGGCATATTGAAAAGTCGAAAAGAAAAGATTATTAAAGAAAATTATTAATTGATGGAAGGTAAACAAACAAAATACATTCTAACATAATAAAATACACATTTACATTAATGTAATACACTTATAAATGAATCAGTACTGCACAATGTGTTTTATAATGAATTTTTTTTTTAAACTAAGTTAAGATCAAATTTAATAATACTAATGACCGGCTTGTCATATAACAAAATGCTAACCAAAAATTAATATTTATCTGGATAATTTGTACGGTTTGCAATTAATTCATTAACTGCCGATTAAAAGTCACGTGATTCGCGGGGCGGTGGGGAGAGAAGAAAAAGAATAAATAAGCAAATCCTCTGAGCACTGTCAGTGCCCTTTTATTCGGAATAATTTGGTGGGTAGTAGCGCACAGAAAACATCAGTGCTCTTTTGGGGGAGCAAAGCTACATGCGTCCGTGATATACCTCAAGCTACACGTGCTCCCTGGGTGGTGCTAAATGTGTAACAGCGATCGCCGTTATCCAAGCCTCTAAGAGATCACTACAAGTTAAGAATGAGGCCTCGGCCTTCTGAAGATAAAAGAAACGTCCTTTTCAGGACGAAGACAGACACCTCTGCATAGGTTCATTATGGACCAAGTTGTAAAACTCACCCAGGCAGTAAAAGACGGCTTCCACCGAAAGCAATCCACCCTTGCTATGTTGGTGGATTTCAAAGCTGCGTACGACAAGGTTGTGACGTCTTACGCGTCTTTTCTTTAACAAATCCATAGGGTTCTTTGGACCAGAATTAATGACAACTCTTTTCCAACCAAATAAAAGAAATAAGATGTGAAGTAAAGATGCAAATAAACAGACTTTAAATATCGGATCTTAGAGTAAGCGCGATGGCAATGTAAAGGAATGTTAGATAATTGATGTGCGTTGTGGCATTTGATGATTATTACAGTTCATGTTTCAAGTTTGAATAAGTTCTGCGTAAGTTGATGCTCGATTAGAAGGAAGCCGTACAGCTGCATCCCATTGCAGATAAAGACAAGAACTACTACGAGATATAATAAGGTAGGATTGATTACTTAATATTAGAATCGAGGATTAGGTGGTTCGCTTATTGAGATTCGTCTGAATTGGATTAGGTCTTATTATAAATATATATATATATATATTGTGTGTTGCGTATTGCGTCATCGTAGATTCTCTCATATTAATTATTACAATTGAATTTGTTAAAGGGGTTTAAGTTTAATATCTTAATAAAGCCAGATTAAGATAATGTTTGATCGTACTTCTTTCGATGATCCTACACCTCTAGCTCACGCTGATGCTTCGAGAGATGTTCTTCCAAGGGGAGGAACAGCACAAGGTGCGGCGTCCTGAAGAAACAGAGAGTATCCGGAAAGTTGTGGCACTGGGTGCAGACCTTCCTCTCACAGCGCAACATCCGATGCAGGTTTCTAAATGCAACCTCTACCTGGAAACAGATGCGCCAAGGCTTGCCTCGGGGCGCAGTTCTTAGTTGTCTTCTCTTCAACATCATGATAGACGACCTAGAGGCAGCCATTCAAAAAGTCTTCAGACTTTCTTGCCACTTCTTTGCCAATGACGTGGTATTGTGGGTCACGGGCAGTAACACCCCTTGGAAGACGCTTTGAATAGCTCCCTACTTAATCTTGCAACATGGGCCAAAACCAACAAAATGGAAGTCAGTGTTGAGAAGACAGTTTCCCTATTCTTCACTCAGTCTACCAAGCAGTACCTTTTCCACCTAGAATATAAATGACTCCCTCTTAAACAGGTGTATTGGTCCAAATACCTTGGGAGCAATCTAGACAGTAAGTTCCACTGGGGCATCACATCGCAGAAACATCAGAAAATGGCTTAAAACGTCTAAATCTCCTGAAGAGACTAACTGCTGCCGAGTGGGGAGCTACCCAGGATGTTTTAACCACAGTGTATAAAACCTATGTCCTTCCAGTGTTGAACTAAGGCTGTGAAGTTGTGACCCTGGCAAGTACAACCAACCCGGGAAAGTACGACTTCGCTTAGAACAGAGCTCTCAGAATTATAACTGGTGGAGCCAAATCAACTCCAATTACTGCAATGCAACTCCAGGCTGGCATCAAGCCTCTTGATAGCAGTAGAAAGTTTACTCTCAAATTTTGGGAGAGGGTTCGAAGAGTAGATTACAGGTACTGGAACGAGTATATATGTGCAATACAGAGACTCAAAACTCAGACTTCTTCTCTTTCACATGTGGAACTTCTTATGAAAAAACACCAGCTTCCGCTACTAATGACTCACCGTGCTCTTATACAGTTCTACTCCACAGTCACTACTACCCTTCCATCTAAACGGCTCAAACTAACTAACATGACATCAAATAAGGCTGATGTCATTCCTGAAGAATTAAAATCCTGCCCTCTGGAAACGATCGAAGAAAGATATCCACTAAATGAGTGGCTCCATATCTACACCGACGGCTCATACCTGCCAGAAACAAACGGCGCCGGCGCGGGATGGTTCTGTAGGCTGTTTGAGGGCTCATTGGCTGTGGAAAAGAACGCCACCAACTACGATGGTGAGGTCTTAGCTGTCTGTGAAGCTACAACGCATTCACTATCTGCTGGCCTACCTTCTGCAAAGTTTGTCTTCTTCATAGACTCTCAAGCTGTAATTTTAGCTTTAAGCAGTAATACACAAACTGATTGCCTTAATTCAGTGCCGAACTAAAATTGCAGAGCTCATTTCATATGGCTGGACTGCGGCCTTACAGTGGGTCCCAAGTCGTGTTGGGATCCTCGGCAATGAAAGAGCCGACCAAAAAGCCAAACAGGGAGCGGAGTCGACTCAACCGGAAGTCCCCGTGACTCTCAGAATAGCAAAGAGCATCATCTCCACACGCATTGACAAATATACTGCCAAGACCCAAAAAACGAAGAGTTTTGGATAGCCATAGGAAACTCTGGCCACTGAGGACCTAATCCCGAGACACCTGGAGAGAGCCGAGGCTGTTGCCCGCTTTCGCCTATCGGACATGACTTTTTGGGAGTATACCTCCAATGGCTTGGCATGGCTGCTAACGAGGCCTGCCCACTCTGCGGCCATGCCAGAATGGCGACCACCTGCTCCAATGCACTGGACTGATTGAATACCCGGCTGATGGCATCGTCAGTCGGTACTGGGAAACTCGGCGTCAAATGGTAAAGAAGCCAAGCACGGGCGATGGATAAATAAATAGAAACGATCATACTTCGGAAATATGTATGTATATACGTCTAGGATAATAATCGCCTTGGTTGAGCGAGACGTTTATGTAAGTCGGGGCACTTAAGAGGTTAAAGTCGTATTGTAGCTTTAGCTATTATTTATAGCGTTGTTGAATTCAATGCATTGCTAATGTACAGAAGGGGAGCTTGATGAAAATTATGATTAAATATTGGTTCGCAAATAGTGAAAGTTTGAGAAGCACTGCCGTAGATAGTTGTAGCGAGCCTCTGCTCTCTTTGGTGTGAGGGTTGGTGAAATGAAAAGTGAACATGTCTTTTATTTTTATTCTTTCGTCTAGTACTATGAATTTAACTAATAGTTATAATGGGGACGATGGCGTAACGTACACCCCCGCAACCCTCACATCACCGGGAAGCCCAAAGGTTTTGGTTTTGGAATCCTTTGTAAGCCCCAAACCTGACCTTGCAGCAGTGGGTGGTCTAATATTCTCCATTACGCCACTGACTGAGAATCTGATATCCGATGTCTTGGGATGGTTTTGTAGATAGATTTGTACAAAAAATTAGTCATGTAGACACAAAAGGTACATTGAATTCCTCACCCTAAGAAAAACATTACAAGTTAACACTTGCCTGTTCCAAGAAAAATTATCTACAAGGAAGTAAAAACCAAGATAAGTGACGGATCATTGAATGGTTGACTAATCGATGAGGTTCTTAACCATAGAAGCAAGACAGTTGTTCATCAGGCTGTAAGTAAATCTCAAACTTAAGGAAGTTTTATAGTCCTTAAGAGAAGCGAATGGCCAGGTGATGATAAAGATGGTGGTACAAGTTTCAACAATTTTTTGCAATCAGATTAGATTTACATTGGATGCAAAATCACCAACGTCAATTTGAGTGATATTTCAATACGTTTGACCACAGAGAGATTTGTGGTTTGTTATCCAATAAACTTGCCAGGAAATATTGACTTCCCCCAAAGTATGAAAAAAACATCGACTTTTTAGAAATATCAAATTTGGGTAGTACAACGGTACAATACGGTTTTACTTTTCGATGAATCAAATGTGTAGTAATTTTCAACACGTGTGACAGGTGTCTGTCGCCCAAGTGGAAAAATATATAACAGATGTACGATTCTAAATGTGAAACATTATGCTCCAATGCAGTTGATAAAGGATGCAATGTTTGTGCCTAGCAGTGCCGCTAAGTATTTCCTGTCACCTGTGAAGTAAAGTTAGTAATTCAATTTGAAGCTTGAAAAGTTGAAGTCTTCGTGGTTTTTCATAAACGTTTAATTAATTCATTCATAGACGCTTTTTTTACACCTAATGGGGCTCCGTACCACAAATCTAGGACTATAAAATATTAACTGACGGCTAAGAAAAGTCAAGCTCTTAAATGGCCAGGTAACAGCCTAGAATCGAATCCAATCGAGAATAAGTGTTAATTTTGTAAACTAGTTGCAGAAAAGGCAACTATCAAAACCACTTGTTGAACCAATAAAATATGACCGCAGTAGCCTGTTAGTCGAGTCATGAGTTTGAGCCTAAGTACCTCTTAAGACCTGCCGTGTAGAGGAGCCGAAGCATGTTAAATTTGTAGAGGCTCGAAGTCCTCCCCATGGTGTGGGGGTTAGGAGAGGGTTACTTAGAACTCCCTAACGAATTTTTAGCCGTAACCCCCAGAAGGCGTCCGAATGCTTATGCAAGTAAAAAGCTTTGCTTTTTCTGTTTGCATTGTACTACCGAATGTAGCTCTTCTCGCTTTGAAAACTTCCAGGCCTTATAACACTGGATTAAATAAATGTTTTGCGAGTGGTTTTAATAAACTTGCCTTCATTCTTTGTATATTGTTTACCTTTAAAAATGTTTGTGGGTTCGAACATAAATTTCCGATGATGTAAAAAGGAGGTGGCAGCTCAGATGTTGTCCAGGTCACTTTGCCATGGTTCAGAGTTATGAGGTCTGTTGCCAAAACCCCTCGTGTAGCTTTATGGAGCAGCTAATTAAAAACCACTCATTCACTCAACTAATAAAACATGTACGGTGCACAGAACATTTTCAAAAGCTCAGTGCCAGACTCTTATTTGTAGCATGCTTAACAGGATGAGTAGCAATCGCCAGCAAAAGAGGTGCTGGCATTACTTAGATAACAATTAAATTTAAATCTCTATTTTGTTCTTATACATAATAGGTTATTTTGTTGTAGAATCGCATTTAATTTGATTTTTGTTTGGGTGGTCTAACGAATGTACATCAAAATACAAAAAAGAATTAAAGCCATAAGTATTAAAATTAAATAGTAAATAAATTAGATAATTTTGCTGTACTTTTTTTAGTGTCTTTCTTTTACAGGTGTATCTGCAAATTCCATTGTTCTTCATGTTGCTGGTGTTGTCTGGAGCGGCGTCCATCTTGGAAGTGAAAAGACTCGAATCCCTAGAAGAAAAAGAGATTGGCGTAGCGGGAGTGAGTATTAATTAAAACTGAAAATTATAAACTTTTAAGAAATAGGAATATTCTGATAGCAACTATTTCCATTAAAGTATCATTATTTGTCATTTATTTTATTACTACTTTTGTTTAATGTTTCTTTATCATTTGCTATTTTTAAAACAGATCTAAAATTTGTGGTATTTTTCGAATTTTTATAAATGCAAAAGATTTTATATTACTACAATTTGGGGGTAATTAGTGCTTAGTCTTATCTTAAAATAGTACAAATAATTTAAATCTGCATATTTAATAAGTTAATATTACTTTCTGTTGCATTTAGTTTTGTAAAAACCGTAATATTCGCAAGCAACGCCATCCCTTACGTTATTAATGGGGTTTCGATGGGAAAACTTGGAGGAATAGAGAAGTTGATATTCGTTTTTGTCGACGGCAACCATATGAAGGTTTCTCGAAATTTCTGGAAAAATCTATGACATCATGACCTATGACGTAAAAGGATTGTTCGAAAAAGCAGTGGAAGGCAGCCGCGCAAACAGTATATAGTGGTCGCTTCTTGAAAAGTGAGTTCTTGAAGTGTGCACTTCGATGTGTTTACCTATGACCGAGTAGTAGCTTGCAGATTGTTCTTATCACTGTATACCTAATTTTTTAGACACTGATATATATATATATAGTAGTGTCTCTCTCTCTCTCTCTGAGTTCTGTAGAAGATATGAGAACCTTCTAGAACTTTTTGTACGAATTTTACTGCTGTTTATCCCGTATTTTAAGGACTGTTTTCGTTAATAAGTTTCATTTCTTTTGAAAAACAGTTTTGATCCAAGCAGTAATGTTAACCCGAAATATGAATGAACGAGGGAAAAAATTATTTGGATGAGAGAGAGAGAGAGAGACTGTTCATCAAAAAATTCTTTCCATTTTTAAATAAGTTTATCGAAAGGAAACAAGTATATGAGCTCTAGCAGCACTGAATGATATATTTACTTCTTGAAAATCAGTAAGATGGTCAGCTTCAAAATAAAATCGATGCGAAATATATTACTAGAAAGTGATGAAGAGTTTCTCTTGATTTTGACAGTGGTCGTAAGACAGTGAATACGGTCTTGAATACTTTACAAAGGCACATACATAGGTATGAAAATATATTTTTAAAAAAGCAGAGTACGTGATTGCTTAAGGTATCCGAACACGTTCAGAGTACTTTTTGACAAAATAACATATTTAAATATTATAAAGGCTTTTTAGGACTCAATACCAATAAATACTAATATTTAACCAACAACATTTGCAATAAATTGCCTGAATTTCGCAAAAATCACAATTATAAGTGAAATTTTAGCAACATTTTTGTAAAACTTCAAAGAAATTAGAGAAAAAAAGTAATAAATTTATATTAGTAAAAGAATTACCAAAACAATCTAGAGGCATTTATCTAATGAATGTTCTAAAATTTTAATTATTAAATTTTTTTTATTAAAATTTGAAAATTTTAGAGCTGATTGAGTAAACACGTTATAAGAAAAATCACGCCTTTATGAGACCATTATTTAAATAACAAGCCCTAACTCAAAAAATATTCATACAATAAGAAATATTTTAGTACATTCTCTAGAAAATAGCATAAATATCAGGTTCAAAGAGTTTTATAGAAATACATTTATAATATCTTATGTGATCAGACTCTCCATGATAGATTTCGAACAATTTAAATGCCTACTTCTGGTAGATCAAAGACCCACTTCCGGTTTTTCTAACTTAATAAAATTGATTGCAACTTGGCCTCTAAGAAACGTAGAATCAAAACAAAGTATGTTTTGTAAAGCCAAAAGATAGCTGTATTCAATAGAATAGAAAACAAAAATATCGGTCTTGTTTTTGTTCGAATTTGGTCATTTTCAACGGTATTCGGATACTTTAAAAGACAATAATTTAGCCAGATATGAAAAGTTGTGGTATGTATTATTGATACTTTGCAAATTGAACTAACCCCCTCCCCACCCACGCAGAAGAAGGTGACCTCCCACTGAAGTGTAAGTCACATCAGAAATTCATCTTGAATGCTTAGAACATCAAACATGCGCCAAATATTAATCCCGAAAAATCTATGCTGCGCTTCATTCAGCGAAGAGCTACTAAGTAGATAAAGCAGAACTATTTGTCTTATTTAAAACAGTTAAGGCTCTAACTGTTGGCCTTGATATGAGTACACCTCATATAGGCATTCGACTACTGGACTGAAAGGCAATTTACCTTATACCAACCACTTAGTGTCTTCATTCCTATAATTTGTTCGTTGAGACTAGCAGGAAAAAGGGTCACCGCAAAACCCCTCCACCTCTTCTATGAATATTGTCTTTTTGTGGATGAGGGGGATTTCTTAAACGATGATAATACATGATTGTTTTTCCAATTATTACTGCACATAATACACATCTCATGTTGTATTTAACATTATTTGGAATGCTTCTCGTTAATGACATTGAATGCCACTGTTTGAGAAGGGGAACCTATATACTTTACGTATGCACCCTATCCTTTTATATCATTAGTTGTGATTGATTAAAAATGTATTAGTAGAGTGTAATTGCTACCAGTAGTGCTAGGTTGCTGTCATCAATTGTATGTTTAATTCCGAGTCACCATTTTAGTTATAGAACGTTTTCCCTGATTTGGATATATGATTTCAACCACCAACCTGCTGGTCCACGGCCACACCGTACTGCGAGTAGGACGAAATAGAATTCCCCCCAGGCTCACTTATTAAACGGGTGGATGCTTTTTCCCACAAGTCATCAACTCTAAGAAGAAAGGAATAAAAGCGCATAACAACTGCCCGAGAAAATAATATCTTTTAATCCCAGTCGTCTAATGCAGGAACGAGGTGGTTCTCCGGATCAAGGGAGGGGGGGGGCAGTTCAAACTCTCCAGTCCCCAAAGCATACAGTAACAAAAATAACTACATAGGCCTTGGACCCCTACTCTAAAGAAGGCCTTGAGTCTCTACTTTAAAGTACGCCCCCTACACAAATGATATGACCCTTAAAAGTAGACAGTACACAGCATACTTTGTCAAATACTCGTACAAACAATAACTCAAAACAAATAAATGTCCATGACTTACAATCCGGCTCGACGAGTGCTGCCTTTTGACTGAATGAGTAATGAGGAGGATGTATGGTGGTAGTCGTAGGCCAATACATGGACGACAATCATCCCATGTAACCAGTTGACATATTGTCCGAAATTACCAGTTTTTCGAAGAATATAACCGGGAAAAAAATATTCTCGACCGTTGAACTTATTCGAATCATTAAGGCTGAGTCGAGGCCTCCTTTTCAGCCGAAGCCTTGGTTCCGGGCTCAATTCGTCCATTCCTTAAGACGCCCCCGCAAAGACCAATCGGACAAATCGAGCGAGGTCATTTGGAAATTGAACACTAGATGGCAGCACAGTTAAATACTACTGGTTGATTATACACTCCATCAAGAGTTTAAGACTTTCGAATACATCACGACTAGTGAAGCAAACGGCGCAAAAGTTTACTGCGGAAACCATTCTAAACGATGCTTAATTCTACTAGGGATGTATATCAAGTGCAGTCATGGCTGGAAAACAACTTTCTTTATGTATCGCTCAGAAAATCCATCAACTGCAAAAAAAATGTATATCTTTAGTGGGAGAGGGATTCCCTCTTCTACTATTCTCAAACAGCAAGATGCCATGAATCAAAACTGCTTCAAGAATTACAAACGGATTCCTTTTCCTCCCAGTCATCTAAAGCAGTGATCCGCAACCCCCGGTCCGCAATCAAATGGTGCCGGGCCTCCTAAAGAACATTAAACTATTGCCATTTTATTTAAAGTGGTGCATTTCTCTCGGATTTGCGTAACTTTCCACGGAAATTACTTTATATTCCACGTTAAATCACTTTTATTCATTTTTAGTGTAACTATATTTTATTCTGAAGGCGTATTTAAATGTAACTAAATTAAAATTGTTAAATCACAACTTTCTAAAACATAAACAATCAACGTATCCCACCGTCAGCGGGCCGCAGTAAAATTATCAAACGTCGACCAGTCCGCAGCGATCAAAAGGTTGCGGAGCACTGATCTAAAGCATTCTCGGTGCCATTGTGCACCGGAAGGTTGGTGATTCAAATCATATACTCATGCCATTGTCAACAGCTTGTTGACGAAAACGATTTTACGTATTGCGACTATTTTATGTGTTTTACGTGTGTGCGTGGAGTCGCCGCACAATTATATAAATAAGTTTCAGTTTCTATCTACTCTTGCAATTTCATATATATAAGGGTTAAATTTGTATCTTCCGGAATTTCTCATTTCCCGCTCTTTCTAGAAAATCGAATCTACTGTAAAATAAAATTTATATTTCGGAGCAATGTTAATGTCTGAAGTCATTTGGATCTTTCGCCTCATTCATTATTTTTACGAAGTATAATGAAGTATCTCTACGATGATTGCAATTATGATTTTTTTATCCCTAGGCCATTGCTGTGTTTGCGGCCGTGTCCTCTGTTTTCGGCTGTTATACCAATGTGGACGGATGCAACAATGTGAAGATATTTTCCCCACCTGGAAACTGTGATTCCCCATGAAAGTATTTTCCACCATCAGATATTAACTTGGATAAATACTTCTGAAAAGAAAACTTTTATATAAACTGTGAAGTTCTCTCTATTTTCCTTGGTTTCATTTTTACTGAAATACTGCTGTATAACATTGGGTAACCCTTAACTGCTGTGCGTGGATTGTGGACTGGGGTGCTGTCGAAAAGATCGCTTGCGCAAAAGTAAAGATAAAACCGACTCAAGATGTTAAATTTCATTAAGTTTTAATAATTATGATCTTATAATCCGCAATTATAAATATAACTCAATTATATTTTTAGAAAAATGTGATTATATTTTCATATGTTGCTTTTTCTCTCTCTATATATAAAAAGTTTTTAGAGTGAAGATATAATAAATTTATTTAACTCATAAACGAGAAAAAGAATAAAAAGGCAGTAAGTCATGTTTAATATTATGGTTACAAATTGAAATGCGGAAATGAGAACTTAAATTTTATTTCTGCCCCTGCTTACAATATATTGAAGGGGAAAAAATAAATGTACAGTGGGTGACCCAGGGCCATTTTTAACCTACCTGGCGCCGTCGGCACATCAAATGGTTACGTCCTCCTCTTCCCTCCCCTCACTGTGTCCAGAGCGTCCCCTCTTTTTGTTTACCTTGCCAGTTTGAGTTCCAGAGGGATTTTCCCTTAACTTCCTTGTTCTTTTTCCTTTCTTTGTTTTTGATCTTTGGTCAGTCTACCCATTATCCACCAACTATGAACCCGCCATATTCCGGACAGGCAACCGGCACCATAAGGTAAGAATACAGTGGCATGTTTTGGCCACTCTTCATTTTTTACCTTACGGCATCATGACCACCCACTCTTTTATGAATTAGTACAGTATGAAATAGTTTGCAGTTATGGTATAGAGTATACATTATTATAGGAACTCCTATCAACCTGTTAATTATCATCGCTTACTGCTATTACTTTAGACATCCTTATTCTTTGTTGTGTCATTGTCTTCGTACTTGCACAATAAAGGTTTTTTCAAGCTTTGATCATTGCAAAATCGTTAATGACATCATTGCAATCGATTTACATTGTAATATCGTTTTGAGTTCATAGAACAGCGTTTCTCAAACTGTGGGGCGCGCCCCCTAGGGGGCGTGATATCCCTAGGAGGAAGGCATTGAAAAATTGAAAAAAAAGATAATTTTTAAAAATTATTAATTTACTGAAAGTAAATAAGCAAAATACATTCCCACTTAATAAAAAGTAAAAAAAAATTAACACAGATGTAATACGCTTATAAATGTATCAGTACTGCACAATGTGTTTCGTAATTAATTTAAGTATGCTAAGTTAAGAACAAGTTTGATAACTACCAGTGACTCCACGGGCTTTTCATGTATAAAATTAGATGCAAACGTTAACACTCTTCTTGATAATTTGAACAGTTTATAATTAATCCCTTAACTACCGATTAAAAGTTACGTGATTCGCTCCCCCGTGCCACCTTTTTGCATGTATTCAAAAGTATGTATTGTATTGTGGAGGATGAGACAGAAGGAATAAATAAGAAAATCGCCTGAAATCAGCAAATCCTTCGCAAGCACTGTGAAATTCATTTTATTGCATTCCAAAGCCTTCGGAATAATTTTATAGATAGCAGTGAACAAAAAACTCTTACTTCGGAAAGACGTATAAATAAGGTCTGAGCAAAACGTTTATATACGCCGGCGGTACTTAAGAGGTTAAAGTCATGTTATAGATTTAGCGTCAAACTATCGTACTGTCGAATTCAATACATTGTTATTGTATGGAGGAAGGCGCGATGAAAGTTATGATTGAATATTGGGTTGCGAGTATTGAAAGTTTGAGAAGCACTGGCATAGAAACATCAAACACTTAAGCTTTTCATTTTCCACATCTCCACGCACAGACACAACACATGCATAATTCGCTAGGCTGTAGCTCGTTCGCTGTAATTTTGATTTTTTTTTCTTTTTTTCCGCCCTCCCTTTTTTTTGCGCCCTAGGCACGTTCCTAGCGTGCCTAAGCAGAAAAACGGCCCTAGGGTGACCCTCTAGTCAGAATAAAAAAATAATGATAGTAATAATGCTAATGGAGAGAAATTGTAGAAACTATGAAATGCAATGGTAGTTAAAGGTTATCATTTGTTAATATTTTTGTTGTTCAAACAGTTTAATATTTTTAATATAACCATCAAATGCTTTTATTTTTGTATTGCATATGAAATTTTATCTTTCGATTCATTAAATATGAAAAGAGGAAATAAAGTCCATTCTTGAATAGAATTTCCTAAATTGTGTTTTGTTTTTATATAAATTACAGTATATTTTGGTGTATAAAGCGCACTTTTAATTCTGAAGATTAGATCGAAAATTTGTGGATGCTTGTAATGCACCAGCTTTAAAATGAAGGAAAAGACAAGCTGAAACATATTTTTACATGTACCTGACGCTGTTTATTTTAAAAGCAATAAAATTCCTAATGAACGCAAAAGATTTTGGTATCATTCCCCATATTTTGGAAGTCTTTATGAAACTTTTCTCCTTACATCTAAAATATTCCATACTGAAAATCGACTGCTCAAACTCAAAGAGAGCTCTAAAGTTTTCACTTATACTTGTATTTTCCCCACTTTAATATAAACATACGCTTTTACTTTATACGTAGGCTGTTCAATAAGTAGTGAGACAAATTTTACTGCTGCTGCTCATCGGAATGTTAATTTCTGTGGCATAAGAAAAGATTGTTGTCTGTATTAACAAAAGTTACTGATAGATGGAGTGTACAGACTCATGTTCTTGAGTATCACGTGCTCGAACTGAAGCGTGTTTGCGGGCGCCTACGAGACACGGCCAGTAGTCAAAATGGAAGCAAAGATCTTCAAAATCAGCATCGGAGTCCTTTGATATGATACGATGTGATTAAAGACTGAAACAAGAAGGCGACACTATCTTAAAACGCCTCATCACAGCAGACAAAGCTCGGTTGTATCACTGATCCAACCACAAAACAACAAAGTAGTGAGCGGAAACATCCATCTTCACCTACTCCCAAGAAAGCAAAAACTGTAAAATTGGCTTATAAAGTTATGACCATAATTTATTATTATTATTATTATGAAGGAATTGTGTAACAACACGCGGTTGAACCCAGTATGACCATAAATGGCACGTACTACGTGAACGTCCTGCGAACAATGATACAGCACCTTAAAAGGAAACGTCCATTGCTCCAAAATGGCTTCCTATTGCACCATGACAGTGCCCGACCCCATATTGCTCGTTTCGTACTGGATGTTTCGCAGTAAAACAACGTAGAGATTTTACCGCACCCTCCATACAGTCTTGATAAAACTCCATGCGATTTCTGGCTTTTTCCTCAATTTTAGAAACCATTACGAGGCAAACGTTTTGCAAGCAACAAAGTATGTGTAAAGGCTGCGGATGCGATTTTGATAAAGCTCTCACAAAATGGACTTTTACATGTTTTTAAGAAGTGTATAGAACGCTGGGATAAATGCATTACGTGCCACGGAAATTATTTTGAAAAAGACCATGAAAATGATGGCAAAATTAAAGGTATTCTTGTTTTTTTTATATAATTTTAGTCTTATTACTTATTGAACAGCCCTCGTATAATTACCGTCTATTACGGCGTTACACACATCAGCGTATAATACCCATCTATTGTTTCAAACTGCATTTTATTGTTTGTAGGTATATTTGCCGTATAATACGCACCATGACCGATCCTAGGGTGTCGGCCGCGTGCCAAGACCTAATGTGCCACCCCTCAAGAGAATGTTTCATATTTTGGCGTACAACTAAATATTGGCACTGTCTTTGTATGCGAGATATTACAAAAGTTTCATTGGTGTATTCTTAATTTTTTTGTGGTAAAAATTTGCATGTTTATTTAAAATGTTTCTAAAACCTTTCATTTTTGAAGTTTCCAATTGTGATTGTTCTTTGTTTTTACTTTAAACTAAACCATTTGTTAGACGTAAAAATAAAAACATGCTTTCATTTATCAGTAGTGTTTAATTTACATTGAAAGTTAAATTCATCAAGTAAAAGTAAGGTGTACTCTGAATTGTTGGATCCACTGTATGTGTATTAAAAAAAACACTATGAAGCGCATTTTATAAAAAATAATTTTTATTTAACAAGACCTAAAGTAATCGTATTAAACTTTTAAACATCTTTTTCTGATATGTAATCATATTTCGCCATTAATCTCATTTAATTATATCTAAATAGCACCAGATTTTGAGCCATCATCGCATACATTTTCAAGAAGTGGCATTTCGTACACTTACGCAACAGATTACCATTGAAAACCATACACAGGCTCCGTGAGACATAAAGAAGAAAAACATAAAAGTCAGTGTTATACTAAGGGTTCCTTCCAGAAAATTTGCACAAGTATTCGTGATTATGTGACCTTGGACAGAACCTCCATAACTTTCTTACACAGCGCATAGGGATCGAGGTCTTGCTGTAGATTGCAAAGGACGATATTGGAGTCAAGGTTTCGAACCTGGACTGGCTTGTGCTGTTTAACGACGAATTGGGATACCAGATCATCCACAATCCTGCAAAAAAAAGAATGATTTATCATTCCAACCCTTGTATTCAAAATTATTGATGTATAAATTTAATTTTCTTAATATGCATTCAACTATTTTGTCTGCACACGAAAATACAGCACGATCGGGGGGGGTCTGCTTTTCTGTTTTCATAAAGCTTAAATGCTTAACGCTAATGGTCACTGTAGTCAAGTGGTCAAGGTCTAGAAATTGGGGCCGGTCTTGTCCAATCTTGGTTTCAAGTCCTGGTGCCATTGAAGACCCACCGTATAAAAGAAGTTGATGCTCGTTAAATTTGCCGAGGCTCAAAGCCCTTTCGTTAGAAAATTATTAGTTTCGTCGACTTAAGTCCCGATTTTGAATCAGTGTAAGTGTTTATTAACGCTGTATAAACCAATACAAACTCGTTCTCGTAATTTTGAACCTCGCTCAAGTGATGAGGATGACAGCAGAGCTGGCACCCCCTCTCCAAACGACCACATAACGCCGACAGGAGGACTTTGGCCCTCGATAGATTTAATGGTAATCAGCTCCTCGACAGTGGCGTAACGTACACCCCCGCTTTGCGGGGTTCTAGGGGACCCAAGGCCTTACTTCCACCAAGTACTTATCCTTTGTAAAATCCAACTTGGGGACCCAAATCGAGGACGCTACTGATCCTCGACAAAGTGTGTCTTCAGTGGCATCAAGACTCAATCCCTCTACTGGTTTGCGTTGACCCTTAGTGCGGGACCATGACTACTAGGCTGCCGCGGCTTCTGATTTATCGTTACAGAGATGTGACTCAAATTCTATAGTTAAATTTATTGTGATTCAAAAACTGGATTCTATTCAAGATAGTTTCTACAATTAAATAACAAGTAATATTTTCTAAATGCAACAAACAGGATTCTCGTAGCATTATTCGATTACTGCAGCGTTTCTCAAACTGTGGGGTGCACCCCCCTTGGGGGTGTGACAATTCTATGAGGGGGTCGCGAGCATATTAAAAAGTCAGAAACAAAAGATTATCTTAAAAAATTATTAATTTCTGAAAGAAAGAAAAAAATACATTCTGACACATAATAAAAAAATACACATTTACACTGATATAATAATATATTTATAAATGTGTATCAGTACTGCACAATGCAGTTAATAATTAATTTAATAATACTAAGTTGAGAGCAAGTTTATTAATTACCAGTGACCCCATGATGGGTTTGTCGTATATATAATTAAAAACAAAAAATAACACTTATTTTAATAATTTATACAGTTAAAATTAATTCCTTAACTGCTGATTAAAATTTACGCGATTCGCTTCCCAATGCTAACCGTTTTCCATGTAGACGAATGTATGCGATGTATTGGGAGGGGGAATAAAAAATCAAATAATCTGAAATAAGTGAATTTTTCGCAAATGCTGTCAAGGTCCTTTTATTGCATTCCAAAGCCTTTGGAATAATTTTATGAATAGCAGTACACAGAAAAGACCACACTTTGGAAAGACGTATATATACGCCCGAGGCACTTTCGTAGTTTTAGCGTCAAAATATAGTATTATTGAACTCAATATATTGCTAATGTAGGGAGGGGGGCGCGATGAAAATTATGATTGAATATTGGGTCACGAATGTATTGCAACTTTGAGAAGCACCGGATTACTGATTTGATCAGGGGAAAAAATCTTCAAGGCAGTGCCACCTAGTGTAGAGAACATCAGTTTTAAAAAGAACTAGTAACTTAAAAAAGAAAGCATGTGTGTCTGTGATACTTTTAAATATTTCCATAACCCCATGTGGAAAAAAATTAAGAGAAAATAAATATTTTTCATTTGTGTCGATAAACCATACATG
Organism: Trichonephila clavipes; assembly: GCA_019973935.1. NCBI lineage: Eukaryota > Metazoa > Arthropoda > Arachnida > Araneae > Nephilidae > Trichonephila > Trichonephila clavipes. The sequence continues at coordinate 272,796 of BMAU01000846.1, read as the reverse complement.
CATAAACCGGTACATACAGTAACCATGCATACTGAACATAAACCGATTAAAAAACGGGTAACCCCGTCTACTCAACTACCGTGGTTCTTGATGACCCGAAATGGTGAACCATTTATCTTAATATTTTGAGGCGGAATAAATAATCAACTGGAAAAATATATATATAATCCTTTGCACTCACCTTAACTTTCTATCCTGTGGAATGTTCTCCGCATCCAACCAGAGACTGGTTTGGCCTTTTTCGAAGCTGACGTCCGCACCGAAGTCCTCAGCCACCCTCTGAAGAAGGAATCGGCTCATCCATACTTCATCGCTGAGCTCTAACCCCGATGAAGACACGCCCACTGAGTATCGCCACTGTGGGATAAGAGAAAGCTGTTCGCAAAAATTCATAGTGACAAATTAAAGTAAGGAATTCATATTTTGAGAAACTAAAATGTTTTGGGTACTAATTTGATATCGGAGTGCTACGCGCCAAGTTGTTTATGTGTTCGCCAAGATGGGCGCGCGATAATATTACAATACATGCCTGGATATTTTTATCGAGTGGTAATATGGTTTCCATGAAGATAACGTACATTAGAGTTAATTTTTATTGGGTTTTTTTCAGCGGTAACCCTATTAATTTCAGACGATTTTAATTCTATTTTTTTTTAAATTTATCCATTTTAGTTTCATTTGTTCTTCAAGTTGTCATTTTAGTCTTCTGTTGTATTTTGTGCTATTTTAGAATATGGATATTTCTAATATCATTGGTGAGTACCAGGATATTGTTTAAAAAAATGAGTGAGGTGCTTTTAATTATTGCTATAAATCACACATTTACACTTTATTTTACTTTTTAATGTTGCTTTTTTGAATGTTCCTTGTTCAATAAAATCATTGAAGGAACTCGCAGTTTCTGGAATATTGCAAATCAGCACTTATTGATATTTATTATTAATTTCAATACATATTATGTAATTGTTTTATTTATAATTTAATATAATATTTATTATATATAATAATTGACTTTTATATTATTTATTTATGATCATTTTTTTAGTTTACTTTTTATAAATATTTCTCAAATGTTATTTATTTATAATTATTATGTTATTTATAATAATTATTATGTTATTTATAATAATTATTATTATATCATATGTGAGCATTATTATATATAATAATTATTTTTACATAAAAATTAAATGAATATCATATACCATAATTACTATTAAACTATATTATATGATAATAATAATATTATTATATATAAATCTTATTATATTTTACATCGATATTTATTATTGATTCATACTGGTTATTTTAATCTATTCCTATATTCTTCATTTGAAATATATTTCAAAACAGTTCTTTACAATTATTTTCCTGGTGATTTGTTACCGCTAGACCGCCATATTGTAATCTACACTGGTGTGCAAAAATTAAGGACGAGACGGTTTTTTCAATATAACTTTGTACAAAAGCTTTCCAAATCAACACATTTAATACCGTAAGATCCCCAATACGTAAGGACATGTGTAATGTAAGCAACACTTATTAAAAGAGAAATCAGAGGGATAAAAGAAGCTTGATTGAAGGCCGAAACATCCCTGTGATGGGTGTCCAGCAAAAACATCCGGTCTTTAGTAGGGGATATGATCTCCCTGACTGCTAGGCAGGTTTCACAGCGTCTGCCCATGCTGAGAATGAGGGTGTCAATGAGTTGTTGAGGCATTGCTGCCCATTCGTCTTGCAGTGCCAATCGAAGCTCCCGAATCGTTACTGGTGGTAAGGTACGAGCTGCCAATGTCTGCCTAGAAAATCCCATACATGCTCGATGGGATTGATATCCGGAGATCGTGCCGGCCAATCCATACGTTCAATATACTCACTCTCTAAGAGCTGTTCGGCAGCTACTGTGCGATGACATGGTGCATTGTCGTCCATGAAAAGGAACTGCAGACCCATAGCGCCTCTAAAAAGACGCACATATGGAAGAAGAATCTCGTTACAATAACGGGTCCCGTTGACTGAACCTGCGTCGAAGATGTGAAGGTCTGTGCGACTACCAAGCATGATGCCTCCCCAAACGAGAACACCGCGACCTCCATACCTGTCCCTTTCAATGATGTTCGAGGGATGATTGCGGCTTCCCCGTTCTCTCTAGATGAGTATGCGATGAGAATCGCTACTCAAACTGAATCTGCTCTCATCTGTAAAGAGTACTCGTCCCATTCACTGTCTCTCCAATTTCGGTGTTCCCGGCACAACAGAGAACGCCTTCTCCGATGGGCAGACGTTAAAGGTACACACCGTACAGGGCGTCGTGCAAACAGACCACCACCGTGCAGTCTTCTGGCCACGGTAAAACGCGATGTCGGTCGTCCAGTCGCCTGTGTCGTGTGTCTAGCGATTTCTCCCGCTGTCTGCCGCCTGTTTCTTTTGGCCTGTAAGACAATGTACCGGTCATCTGCGGGTGTGGTTCCTCGTGGACGACCACTACTGAACCCGCGGATAGCTGTTCCTGTAGTTTGAAATTGTCTCCAAAGTCGTGAAACGATGCTGTGAGCAATTCCGAACTCTGCAGCCACACTTGTCCCACTGCTGCCTTCCTCCAACTTCCCAATGATTCGACCTCGGGTAAAAGCATCCAGATGTCGTCTAACAGATTGATTATTCGCCATTTCTCGCTGAGGCAGCAACTCGGTGTGATTTTAACCGCTATACGGCGTGCAATCTCTTTGTCAGAAATACTGATCTTACACCGACAACATTCTTTATACTACTCAGACACTCCCCATTACGTCTACCTGCATATCTGCGCATGTGCTACCGTACATCACCTTACTTAATCTCCTGATTGGACTTTCTGTCCGCTCTGCCTCTTCGTTCAGCTGATATGCTAATTTTTCGACTTCGTCCTTAATTTTTGCACACAAGTGTATATAACTCGACTACAACCGCTGCTTGGCGCATAGTACTCCTATATCCAATTAGCTCCAAGAACAATATCGCATCTTAAACACAGAGGAGAATTGGTGCCACCAATGGATAGATGTTTTTACGGTTTGAGGAGGTATTTAAGATCAAATTTAATTAAAAGGAAACTAAACTACTAATTTAAAAATGTCTAAATACACCAATACTCGCCTACTCATCAGAAACTTGGACGAAGGCACAAAATGATGAAAATATTCTTGGTGTCTAAGCGTCGGATCCTAAAAACCATTTTTGGATGAACTCAAGTTGATGGCAGTTTGGCCCAAACGCTCCCAGTCAGAACTCTACCATGCCTTCAGGGAAGCAGACGTTATCAATTATTTAAAATTCCAAAGAATTAAATGGCCTGGTCACGTTATTAGAATGAACAAAGAACGTTCAAAGCAGAAAACCTTTTTGGCCAAGTCCATTAATAACAGGAATTGGGTATCGAACCAACTTCAGGGGGGTTGGCTGAGGGATTTCGCTCTCCTAAGAGTGACCAATGGCCAAAAAGAAAAAGGCCAGGAGGAAAATTCTTCAGAAAGTCAAGGTCTACCTGGGACTGCCATGCCATTGAGGAAGAAGTAGTTTTATAACTATTTCTGTAAATGTATTTTGCATAATGACTCGACTTAATTTAAAAAAGAACTTTTATAGTTAAAACATTAATTTCGCATTATACCTGTAGTAGCCACACAATCTTCGTAATGTCGAAGAAGACTTGATGATATTGCTTTCCAAATTTCTCCAAAATATATTATTAAAACCAAACAAACGTTGAACATTAGTATCAGAATTCTGCGAGCTGTTGTTAATGCCACTTGTCTTATGGTTTCAGATCACGCTGTTACGAAATTCATTACAGCAAAGGGCTAGATGTACACCTGTCATTTGCCGTAGCTTTGAGAGCATCAAAGAAGTAACAGTACGATTTGCCTCCATACCACCCCAACTTTGAGGGAAAACTCTCTGGAGATGGTCAGGAGCCTCCCACCACTCTTTCTCTTCCACCAAACTCACCAGAGGACTTGCGGCTCGACGGCAATTAAGTCTTTATCATACGTATACGTATTTGGGGAGCACCTTTTCTTTCAAACAATTACCACCCCAATTGTCATAGCAACGGCTTCGAAGAACCTTTTCCTAGTGAGCTAAAAGAATTGCTTGAAATTCCAGCCAATGAGGTTCTTCGTCACCCTACATCATAAACAAGAGGACGGTAAAGAGGGCAGCCTTTGCTTCGTCAAACACATCAGAAATGGCGTATGATATTTCAAACAGAATGGTGATCCATTTCTGTTTACGAGCATCAATAAAAGCGAGAACGAAATAAAAGCAATAATATTGAATTTTTGTTTTTCGAAGCAGAAAAATCGGCGAGTAATTTTTCAATATGAAGATAGAGCACAGCTGACGTCAGAACGTGTCGTTTTGTTTATGACAACCCTTCCCCCTTACAGCTGCTCGAAAAACTTCTCGAAATGGTTATTCGAAAGAGACGAATGTGACAAGGCCTTTAGAGTATCCCCGTGCTGCAAAACACTATACATTTACAAACATTTACGCCTTCTCCGGGATTTGAACCCTAACCCCATGGCACGGCAGTCAGCATCACTAACCATTATACATAGGAGGCTTTTTCTACTAGTAAATCAGTGTAGTTGTTCTCGTTTTTATACGAGTGAATCAATCTTTACCTCTCCACGACCATCTAATGGCTCAAGGCTTGCAATGTTGATACCTGCATATAAGCATGCCTTGTAATGGGAATCAGCTATAGGCCTCCCAAAATCCCATTCTGAAATTTAAGAAAAAAGAATCTTTCATTAAATTTTATCAAAGTAAAAAGCAGTCACAAATATTCTAGAATGAATTATTACTTATTACTTTACTTATTACTTATTACTTATTATTATTACTTTACAAAGGTTCACAATATTTGCACAATCTTGGAGTTAGCCCTTGCTTGTGAACAATTCTTCTGTACATTCTCAAACGGTAATTACTGTTATTATTTTTTTAAAACGACTTCAACCCTAATATTTTAGATGCTGAATGAAATGTGACATTTTTAACTAAAACACACACTTAAAAATAAACACCTTGATGAATTAAATTGTAATTCCTCACTTTTGAAATATTTAAGCGAAACTTTAAGAAAAGTTCTCATAAATAAATTGGTACTTTTCCGTTTCAACCGCGCAAGTGATAAAATCGTCAAAAATTGTACACCCGACGCCAAACGGAATATTCCCGCTCTGGTAACCATTTACCACCACATTTCAAAACAAGTCATGGTCTTTTCTTATCATTATCGTCTTTTTCATAATACATCAAAGATGAATAAAAAACCAATGAGAACAAAAATTAATTGATATTTTTTATGTGTATCTCTCTCTCTCTATCTAGCTATCTCTAATGGGGGTGCGGATTGGTATTTTTTTTAAATTTGAAGAACTAGTATATTCCCCGGGAGCTGGTATCACTTTTTAGTGCGACACCATATAGCCGATACCAATTGCCACAAGTAATTTTGAAGCCCAGTTTCCTGAGTTCTGATGATGCTATATTGTACTGAAGAATTTAATTTTACCGAGAGCACCCAAACCAAACGGGTATTCAAGGTATTTTTTTGCATGCCGCATAATCATACGACATGGACACTGTCGATTTTCTGCATCATGAAAATCCCCCGACTTGGGCCGGGGTCGAACCCGTAACCTTGGATGCAGAAGGTCAACGACAATCCAAGCATTTTCCGATTATTCTAATTGTTCTTAGAGAGAAACTGGTATTTTCGTACTATCGTAACAATGGCAACGTTCAAGCAAACTCTCCAAGTTGGCAACCCGATTTTGCATGTGTCGTACACGGTGATTTAACAACCATGTGTTTCGTTTCATGTAATATCGCCATTACGGTTGCGATAATACGTAAGTACTCAGACATTTTTATTATTTTACTGTACATAATATTGCTATTCTGTACTATCGCAATTTAATAGAATATTATTGTCTAATCTGCAATTGCGATTTCCTATATTTCGTTTACTATCTTTTTGAAACTATTTATAATAAAAAAGTATTAATCAAAAATCCATTGACACTAGAAACAGTGATAAAATATTCACAGTATACTTTAAATTGTAACCATCGTAACATTAAGAAAATAAATTGAGAACCTGCGTATCATACCCTCGACCAATTTCTCCAAATCAAAAGACGTCCTCAAAAGGTATTATGGCGAATAAAAGCAGCTAGAGTTTATTTGCTTATTAAAGATTATTTTGAGAGATTACTCATAATTTACGTATTAACATTATATCAGCAAAACTAGCACCGCGCGAATTGTGCCATGATATGAAAATAACAAAAATATTCTAACGTGTTTTATGAGGGCGAAAAAAATTAATCACTCAGAGTTTTGTCGAAAATGGCGCGATTCGCGTGATTCCGATTTGGCTGCGGTGATGCTAATAAGTACCGATTATTCTTAGAATCTCTCAAATAATCAAAAAGATCTTCAAAGGAATGATAATATCTCGCAAATATGCAAAAATTAAATTCATATTAGGTTCAGCCAGCGTCGATTAAGCGTTATAATTATTTTTTCTCCGACTGAAAGAACATATTTAAAATAATTAAAAAGATGCGAACTTAAGCAACATAACTTTAATAAAAGACGATAATATATCAGCAAATAAATTAATTAAACAAATAAATTTCCAAATGATTTCCATAAATTATATTGAATAAAAGCAGACGATAATGATACGGAAGAGAATTTTCAACTCAAGCAATATTTATATATATGCGCTAAATAATATAAATATAAAAATTAAAATTTGGCTCAAAATGAGGAAAAGATGAGTAAATAGAACTAAACATATTTTACAATACGAGGTAGTCATTTATTCGCAAACAAAGTTATTGGGTTTTTACATGCATATAAACAGTCTTCCATTATTGTCTGAATATATCGTGGCATTTGCCGACGTCTTTTTATTTGACGAATTGGTCGACGGTATAGGAGTAAATATCAAATTGCTTCAAGACCTGAAAACTGATTGTTCAAAGATTTATGTGGATATTTAAATAAGAACTCATCATAGTGAAAAAAGAAAGAGAATATTTAAAAAATTGATCCAAAAACTATTATTCTTTTTTTTTATGTAATTTAAAAGTGTTTAAATTTTTTGTAGAATTCATCTTGATTATTGCGAAGAATTTTATAAGAAAATTCAGGAACACAAATAAGCTGACTATTAATATTTTATAATCGTCTTGAGTAGATTTCAGTATCAATAAACATTTTTAAATTGTCAATAGAATTTATTTGCCTATTAAACATGACAAAAAGTGCTCAACTCACTGGGATGTTTTTCGTATAAAGGAGCCAATGGTTTCCCGTCTTTTCTGAAAAGAGCGTACGATTGATAAAAAGTGAAAGACTGCTGAGGAAGACGTTGATCTGTCCGTAAGCGAAAGCGATTGTTAGCGACTAAAAAAAAAGAAAAAGTTGATTACAAATAACAAATTGCACATTCACTTCTTATTTCGAATTCATATACCAAATGTCTGAAAGCCATAATCTCTACTCGTCGCGTAACCCGATTTTTTCTTCCTTTTCTTTTTTTAATACTAAAATATCGATTTTTTTCCCCTATTGCAATGAAATTTAGTAAATTGAGATGACTGTTTCAATTAAGCTTTGTAATTTTTTTAAGTAAACATATGATGCGGCTGTGAGAGATATATTTTGCATTAAAATACTTATTTCACTGAATTAAGTTGTTGACAAAAACGGAATTCGTGTTTGAAACCTCTGAGGAATTTTACTAACATTTATATTTACTTTTAAAAATAATAATTAAAAGTTTTGATTTAATTATAATTAAAATTGCATTATTAATTGTATTTTTTAAAAAAGAATTTTTATTCGTGTATTATCTGAAAGTATATTGATTTGTGCTGCCATCTATCGCAATTAAACTCAACAAATATTCAAAAACATTTTTTTCTTTGCGTAAAAATTAGGCTTATTCAGTACATAAAAAGCAGTGTGTACAAGATTCCCCCCTCCCCTTTTTTTTTTTATTTCACTTCTTGCGTTTGTTTTAATACTGAATATTTCCTTTTCGGGTAGGAAAATTTTCTGCAAAAGAAATCTGTTCCTCCACTTTTTGCGATATTTTCAATCGTGTTACTATTATTTTAATTCAAAAGGTAATTCAAAAGGTTGGTAACAATATTTTACTTTTAAATATTACTATTGGTACCGTTACCGAAATGCATATAAATTTATTACGTAAGTGATTAAAATGAAAAGGAATAAAATGTACGAATTTCCAAATATTTTGTTTGAGTCAATTTTCTCTACTCATTAAAATAAAACGACTATTAAATTTATTACTTTCTGCCAAGGAAAATATTGAATATTGGAAGCTGCAAAGCTAAAGATTCCGTCTACATTGCTTTGTTCGTACACTGAAAATCATCAGTTTTCCTATTGCTATGTTGAGCAAAAACTTAATTTTTATAAACTGATATTGTATTCTGTTGCATTTGAAATCAGCAAATCAAAGACCTAAACTTACTCTTTTTCGATTATGTATCTATGTATTCATTATTAAGTCAGTGAAATCAGAATCTAGTTAATTTTATAAAATTTCTCTTTATAGCCCTCTCCATGAATCATTAACAATCTATGGAATGTGGAGAAGAAAGAAAACAACCGAACCTTGCAAGACGCCATACAATAACTGCTCCCTTTGACTTCCTTAAAAACCAACAGGAGATAGCTAGCGACAAGTTATTTGGTCCCTTAAGGTATCCGACTCTCTCTCTCTCTCTCTCTCTCTCTCTCTCTCTCTCTCTCTCTCTCTCTCTCTCTCTCTATATATATATATATATATATATATATATATATATATATATATATATATATATGTAAATGAATAATATTCATGATATTTAGTGTCACTTAGGTTAGAAAATGTACATAAAATTGTTTTAAGAATAGTATCACAATATTTTGACAAAAAATGAACATAGAATGACCCATTTTCAAAATATTCTCCTTTTGTGAAAAGTGCTTCTATTATAATAATATTTTGCCTGCATATAGCTCAGACCTCTGTACAGAGGCTCAATTAGAATTTTTGAAAAATATAACTTAGAAGTGGATTTATCCAATTTTACGGCGACAGAGGGGAGAAATTTTAAGAAAAAAACGTCGATAATTATTTCATTGGGTTGTAACTCTGAAAATAATGTGAATTTAAAAAAAAAATAGTTCAGACTCTCTAGAAAAGTCATTACTTTACATAAGCAAAAATAGTATTATTTTAGAAGCATTTTTTAAAAAAGGAGAACATTTTGAAAAAGGTTATTCTAAGTTAATTTTTTGCCAAAATATGGTATTTAAATAATTTCTTTTTTGTGAAAATGCCCTTAAAACAATTTTAGACATCTATTCTAATCCAAAAGTGACACTAAATACCATTAAAATTATACATTTATGCGATTTTGCAAAATCACGGTTCCGAACGTAGTCGGATACCTTAAGGCTCTTTCACACGAGTAAATTTGTGCCGCACGTAACAAAAAAGTACACAGGAGAAAAGGGGAGAGTCCCTTTTAGGTGTGCGTTCCTTTCACGCTCGATGGAATGGCACAGCAGGGTGTGTCAGTTGACACTCCTGCTTTGCCATTCCATCAAGTGCTCGAAAACCGCGTTCTCCTTCCCACTAGCGGACTCAACTAAAAGGATACTGCGCATGCTACTCTTTTCACAATAGACTTGAAAATGGAGAAGGTTTTTGTATTGCTTCTTCGGACTCGGTCACTGCACCAATGAATCCAGCACTCCCTTTTTTTCCTTCGGTACTCCCTTTTCAATCAACTTCGTGTCTCGTGTAAAAGGAATTAATCTCCCTCTTCACACTTAGAGGAAGGGTGACATAAAACGAGTTGACTGGCACAAAATTGCCTCGTGTGAAACCGGCCTTATTGCGCTGATAAGTCCGACACTCCTTTTTCAGACAACTTTGAGAAAAGGAATTATTTTCCCACTAGAGGAGTGGTAACAGAAAACGAGTTAACTGGCCAGAAGTTGCCTCATGTAAAACCGGTTTCTAAGTACGAAAACATCTTGAAGCCAAATCCTTCGCCCAATGGAATCCCCTCGTCTGTTTTTCAATTAATGCAGAAGGTATTTGCTGTCCATAATGGGACAGCATCGTGTGTGAGCTCCTTTGTTTTATATCTGCTCGTGGATATCCAGCACGCAATGGAGGCTTGAGAATGATTGTCGGTGGTCCATCACTTTTCAATAGACCACGATAGTGAGTGAGTGCTTGATGACGCTCTCGTAATTCTAAGCTAATGGTTAAGTGATGAAGACATCCGAGATCGCAACCGCCTATCCTAACTTCCATACTACATTAAAGGGAGAGCTTCGACAGAATTGATATGCATCAGCTCCTCTGCACCACGGTTCATCAGTGGCACTGGGGTTTGAGCTCATGACATGCCGGCCACGAGTTCGTGACTGCAGCCACTGCAATAGATTGCTGAAAGTTCATTATGAAAAAGTTTAAACGAGTGGTTCATCAAGCAAATGTAAGCTTTCTTTTCTAGCCTATTTTGAAATTAAAAGAAAAAGATATGATTTTTTTAACAAAATGAACACCCAAAAGTAGGCGAGTATTTTGACGATAAAATAGCAAGAAGATTGTAGTACTAACAAGTGGGCAGTCCTTCCCTTGAGAAAGTCTCGCAGAAGACCAACTTGTTGCGCCCTCCCCTGAAAGGATCTGCGAAGAGTCGCACGGGTTTCGCGTAGTAGTCAGCCACGTCTCCAACGTCAAAATTAGTTGCAGATCCACAGAACTCCATCAGAGGAAAATCTACGAAAAGGGAGAGAGAAATATTTTTATCACAGAAATTGGTAGAATTTATCTGAGGATTTATTTACTTTCATAAGAAGAGGGATTTTTCCCAAAGAAAAATTGCATTCTTTTTATAAATTTCTGGTACTTAAGTATATTATACCGTCAAGCAGTTTATTCAACTCAAAAAAACGTCACCAAATGCCGCGATATTCAGCCAGTACTGAAAACCGTTCGAGTACAGTAATAATAACGATGACAGCATTTGGTAAACATTTTTTGAATTGGCGAAATTGGTCGACGGTACATGAAAGATAAATCACAAATTTCTTTAGATGGGTATTTTGTTACAGAAAATGTAGAATTAACAGTTTTCTTAAGGTATCCGACTGCGTTCGGAACCGTGATTTTGCAAAAGCGTGTAACTGGATAATATTTATGATATTGAGTGTCACTTAGATTAGAAAATGTATATAAAATTGTTTTAAGAATAGCATCACAATAAAAATTATTTAAGTGCAATATTTTGACAAAAAATGAACATAGAAGGACCCATTTTCAAAATATTCTCCTTTAGTGAAAAATGCTTCTATTAGAAAAATATTTTGCTTGTCTCAGACCTCTGTACAGAGGCTCAACTAGAATTTTTGAAATATATAACTTAGAAGTGGGTTTATCTATGTTTTACGGCAACAGAGAGGAGAAACTTTAAGAAAAAAAACGCCCATAATTATTTTAATGGGTGGTAACTCTGAAAATAATGTGAATTTTTTTTAAAAAAGTAGCTGACTCTCTGAAAAAAAGTCTATACTTTATATAAGCAAAATATTATTATTTTAGAAGCATTTCTTATAAACGGAGAACATTTATAAAAAAGGTTATTTTAAGTTAATTTTTTGCCAAAATATTGGATTTAAATGAATTTTTTTTTCAAAATGTCCTTACACAAAACAGTTTTATATATGTATTCTAACGTAAGTGACACAAAATATCCCGAAAATTATCCATTTATACGCTTTTTTAAAATCACAGTTCCGAAAGTAGTCGGATACCTTAAGTGAAAAGCAATAAACGAGAATTATCAACTTGCTAAAGTGATAAAAGCAGCTGCCGTCATCTGTTTGGAAAAGATCACCAAGCTGTCCAAAAAAATTTTTTAATGTTTAGTTGATTAGCATTATACAATTTCATTACTTAATTTTATTAGTGTATATACACAATTTCATAAAATAAATTGGTCTCAAGTAAAATATTTCAGTTGCTGTCGGCTCAGAATATTGTTGCTAGAAATTAAATTCAAAGAAATTTTTACAATTTTGAACATTCTCTCAGTGCTTAGAGAGTGAAAGTTATATTAATGCCGCATTAAAAAGCAATACGAGGGCTAAATGTGTGACGGGGCTTTATCGGGACTTCTATTAATAATCCTCTTGGGAAAACATTGGGGCCAGAATAGCAATTCTTTTCAATCAACCGAAAAAGAGAACATGATTATGTAGATTAGGAAGTATATATGTTGGAGCTTTGGTGTTCGCGTTAGTTTCAAGAGAGGATTCTAGCGAAGTGCTAGTGAGTTCTAAGAGTTTAATGATGGGGTCTAATAGTGCCAGTGAAGTTGAATTCTAAGTGAGTTCGAGCCTTAGATGGATCAAGTTGGATCCAGAAGGATATTGACGATATAAGGACTGTAGCTGTTCCCCGAGGAATAAGGGTAAGACAGTTTAGATTAAGCTTTAATACTAGAGCGGATTCTAGTAAGTTAGGAAATCATCCATAGATATAGATTCGGTGGTTTATTGCGCTGTTTGTTAGAATCACGGTTTGTGTCTCATCACTCCTGCCTCTCATGGGGCTCACCTTCTTTAGGTGAGTGCGGGTTTCACGCTCCCGAGGTACCCTAGTGATCTTTCCTTTTCCCAAGGGGTTTACTCTCTTTGGTAAACACGGGCTTCACAAACCCGGGGCACCCTAGTGATCCTTCTCTATTTTCGACCCTCTTTCTTGTCATCCCATTTCTCCTTTTCATCTTTTCCCGTCCAGACCACAGACAAATTTTTTAAATTTAAAAGTTAAATTATTAGTTTTTTCTATTGAGAAAATTTACGTTTTATTACTAACATATTATGGTTTACATTTTGTATTGCGTTAGTTTAGTTTCTTTTTCTTAGATTTCTTTCAATATTTTTGATTATGTTGTTTTATTTGTGTTCGATTAACACCGTTGGTTTTCCGACCCGCATGTTTTCCGTGTGCGGCGTCCCGTAAGGAGGAAAATGGTGTCCTGGGAATACCTTTGGCCCACGCTTCGCTGTAGACGGGTGCCAGGAGTGAGCCCGCTCCTGTCAATCGGCTGGTGGTACCTCTCTTCGGTCTCCCCGAAGAGACACTGCTGTAGGGTTAGTGCTGCAGATAAGGAGTGTCGGGTTTACCCGTTGAATCCTCGCCCTGATGCTGTAACATTATATTCTGGGTGTACTCTAGGTAAGCGCCGTGCCTGACTATTGTCAGTTGACCGGCATACTGCCTCCGTTGTTGGACTCCGTGGTGGGTGGAGGCACGCCAGGATGAAGTTTTTTTACGCGTTTATATGGATCCAATGCTGCTGTGCCAGGGTAAAGGCCTCGTATTACCCATCCTTACCATTGACGATATTGCTAAACACGCACGATTTTTAATTTTATCCCTACCAAACAATGAAATGTCCCAAAAATCTCCGTTTATTATTCACAAGGCTTTAATAGTAATAGGTGGAGAGCCTAAATCCATTACAAAATTACGATCAGGTGACCTACTTATATGACCTACTGACAATATCTGCGGTAGAAAGCAAATCTTTTTACTGGCCAAAACCTTTATAGATTCTCCGCTGATCGTAACTCCTCACAGAACTTTGAATTCTTGTCGAGGAGTCATCTCTGAATCCGATCTTTTGTGTGCCTCTGAAACAGAAATTTTGGAAGGTCTTTCTGACCAGGGTGTCACTCAGGTCAGAAGAATTAAGATAAAAAAAGACTCATCCCTTTTCCCCACTAAACATTTAATTTTAACTTTCAATAGCCCTAAATTACCAGCAAACATTAAAGCTGTGTTTACCTAAATTGCAAAGTACGTCCATATATACCGAATCCTCTGCGCTGTTTTAAGTGCCAGAGGTTCGGTCACTCCCAAACTTCCTGCCGCGGTCAATTAACAGGCTCTAGATGGGCGTCCGTTTGGCATTCTTCCACGGATTGTACTCTGGAGCCGAAATGTGTTAATTGTACCCAGTCTCATCCATTCGAATCAAAATTATGTCCGAAATGGAAAATTGAAAAGCAAATATAAGAAATAAAAACAAATAAAAATATTACATAGAATCTCGAAAATTAATAGTCCCACAATCATCTCAAACTTATGCTCAAGCTGCCACAAATCCTCTAATAAAACAGTTCTACTCAAACAGATGAAAATATAACGAAAATAAAATGTCCACCTTTGGAATTACTTCAACCACTTTCATCCAAGACAAGAACAAATTTATCAATATCTACTCCTGATATTTCTACATCATCATCATCAACCCAAGTCCAACTCTTGCCATCCACCTCTTCAATATCCATTAGTAACTCAGAGTCTCAACCACCCATTCCTACATCTAATGATGCACCTTCCAACAATATGTTCCCCCTATTGAATCATCTTCCTCAATCAATACTCACTTTCTCATCTCAGTCCGTTATTCAACTACCCTCTGATTCTAATAAAGTACAGGATGCCAAGAAAATAGCAAAAGCTCGATCAAGGAAAAGAAAAAAAGAATTACTGAAAAAATGAAAGAAGCAATAATAGAAATTAAAATGAATCCTCATAGACCGAAAAAACCGGCATCTGATAAGTATACAACGGATGAGGAAGAAATGTTTGCCTACGACGTGGAAGATGAAATTGAAACAAATCCCGATTACGTGAAAAAAATGGTAAGACCTATTAAAGAGTGTTTTTTTCTAGGTATAGAAGTTTAAGTTGGCATTACTTTCCAAGATGGCAACCGATTTAACAGCTGTCAAGTGATTTATTCTCAGTTTGGTTTGGCAATTCATCAAAACGATCATCAAGCAAGGCGTAGATTCGTCTCATGGGCCCAAAACGAGATTGCCGTTGTTCCCGATTTTCATAAGCGAATTTTGTTTAACGATGAAGCGCACTTCTGGTTGAATGGCTACGTCAACAAACAAAACTGCCGCATTTGGAGTGAAGCTAATCCACAAGTGTCTGTCGAAACACCGTTACATCCAGAAAAACTGACTGTTTGGTGCGCTTTATGGGCTGGTGGAATCATTGGTCCGTACTTCTTCAAAAACGATGAAGGCCGCAACGTTACAGTCAATGGTGATCGTTATAGAGCCATGATTACTAACTTTTTCATTCCTGAATTGAACAATCATGATGTCCAGGAGCTGTGGTTCCAACAAGACGGCGCAACATGTTACACAGTTCGTGCCACATTCCATTTATTGAAAGACACGTTTGGTGACCGCCTAATTTCACGTTTTGGACCTGAGAATTGGCCTCCAAGATCTTGTGATTAAACACCGCTAGACTATTTTTGTGGGGCTATGTATAGTCATTGGTCTGTGCGGATAAGCCACAAACGCTTGACCATTTGGAAGACAACATTCGCCGTGTTATTGCCGATATACGGCCACAAATGTTGGAAAAAGTCACCGAAAATTGGACGTCCAGATTGGACTACATCCGAGCCAGCCGTGGCAGTCTTATGCCAGAAATCATATTTAAAATGTAATGCCACAAGATTATCTTTAGAATAAAAAATTCATGTCAATCGAATAATACATCGTTGTTTTATTGCAATTTAAAGTTCTATACCTCTAAAAAAACACCCTTTACAAGGGACAATTACTTTTAACTCCAACGAGACACAGAAAATAACTTTTTTCTCAATACCTGTTAAACTTGGTGGGGAATTCTCCCCGCCAATCTGTTTTTTTTTAATATATTGATATTAACTTTTATATATATAAATTTTAAGATTTTAAATTTTCTTAACAGAAATTTTATAAACTTTTTAACGTTTTAACAAATGTTTGGCGCAGTTTAGCCAAAATTGGCTTTTGCACCAATAACCCCTACATTCACTCACTCACTCACTCATTACTCCTGATCATAAGCCTCCTAGATTAGCATTGTTTCCCTAAATATAAATTAAGATCATAATAAACTAATTTTATTATGGAAGCATGTGCTGGTCAATCTTTTATTCCTTCAAACTATAGTCGCGTAGATGATGAAGAGATGATATCCGCAGTCAACGGGGTATCACAAATCGTGCCGGCCTCGTAATTTTGAACAATGGTCAAGCAACGAGGACGGACTCTCCCCAAACAGCCACACCATACCAACAGAATGACTTTGATCCACGACAAATTCAACATGCATCAGCCCCTCTACATGGCGGGTCTTCAGTGGAACTAGGGCTCAAACTCATAACATGCCAGCCATAAGTCCATGATCCCTAGGCTACCGTGGCCTTTTTTTAGAGCTTAACTATCCTGCGGTATAAAAAAATTAGACTAGTGGTTGTTATCACAAATTCGTTGCCAGCGATAGGAGTAAAAACGTCTGATAAGTGGAATGAGAGTTATTGTCTTCACAACACAGTTACAAAAAGCACAAGATGAAAATCATGTTGATCATCAATTTAAATATTCCAAATCCGCCGTAAATGTCACCAAGTCAATAGCAGCTGTCGAAAATTCAACAATTCTTTACACAAATGTTAGATTTGCGTTAAGACTACATGTATTTAAGTCAGGCTAAACACTGGCAATGTTCGGTATACAGGTGGGGGGTCCCAAATTTATGGTACAAACTTTAAGGTAGATACAGCACATGGAGTGAGTGAGTAGATGGGTGAGTGAGTGAGTGAGTGAGAAAAGTATTTATTGTATAGGAATGTAAGGGTGCAAGTGACGTGGTGTGGCACAAATAGATAAGAAATAGAGAAATAACAAAAATAAAAGAAATGGAGTTATCAGTTGGCTACGTTGCCGGTTTGGAACAGTAGATGTATAGCCGCCATTCAACAGGATGCATCTTAGTAGGGAGAAAGCACCATTCACAATTGTGCAGACGCTTACGCTGGGAGACTTAACGTGTGCCGAAAATTCAGACATACATTACATGTACGACTATGTAAATGGTAACGGCAAATCTGCACTACGAATGTATCACATGCAGTATCCTGATCGACGAATACCGGATCACAGATTTTTTCTGCGATTACATCGTCAACTTCGTGAAACACATTCGTTCCGGGTCACTGGACATGATGCTGATCGACAAAGAGCTGTACGCAGTTCAAGCCTGGAAGAAGGCACCTTAAACATTGTGGCTATCAGACCAGAGAGTCAAGTACAAGAGCTGTTGCTCATCAGGTAAGCGTGAGTCATCAGACTGTTTATAATGTGTTACTCGAAAATCGCTTACACCTCTTCCATTTTCAGCGAGTACAAGCTTTGAATCCGGAAGGCTTGTGACGGGCTCATCATGCTTTCTACTAAAAACTCCTCTTGGGTTGTTTGAGGCCGAAAAGACAAATTCTTTCCAACCAAATCCAGAAGCGATGCGTGATTATGCAAATTAAAAACCTTTTAAATAACAATAGTTTAGCGTAAGTGGGATGGCCTTTGGGAAGTGATTATGCTGGTCTGTGGTTAGGAGTGTTAAAGTTAAAAGTGAGAAGTTATCCAAACTCGAGAGTTCAGCTATTTGTGCCAGTGCGTTCAAGTCAAGGTGGATACCATTCCACGAGAGATAAAGAAAAATCATTTAAGATTCGAGTGTGTTGCTGCTACCTAGGATATAGAGGTAGGACCGTTCTATTAAATGCTAGGAACTGTGTATATACTGAGATTAGGATAAGGTCGTAAAGTTAAATATAGTGGTCAGGGTCGGGCTTATTTGGTAGTACGTATTGTGTGTTTCTTCACCTCAGATCCACTAAGTTAAAATATAAATATCCTTATTGTACATTGTTTAAGTTCAGATCTTAATAAAGATATATTAAAATTAGGGCAACGCCTGGTTCTTCATTCACTCCCACACCTTTAGGTCACGAGGAAAACGTAGTGAGCCGCAGGTGGACTTCATAGCTCACGTGTTGAATACTTAGGAAGTGTTATTGTAAACATTACGCTTGCCAGCGACGCTTTGTATTTCCTTTCGTCTCTTATTTTTTGTGTTGGAGTCTCGCCACGTCACTTGCGCCCATACATTCCTATACAATAAATCATTGTTAGAGTGTCCTGTACCTACCCTTAAAGTTTGTACCATGAATTTAGGACCACCCTGTATACATATCATGTGCAATACCCTATTTTTACGTATAGTCGTTTTTCGCGAGTGGTCCAGATCGCTTCCTGTTCGCAACAGAATTATTTCAGAATATTTTTTTAACGTTCTCTCGACAATAGAAATGCCATACTTCAGTAGCGATTTGGCGCCTAGAATATTCTTCCTTCAAAAGTATTATTTTTTGTCTTTCATTCTAACGCAAAAAGGAAAATGCCTCAATTTCCTTCAGCAACGCACTTCAAATTGTAGCAGACTTTCAATGCGTATTGCGTTATCAATGGTTGAAGAAACCATAACTTTTTATTACAATTGCCTTGTGCTTGTCTCTCTCTTATCGTGGTTTTTTTTTAAATATTCATCAAACTACTTACTTTACATAAATTCTAGTAACAGACTTGAAATCAGCATGACAAAATGCATTAGAACCCATAACAATAGCTAGATTGTATGATAATATTTCATAACAAAAAATTAAGAAACATGATAACTAGGCAAAAAATTGAGTATGTTCATGACTTTTTGCCACCACTATATGCGTGACCGCTAGATTGATTTATTGATTTTAATATACTTTGCAATGTGAAGCAACAAGAGTATTTTTGGTGATGAGACTCGGTCAAGTGACAAGAATGACACTTGAGATGGCTCCCTATTCTCCAAACTACCACACCATTTCAACGGGAGGTCTTTTTGCGTCGACAGACTAAACAGGCCTCAGTTTTTCTACATAGCGGGTCTTCAGTGACACTAGATTCCGAACTCGCGTGACTCGACAACGTCCCCCCCCCCATGACTTCGTAACCATGGCCACAACGGTTAGTGGAAGGAAGCCTTAAAATAGTAACACGGCGTATTTATAAGGTATATCAAAATTTTGAGTGAGTAAATATTAGCGTCGCACTGTTCAGCTATACACGAGGGCTTTTGACGACGGACCACGTCATTTTGAACCATGGTCAAGTGACGTGGACGACACCTGAGCTGGCACCCCCTACTCTAACTACCACACCAACGGGAGGACGTTTCAGCTCTCGACAGATTTAACGTGCATCGCTGCCCTACACGGCGGGTCCTTAGTGGTACTGGGTTCAAATTCATGACATGCCTACCATGATCCGATACCCTGACCACTGGGCTACCGCAGCCCAAACATAACTTTGGAACTGTAGTATTAAATGCATCAACGAGTTACGAGTTTAGAATTTTGGATACTGTTCAATGACATTGGGCGACGGCAGACTTAAAGTAAACATAAAAATAAAAAAATAAAGCAAGTACAGCAAAAAAAAAAATCCGGTAGCTAACATGTATTGACCTAACTTCAGCATCCCCCCCCCTTCAGCTCAAATCATTTTATCAAACACTTGGCCCCAAATCCGAGCTTCTTATCTGGTGTACAATGATTGATTCCTACACTTATACTCGTCAAAAAAATGAGTTTTTAAGAGTCATGAAAATATAATCTTATCTTCCTTTGACATTTACTTCCGTCAATGTTTTCGTTTTATATAGAAAAACCGAATAATCTTGTTCCTGAAGGGCCTTTTAAGATGCAAATGTTTCAATTATCGTTAATGTGAGAAGATAAGAAATATCCAGCTTCCTTAGAGTTGATATGATTATGATTCAAAAATAAGAATAATTTTGTTTTAGCTCCAAAGTTTGATATCAGTACTCTACGCGCCGAGCTGTTGTTGACATTCGCCACGTTGTGCGATAACATTACAATATGGTTTCCTTGATTTTTAATCTTCGGGGTTCTGTGGTTCCCATCATTATTATTTATATAATAATTCATTTTTTATTGGCTTATTTTTATGGTGGTAAACCTATTAATTTCAGACGATTTTATAATTCAGATTTTTTTTACAAACTTAACCATTTCCCTACCTCGCGCAGACGAGATTGCCGCTCTCGTTTTCTGTCATTTATTCGAACATGGATACTTCTAACAATATTGGTGAGTACCAGAATCTTTTTTAAAAAGAGTATGATGGCACTGCTTTCATTTTTTATGAACGAAAAGGATTGCCCCGCATTATCTCTTTCTATTTTTTTCATGTTAACCTTTTTTTTTTAATTCTTAACTTTTATTTCACTTATTTCGGCCTCCGTGAAACGGGATAAGTAAACCAGCAAAATGAAATTGCTTACAGACAGGATAAAAAATTTGATGTCCGTATGGTATATTGCGGATCTTATGTTACAAATGTGCGCGTCCGCAATAGTAAATCTATCTGCCAGTGCCTTTTTTCACTGGCAGAAAACTTCAAATTTCCTCTTTACTTCATTTCAATTTTACACTTTTAATTAATACAGTTTTAAAAGTTCTTTGTTCGATGAAATTCACTAAAGGAATTTTTGGATGTATTGAAAATGTTTCGAGTTATTTTCTGTGTATTCGAGTTCCTCCAATATATTGAAAATGTTTGAAAAATAGAATATTTATAACCTCTTCCATAACATTCCACAATCTATTTTTCTCTTGATAGAAATTTCTTTTTTCGGCTTGAAATTTTTTAACCGTTATTCATTTTTCATTTTTTTTTCACGTTCCATATTTTTTTTCTGCTTTTTTCTCCAATACTTTTAAATATTTCCTATTTTTCTTTAAATCTTGGTACTCGTATTTTTTTCCGATTTGTTTTCTCCAAAAACAGGAAGTACATTTTTGCTTACTTATCTATTTTGATTCTTTTTAAAATTGATGTAATTAAAATCTTTCGGTAGTAATAAACCATTCTTTTAAATTACTTTCAAGTCGAATTCTTAGTGCTATGCCGCCATCTTGGATTTAAAACTATTGGGTGCCAAAAAAGAAGTTTGACGCACAGCGTACTAATAACAAATTAGTTCCTTAGCTCCAAAGGAAATAAGTACATATCGATAACATTTCTGAGCTATAAGATCAAGGACATTTAAAATGCGGAAAATTGATCAAAATATTAAAACTTATAGTTTTAGATTTTATTTTAAAACTATATTAAAAACTCTCTATCAAACTAAACTTTAAAAAAAAATAGATTTGATGTATTTTTTACCCATTTATGGAGTAATTTCGATTTTCTTTCATCAGTGATTCCAAGTCCCTTGTTTGCATTGTACTGTTATAAAGCATATGAGATTACATTCTTTTGACGAAGCATCACTTATTCAATTCCTACTATTAGCTCACACTCTCTATATATTTATTTATTTATCTTGGTGGAATTTTCAATCGTTAATAAAATACATTTTAAAGTGCTCCATGGGGCAGAAATTTTATATACCTGATTATTTTGGATGACAATACAGTAATTTAATTATAATTAATAAAAAATAATTGATTAAAACTAATTATTTAAAGAATTACAAATTCAGCCACTTTGGCATCATTTTGGCGACTTGTGTCAAAACTTTGAAAGATTTTTTTCCCTCACGTTTTAAAGCATTCAGTTGAACTGTAATGTTGTAGGCACGAGAGAGAGAGAGAGAGAGAGATTGTTTTGGATGACAATACGATACTTAAATGATAATTAATAAAAATGAATTACCACTTAGTGTTGTAATTCTGTCATATGCATATACATATTTATATTAACTATTATTATTATTTATGTAACTATTTAATAAAAAGTAGCTAAAATAACAATTTTCTTTATCTAAGTGGGAATTGACTTAAATTTTTTTTATATTGTTTTTATTTCAGATCAAGTGCAGGAGGGTAACAAAGAGTTTTTATTGAATTCCAGATTGAAATAAGTACTATTTGTTTAAAATTAGCTCGCTTGGACTAAAATTAGCGAGTGCATTTTTGTTTCAAATTTATTCAAATACTTTTTTTGATTTTACAAAGAACAAATAACTAAATTTATGAAAGAGTGCATCGGAAGTATTTAAGAAACAGTCTGATAATTTCTATAACAATTTATATGTTTATTCTTAACAATTTCATATGTTTATTAATATTAGCAATATATTTTAATATAACAAATGGTACTTACGTAGCGTCGCAAACGTATTGGCTACATTGCATAAAACGAAGTCTATGGTTGCCAATTCAGCACGTAAGACACGTGCAAAATTGGAAGATGGAGGGGGGGAGCGAGTTAGTGAGTTATCTTGAACATTGGTATTGTAGCGATAGTACGTAAGTACCTAACAAATTTTATAGTATGCATTTTTTACTTCTGCATTTCATGACATTACCACTGGCAAAATATTTTGTTGCTGTTGCAAAGATTTTTTTAAGAAGCCAATTCAGCTCACTTGAAAGAGACCCTCAAGAAAAAGAGCCATTGAAAGATTTGTGCTTAGTGGTAGAGTGACGAGCAAAATCATATTTTTTAAGTATAACATTTTCCCGACAAATCAAACAAGTTGTTGATCCATGTTTGTTTTTCTCTACAAAACAGTCAAGATCAAAATCGTCTTGAAACAAAATATATTCTTAAAATATTTTTCGCTTGGAAGACATAAATGTTAATAAAAACTAGTTTCACCCATAAAATGGTCGCAACTCCATTGCTATTTGCTATCACTAACCGTTACAATTACAAAAAGAAAAAATTTCTCGCAGTTCGTACCAGCAAGACATCGATAGTAAAATTTATATATTTGATTGCTTGATTGATAGAATTTCTCGCTAAGTTTTAATTCTTAAATAATTGAATTTTAACTGCAACTGGCCCTGATTGGGCCATTCAGAAAGGTCCGGAGGGTCATATGCCAGCCGCAGTTTGAGTTTCACTGATTTAGATCATGAACTAATTGTAACTCACCGTCAGGACTACGGGGTTCTTCGTGCCAGGTGAGACTCTTGGCCCGGAAGCTTTTCAGAGACCCATCTATGTACACGTGCATGCACTGCACTCTGTCTTGAGGCTGTTGTAGGTCAAGGAAGGTATGGGTCAGCAGCTTGCCGCTCTGGATGGCTGACATCTGTCGTCAGGAAAAACCAAATTGTTAACAGATCTTTGATTATGGCCGTGATTATATCAAATGAGTTTTCAATCCTAAGCCTCAAAAGACACAAAACTATCATTTTATTACGAAATTGTTTTAGAGATTCTATGTAAAATTGGAGAATTCGATATTCTTTGATTGCATTCACACATCGAAGTATCCCCAAGCAATGTAAAATTAAAACCATCGATTCCCTTTTAGATCTTTCGAGCCTCTTTCATCATCCCCTAGATGTGTGAAAAAATATTCGACAAAAGTAATTGATAGGTTCCTTTAGAACAGTGGCTCCGCATCTTTTTATCACTGCGGACCGGTCAACGTTTGATAATTTTACCGCGGCCCTCTGAGGGTGGGATACGTTGATTGTTTATATTTTAGATTGTTTTGATTTAACAATTTTAATACAGTTACATTTAAATGTGCCTTCAGAATAAAATATAGTTACACCAAAAATGTATAAAAGTGATTTAACGTGGAATATAAAGTGATTTCCGTGGGAAGTTGCGCAAATCCGAGAGAAATGCACCACTTTAAATAAAATGGCAATAATTTAATGTTCTTTAGGCGGCCCGGCACCATTTGATTGCGGACCGGAGGTTGCGGATCACTGCTTTAGAAGGTATATCACACACACACACATGGAAAATATTCTGTGGTCAAAGAATATAAACTTAACAAATTATGGAATGATAGTCATACGAAGAAAAAGGTAATTTTTCGAATTTTGTTAGAAAACCCGGTATTAATCTTCACCCGATTTCCAGGAAACTTCTGGTTTTCCTCAGCAATCATTGTTTTTTCCCTGCTTATCTTCACGGGTCCAAGATCTCCTAATCGCTTCTTCTGCGGACACCAATCGCTCTATTTTCCACGGCCCCCATATGCCAAATTTCATAGAAAGCCTACATAGGAAGCAATTCCTTCCAGGTTACCTTATATATTTAATAACAATATGATTTATAATAAGTTAATTTCCAGTTTCAATATTTCGCAGTCTGTCTGCAATAGACTATCGTAATTTTACCCCCCCCCTCCCCGAAACTCTGCTCTTTTTGCATAGGTGTTTTACATATATATAGTATCATAAAATAATAGGGGGAAAGTTCTAAAACCTACAATGTCAAAGAAGAAAGAAATTGGAGTTCAAGAGACACAACAAATGTAAATACAAAAAGAGTCTTTGGATATATATATATATATATATATATATATATATATATATATATATATATATATATATATATAAAAGAATACAAATTAACATTTAACTGATTTGAGTGAATTTTGTCGCTTCATTTGCTGTGGTATTGTCAAAAAAAATCGTTTCCGTAAAAATGAAATAGAACAAACTTCAATTCTTGAATTTCACTAAGCTTTAGCTAAATTAACATTAAAATCTGTTTCTTAAATCGACTTAACTAAATTGACTTTTATAAGAATATGATTTTATTTCGATATTCAGTATAAACAAGTAATATAAAAAAAAATTCAAAGTCACAGTTCCTACTTTGGTCAACAAAGAAAAATTTTATTTTAGTTACCTTTTATTAAATAGTTATAATTAATAAAAATATGTATATACATATGACAGAATCTCAATATTAAATTGCAAAATCAAAAGAGATTTTCCATTTTCCTTTCTATGTATGGTGTTGGACTTTTACTTTTTATTTGTTACTATTTATTCATAAATCCCATTCTCAGAAATTAGGCCATCCCGAGTAGGATTCGAGCCCACGACCTTTGGAATACAAGTCCAACGCACTATTCATTGCGCTACACAGACACAACGAGCGAATTTCTTTTTTACATAAGGTGTTGGACTACAGTACAGTCCCGATAATCCGAACAATATCGGACCGACCCCTGTTCGGATTACGTGATTGTTCGGATTAGCCGGAGTAACAGCGAAATCACTATTTGAACTGGGAGTACGGGTTATGTTGTACAATTTTTCATACTAAACATTAGTGGTTCTGTTCTGTAGTTTAATCCATTTTAAAATTTGTACCATAACTTGATGTACAGTGCGTGAATATTAAATAAAGAACTGTTTTGAATTAAGGTTTATACTGTTTTTATATTGAAATATTCACCGATTTTTTTTCGTCCTTTAAAATTATAAAAAATTTTCCGCGGAGCCGTTCGGATTAGCCGTGTTCGGATTAGCGGGACTGTACTGTATTATTTTTGTTTGTTACTATTTATTCATTACTTAAGTTTAATTAATCAATTAATATTTGAAAAAACTGTATTAACATCAAGTGTCATCCACTACAAGTTTAAAAAATGTATTTGAACTTGAGTGGATGAATAAAAAGTATTTCATTATATATCTTATTCAAATTTTCAATCGTTACATATATATAAGGAGAGTGTGAACTAATAGTAGGAATTGTGAATAAAGTTTGATCCTGAATGGTAATTATTTTTTGCGAACAATACGAGAAGAAAAATAAGGCAGTTATAAACAAGATTATAGAGTTCGAGCATGCGAGGGAACAGTTTTGCATTGCTGGTCATACATCACGGCATTTGGCGACGGTTTTGATTCGGCGAAAGTTTTTTCAATGGACTAATGCTAAATACCCATAAAATCTTTTCAATATAACTACATCATGAAACATAAAGCATAAGCTGTCTGTAAATGCTAAATACACACAACTTGTCTTTGGAAATTTTTTATACATATTTGGAAATCTAAATACTTTTTAAAGTGTGTTTCTCAATTTATACATTTTTTTGCGTTATATTTATGCATTAAAAATGTGTAGACAATATTTTTAATGGTGTACTGATTAAAAGCTTGGTGCTAGTTTGATATCCAGGGTAATAACACCAAGTTGCCGTTTATATTCGCCAAGATGAGCGATAACATTACAATATGGTTACCTTGATACTTTTATCGTCTGTCCATGTGGTTGCCATGGACATAGCGTATATTAGAAATAAATGTTACTGGTTTTTTCCCCGCGGTAACCCTATTAATTTCAGACGATAATTTTAATTCGATTTCTTTAAAAATATAACCATTTTCAGTGTGATTGTTCTGTTGTTTCCCTCTTCTGTTTTATTTTGTGCTATTTTCGAATATGAATATTTCTAATATGAGTAAGTACTAGAACATTTTTTTCTTAAAAGAATAAGTGTTGTACTTTTAATTATCGCTATAAATCCCTTATTTTCAGTTTGTTTTACGTTTTAAAAATGCTTTTTTTTTATGTTCTTTGTTCAATGAAATTCTTAGAAGGAACTTGCAGGGCAAGTTTTATATATTGCAAGCTTTCAGTACTTTATAATCGATGTTCATTATTAATTTTAACATATATTATGTAGCTATTTTATTAATGTAATATAAAAATGCAATTATTACTACATATAATAATCATATAATATTCGTTATTTATAATTGTTTCTTTTAATATTTATTTATAAATATTATTACATATTTTATTTCTTTATAATTAATATTGTTATTTATTTATAATTATTACTATTATTTATTTATAGTTATGTTATTTATTTGTAACTATTTTTGTTTATTTATGGCTATTCGTATGTTATTTATTTATAATTATTATGATGTTAGTTATATTTATGTAATGCGAGTATTCTTATGCATTATTTTTATTTTTTTACAAAACGATGATTATTCTTTTTTATAATTACTATTAAATAATATTATATGATTATAATATATGTTGTTAAATCATACTATATGAACATTTTATATAATTACGATAAAATTATATTATAAGATTATTATATGCTGCTTATAATACTATTGTTAGTTCATTTTACTTTTTATTATATTATATTGATATTCATTATTTATTGATTGATCTAGGTTATTCTCAATCCCTTCCTACATCCTTCATTTGAGATACATTTCAATGTATTTCCAAACAATTCTTTAAAATTATTGTGTATCATTTAATTACCGATAGGCCGCCATATTGGATTCCATTCCACCAACCAGAAGCGCTGCTTGGCGTGATCTTTATCCCGCCAAGCAGCTCTTGGTGCCATTACCCCGGATATCAAACTAGTTCCAAATGCTTTTAAAACCGTAATGTTTTATAAATGATTTCTCAAATGTTTTATAATCATTTCTTAAAATTGTGATACTGGTAGACGAATGGTCGTGGTTGGCATGTGTGTGTGCAAAATAAAACATCGTTTTTCCATTCTTTAAAAATGAATAACAATTATAAAAAAATAAAAAAAACGATCAGACATTACTCATGTGATTACATAGAAAAATCTTTAAAATTATATTAAAGCGACGTAGAGAACTATACATTTAATAATTAATTGTTACTTATATTATTAAAGAAATTCTAACTATATAAGTAAAATAAACTTATGAATCTTGAATATTTTCAAGAACAAAATAGAATACAATTATGAAAGCTACAATTAAAACGGGATATGTATACTTAGATTTAATATAGTACGCTATTACTTGAATTTAATAAATGAAACTAATTAAAATGCAAGAAAAAAATTCATAGCTAAAAATTTAATTCACAAAATTTTAAAAGCACGTCAGGGAAGCAATTTCGAGAGCTCGTAAATATTTTATGCCCAGGCCATTTTTTTTTAAGTAAAGAAAAACAAACTAAGCCCTGATTCATTTACATGATTTAAAAAAGCATTTAAATTAATAATTTTTTAATTCTTGCTATTAGTTCACACTCTTTCCCAATATATATATATTTCAAATTTTCGATCGTTAATAAAATACTCTCTATTCATCCAATCAAGTTCAAATACATTTTTTAAAACTTGTAGTGGATGACACTTGATGTTAATACAGTTTTTTCAAATATTAATTCATTAATTAAATTTAAAAATAAATAAATAGTAACAAAAAATAATAATCCAACAGTATATGTAGAAAGGAAAATCGTCCGGTGCGTCCCTGTAGTCAACTCCCCATATAGGAAGTGAAACGGAAAAGTGTGCAAGGAAAATTGCTTTCCATTTTGTCACTTAATATTGTGATTCTGTTATATGAATATACATATTTATATAGTAATTGTAACTATTTAATAAAAAGTAACTACAATAAATTTTTCTTTGTTGACCTAAGTAGGAATTGACTTTTTTTATATTATTTGTTTATATTTAGTGTTCGTGGAATTAGAATACACATAGAAAATTGTTTTAAGAATATTATTAGAAGAAAAAAACTATTTAGATGAGAGAAATTTTTTCACAAAAAAAAATGAAGAGCAATATATTTTCAAAACATTCTTTTATGAAAAAATTGTCTATAATCATAATATTTTGGCTCTAGATAGCTAGGGTTTCTTTACAGAGTTCGAATTAGGATTTTTGAAAAAATCACATTATTTTCAGAGTTACTATCAAGTGAAATAATACAACCGGTGTTTTTGTTGAAGTTACTCCACTTTGATGTAAAATAATACTATAATATATATATATATATATATATATATATATATATATATATATATATATATATATATATATATATATATATATATATATATATATATATATATATATATAATACTTGATACTAATATATATATACATATGAACAAATCCACTTCTAAATTATATATTCCGGAAATTCTTGATCACATTCTGTTCAGAAGTCTTAAGCAAAATATTATTCTAATAGAAACAATTTTCATGGAATTCAAAGAACTTTTTGAAGAGGTCATTCTTTCTTCGTTTTTAGCCAAAAAATTGTATTTAAATAATTTTTCCTTGTAGTGATATTCGTGAAACAATTTTACGTGTGTATTTTAATTTATCTGATATGAAATACCAAAAAAAAAATTATCTATTTATACGCATTTTCAAAATCATTGCCGTGTGAACGCAGACAGTCACCTAAATACGATTAAAACAAAATAAGTGCACAAGTTCCCATGTTGAAAACCATAAATAAAAAGAAATAAATACCTTGTGTTGATTTGTCCTTGCCAGCCAGCTGACTGGCAAGGTCTTTTTTTAACCGAACTCATCGCGTTCTTTGCTTATCATCCTTTGAACTTTGGTATTGGTTGATAACATCGCAGAGACACTGTCATCTGCTGGGATGATCTCTTGTTATCTCACAACAAAGAAAAATATAATGAGATGGCCGTGTTGTATAGCATTTTATTGCCACAACATTAAAGAATTCATTAGTTCCTAGGCAGGTTCTTGCGGTTTATTGCGGGCGATAACAAAAACATAAAACCATTATATCTATGTAGATAAAGGGGAAAACTTCACTCACTCATCACTTCTCCGGAACTATTAGACCGACAGACTTGAAATTTGGTAAGCATGTTCCTTTTATGGATTAGAGATCCACTAGGAGCTGATTTTGTAAAAATTGACCCCAATAGGGCGTTGGGACGGTGTATGGAGCGTAAGAGATTAATAATCCCGCTTTTGAACTATTAGACGTACAGGAGTCCTTTCGGGCAGTAAATATTCTCTAAGAAAGAGTTTTGCGAAAATTGACCCACAAAGAGGGTTGCGAGGGGTTAAAGGGGGGGAGGAGGTTATAAATAAAAGATGTTCCCATTTTTGAAGTGTTAAGGTTTTATCATATGCCGCATATTTGGGACAGCCATTTCGGGAAATTTTTCAAGCAGCTGTGAGAGTGAAGGGATGCCGTAAGGAAAATGAAACGCTCTGACGTCAGCCGCGCTCTTTCTTCACATTGAAAAATTACTCGCCGATTTTTCTGCTTCGGAAAACGAACTTATTTATATACTTATTATTTCTTTTATTCCGCTCACGTTTTTGTTGACAGTCATGAGCAGAAATGGAGCACCACTTTGTTTAAAATATTATACGCCATTAAATTACTATTCACCATTAAAATATTATACGTTATCTCTGATACGTTTGACGAAGCTGAGGCTGCCATCTTTACCGCCATCTTGTTTATGACGTAGGGAGACGAAGAATCCTATTGGCTGGAATTTCAAGCAATGAAGCAATTCTTTTAGCTCACTGGGAAAAAATTGTTAGGAGCCGTTGCTATGGTAACTAGGTAGAAGTTGCTCAGAATGGTTGTTTTCAATGAAAATCACTTCAAATACGTATACGTGTGAGGCCTTTAGCCCTACAAACTTGAAATTTGGCACATGTATTCTTTTAAGGCAGTAGAGATCCTTAAGAGAGCAAAAATAGACCCTCAAGGTGGGTTGCAAGGGGTTAAACGGGTTTTATATATAAATATTCCCGTTATTGAACTATTAGACCAACAGACTTGAAATTCAGTAGGCACACGCTCCTTTCACAGTGTAGAGATCCATTACTAAAGGGATTTCGTAAAAATCGAAACACAAAGGGCGTTCCTTTCATGGAATAGAGTGGAACTAAGAATTAGTTTAGCGAAAATCGACCAAATGTGGGGTTACAAGGGTAAAGATAAAAATTCCTGTTTCTGAACTGTTAATGTGTGTCTAACTAACTAAATTCGAAAACTAACTATCTGAAATTTGGTAAACATGTTTCTTTTGTAGAATAGAGATCCACCAAGAACGGATTTTTTGGAAATTGACTCCTTGGAGAGGTAAGGGGAATTACTGGAGCGTATTAATAAAAATAATAATCCCATTTTTCAACTACAAGGACTATAAATTGAAATTTGGTTCACATGTTAGTTTGTTAAGCCGTAGAGCCTGGGTTCGAATCCCGGAGAAGACATGGATGTTTGTAGATGGACAGTGTCTTTGTGACAGTGTGTCCGCGAGGGTATTCAACGTCTCGTATGGCCAGCGTGTTCTCCAGATCTAAACCCCATTGAAAATGTGTGGGATGCTTTGGGGTGGCAAGTTGCTGGTCGGAACTATCCTCCGACAAACAAGAACACCCTCATCCGTGCACTCACAGAGGAATGGGATAAATTGCCTCAACAGCTGCTGGATAATGTTGTACAAAGTATGATACGACGTGTGGAATGTTGCATCACACTCCACGGTGGACATATCCCGTACTGATACCTTTCTTTAAGGTGCCTGCTGACTTTTAGATGCATTGTTCCATTTCTCCGTACGCAGATCAAATGAACATTTTTTTTTTTTTCTTTCAGATGTTTCACAGCTTTTTTGTACTTTTCAGAACAATCAATATTCTTTATTCTAATGTCTGAACAGTGTAGCAACTATATTTTATCCTACTAGGCCTCATGTCTCGCTTAATGTTATGCTACATAGCAATTTGTGATCCGTCCTTAGCAATTGTCCAGCAGTGTATATACGGTCAGAAAATTAATGCTTTGGCTGAGCGAGACGTTTATATGCGTCGGTGGCACATAAGAGGTTAAAGTCGTATATATTGTAGCTTTAGTGTCAAAGTATAGTATTATTGAATTCAATACATTGTTATTGTACAAAGAGGAAATGACGATTGAAGAGTCTATTGAAAGTTTTTTGAAGCACTGATCTAACCCTCGAGTCGATGGTCTTCCTTCAGCTCGGGATCCCTGAGGGGTTTGAAAGATCTTCATGGGATTATATTCCGAGCTTCTCAAAATATGGCCAAGCTATCTTAATTGAAATATATTTGATTATTTAAGTTTGAATCAGATAAAAATTGTCAAAGGACGTGATAAAAACAATACTTTTGGGATTTTTATTTTAAACAAAAATTTTTTAAATAACCAATTAACTTTCACATAACGCTGCGCATTTTAGTCGATATTTGCTGAACCTGAAAAAAAAATTTTTTAAGTCTTATTTTTGACTAGCTGGTGTACCCGTTCTTCGCACGGGTGAAGTTAAAAATTAAAAAATACAGACTGAAGGGTAAAGAAGTATTTAATGAGTTAATTTTACGTGAATTGTATAAATTAATCAAAAAAAAGCTTTTTACATAACTCAGCTGAACGAAAAAACCATGTTTGCTAAATTTTAAGTCTTTAGATATAATTGCTGATATTTTTAGTATTGTTATTATTATTTATGACACCCCGTAACTTTCTTGTGGGTCGATTTTTGAAAACACCTACCTGCTCTGCAAAAATAACACATTGTTACAAATTTTGTGTAATAAACGCTAAAAATAGTGTAAATAATTTTTATCTGGATGTGTAATACGTTAATATTACATTCTGGTGCATTTATTTTATGTTAAATAGCTGTTACCCGCGACTTCGTCCACGTGGAATTTAACAAAAAAGTGTTTCTTCACTTCACAGAATTTACGAAAAATTTTCTTCTACTTTGTGAATCTATGTTTCTTTTTTCTTTGCTTTTTGTTGAGCAAGGGGGGAAAGGGACGCATGACCTTTGACACTGTCTATGGGGTGAGGACTAAAATCTTTAGGATCAAAATAGGTCTAAGTAGCAAGCAGGGTGAAACGCGAACACAAACGAAGCCGCAAGGAAGGGGGTAAAAGGGACGCATGACCTTTGACAGGGTAGTTAAGGACTGTAAAATCATTAGGATCAAGACTTGAACGGGAAATGTCGCGAATGGCACCAACCTAATCAAAGAAAAAAGTTT
Source organism: Trichonephila clavipes (assembly GCA_019973935.1). Classification (NCBI taxonomy): domain Eukaryota; kingdom Metazoa; phylum Arthropoda; class Arachnida; order Araneae; family Nephilidae; genus Trichonephila; species Trichonephila clavipes. The sequence continues at coordinate 240,155 of BMAU01000846.1, read as the reverse complement.
GATATAACTGCTAGCAATCGTTGAGACAGAAGGCTCGCGAAATAAAATAATTCCTATTAAATAAAAATAATCCCTATTGAATAAAAATAGTCCCTATTGAAATAAATAATCCCTATTTGAATCGGATATTGCTCACTATTTCATTGGTTTTAATTTTATTTTCTCAGAATCCTAATTCTTTTTTTCTAAAATAAACGTAGCCTAAGTGATTCTTTATAACAATAGCTATCTGCCAGTGAAAGTTTCGTCAAAATCGGTCCAGCTGTTTTACAGATTAGCCGGAACAAACAGACAGACAGACAAAAAATTTAAAAATTGATTTTTTTCATGTAAGTACCGTATATACTTTTAAATGCATTTAGTAAAAAGCTGTTGATTTAAAATTACAAACAGACACTTAATTTTTATTTATATGTATAGATAATTGAATTACAAACACCGCATTCTTAGTAGTGCCATCTACTGCAAATTTTTTAAGTTTAAGCTAATTCAGTAGCACAAAAATAAACTTTTAGATGGTTTAACGAACTTTTTTATTAAAAAAAAATCAGGAAAAACTGTTTAACTTAAAAAAATAAGTTATTTTTGGGAATGAAACTCAACAAAAAAAAAAAAAAAAAAAAAAAAAAAGATTTGCCTTAATATTATCTTGGCTTGGATTTTGTGAGTACTTTTTGTTATATTTTGGAATATTACATACGTTTTATTCATTCGATATTTTGACATTGTTTATTCTAAAAATAATTATGTTTGAATTGATCGGCTCTCCTTGTCTTTGAATTTGCAAAGATTTTTGTATTAATAACTATTTTTTGTACCAATATTGTACCATATGAAAAGGAGGAAAGAGATTCGAAACACACACTTAGACTTCTTTTAAAATGAATAAAGTAGTTCTTACGAATAAAATGAATTTTAAATCCCCCAAAAGAGGTATCATTATTTGTTTCATAATAACTCGTAAATGATTATATGTCCTTCTCTGGTACTCGAAAATAATGTAAGAACTTTTTGATAGTTTTTATTTACAACATTTAAGTTCTTTCACAAGAAAAAAATTTAAGGACGTGAAAAATGAATGAATTAATTTCAATTATATGGAAAGCGAAGAATCGAAACTTATTTAAAAACAAATTTTAGATTAAAATGTCAGATCTCCTTTCCTATCAAGAGATAACAAAAATCTATTGACTTCAAGATACAATCTTCCCCAAGATTTCTTATCCCTCCCCCCCACACACACAATTATCGCTTAAATTAAAACCTTGCTGTGTCAAAATGGCTCATCCACCCTTAAATGTTCTCCGGAAAATTAATTTTTGTTTCTCTTCAGTTACTGCTCTATTGTTGTTAATTGTTACCGCAATGCATAGTTTCCTAAATTTTTCAAATTATGCAATGATACAAATATAAGCAAAACTTGGGGGGATTCAAACAATATTATATATATTGGCTGCATTTGTTTTGGTTTGTAAACGATTTTCATTGATATCGATCCTCGGTGCCCCGATACGATTCCTTTCCGCTGACATGTGTTCAGACATCTGAACGTTAAAATTATAACTTGTTGTTGAACTGTATTTATTAAATACACATGCATTTTTCAAAAACTATAAAACATAATATAAATAGTGCATTAAAGTGTCTAGTCTTGTATAAAAACCTTTTTGGTGGAATCGAATGACAATAATTTATACACATTATTGTGTTTATTATTTATTGCTTTGAAGACTGCATACTTAAAACATATGTACGATGGGAAAAGATAAAAAGCAAAAGAAAAATCGGGATGAGAAAGAAAAGTAAGAATTTTCAAACCAATTCATACTTATTTATTTCCTATATTATAGAAACCAATTATATTTTTGATAAATTAGGCGGCTGCTGATCCGATATTGTTTCAAAATACGATGTAATAACATTATGCAGTTTGCGAATGATAAATTACTGTACATTTATTTCCAATATTTTTTAAAAATCCGTATAACCTGATCTTTTTTCCGCAATATGGAATTATTATTTTTTTATTCGAACAATACGTAAACATATGCATTAATAATGTTAATCTGCGATCAGCAAACGTTGAGTTTCAACACGGTAATTTTTCAGGTCATTTTTTTTCTTTTGCTGCAACCTTTTTAAATAGAAATTTTAGCTTCCTTTAAAAGCCACGTACAAATAAACATAATAACCTAGTGACCCCAAAGTGTTAAATATTTTTTTTTATTACAGTAATTATACGGATGTTTTCTTTTCCTCTTCAGTATTAGCATTGTTGGATTCACTGATAAAGATGAATCTCTAAATTTTTAGCTTGTTTATCATATTAGATGCTTGTATTTTTAGTAAACCATACCTTTACTTTCTTATCAAAGATGATTAAATGAAGAAAAGTAAACATAAAATATTTTACTAATGATTCATGCAAATATAGAAAATAAATAACTTTGCTGATATAAGTCTTGATCAAATATTTAAACATGCAATTTTATAAAATGTGCTGCCATTAAAAACTTGTGTGGAGTTTTTATTTTTATAAGCCTTTTTTATGTTCGAACAGTTTTATAAATGTTATTAATATTTCTTTGAGCATTGTTGTAAAACATTGAATTAAAATCCTTTTAAAACATTTCCTTGATTATGAAACTAACAGTTCTTTGAACTCGTAATATACTTTTAGAATTGTAATAATTAGTAAAATCCTACTTTAGTGTACTCCTTTGAGTGAAGAGAAAAAAATATACAAAATTGCACCAATTGCTCGTTTTTGTTTTCTATCTAATTTGATGACAGTTATTCACAAATTTGCTAATAAGTAAAGGTGTGCAGCAAAGTATAATCCGATTGCAAGAATCATTCTGGGAGAATGTTATTGGGCAATCTAACTTATTTATGTGGCCATGGTAGCTTAGTGTTCAAGGTAACAGACTCAGGACCGGTGTACCTAGAGTTAAACTTTGTTCTTCTGAAAACCCATCTAGGGGGTGATGTACGTTAAATCTGTCAAGGCTCAAATGTCCTCCCATTGGTGAGGTGTGGAAGTTAGGAGAAGGGGTGACACCTCAGGTGTTGTCATCACTTGACCATGATTCAAAATTTGGAGGTAAGTCGTAAAAAGTCCTCAAGTTTCTGAATTGTCCAATGTTAATATTCAATCACTCACTCAACTAAATATTCATTCATTTTGCACCTTTTTTTTTTCTTTTTTGCATTTTACTTGTTAAAAATATGTTATGTTTGTAAGGTTTTTTATCAAGATTAGATTTTTCGCTGAAATATTTGGGAAGCATTTAATTGAAAAATAGCAAACTGTACTTTAAAGCTGTTGACAACAAAGTGGTAGAAATGCTGAAATATACCATAAAATATGACATTTAACACAAAAAATAAGATTGAAATTTACAGGTGTGCTTTATATGCTGTGTATAAAAATGAAAAAAAGATGAGAATAGAAAAAAATTAGACTTTCTACCTGTATTAAAATACTGTTCATTTAAAATAAATGACATTTCTTGTTGTTATTACTAATGCCACCTGATCGGCAAAGGCCAGATTAAGGCCCACGAAATTCATCATGGCAAAGGGCTAAGTCACGCCTGTCGTTAGCCGTAGCTTTGAGCACCATACAGGTGACAGAACGATTTAGCTTGGTTTCACCCCAATTTAGAGGGAGAACACCCTGAGGGTGATCAGGGGTCTCCCACCTCTCTTCCCCTTCCTCCAACCTCACGAGAGGACTTGCGGCTATTTAAAGTACCCCCATGCCGCAAAGGCACTATACATACATTTACAAACATCCTTGTCTTCTCTGGGATTTGAACCCAGTCCCAACGGCGCAGCAGTCAGTGTCGCTAATCACTATACTGGATGGGCGACATGACATTTCTTATGAACTTAAAGGGTTGTAGTTCTAGAAGTATACTATTTTTTCTAAAGTTTGGAATGATACAATAAAAACATAAAAGCATTGCACATGTACATTTCAGGTTTCTTCTTAAAAGGAGTGTGTGTGTTATACAAGGAATATACCTCAAAATTAAAAATTTCTGCCTGGTGGTATAAATGCACGTTATATGTCAAATTTACAGTACTATGTTTCATCCAGAAACACTTTGTACTAGAATAGGTGAAGGGATATCAAAATTCTCTACAGAAAATTCTTTAGTCATAAATTATAGTATACTCTTCAATGGAAGAGGAACATATGTCAGAACAGTATCAAGAACTTTTAGCAACATTGTAGTGTAATCTATCTATCCAAATATTGCAGAATAGTAGCGTCACAAATTATTGTGCAAAATTTCTAACCTGTAATGCATGCTAGATTAACTGGAAAAATTCAGTAGATTAATTTCTAAGTTTTGTGTTGAGTTAGTTTCCTGGTAAGTATTTTTATATATATATATATATGTGTGTGTCTGTATGTGTATATATTTGTTAAAGTATTAAACAGTTAAAGTAAAAAATCTGCCTATTATTAATAATTGCTGTGTACTATTAACAATAATCAGTTTTTCAGTAAATGTGATAAATAATGCACATTAATCACATTTACCAGTTATTAATAATTGCCAATGAAGTTTGGTCAGTCTGGTTGTCTTGTTCTGCATGTCAATGAGGTCAACTTGATACCTTGAATTAAATTCACTGCTTTTAATTGGTTTAACAAGGCGTTTCCTAGGAATACTTTATTTTTTTGACAAGGTCCACAAAGATTCAAATAAATCATTACCATTTCAATTTGCAATATTTGGTACGGAAGCACTATCGCAACAATGACAACTTGCTAGATAATTCGAGTTTGAAAACCCCGACCATGTGCTTCATTTCATATAATGTTGCCAATGCAGTTGCCTTAATTCTTATATTTGGCCTTAACTTTTCTCATAATTCTGCTTCAGCCTTCATGACCAATTGCAGTTTGAATCTCGGGGCTTAATTGAAATTATGGTACTTTTCCAATTCACCACCACAAATCTTACGAAGTTGGCTTTATTGGTGACAACGCGCAATATGAACATAAAATAATTTGGTACTTGCATATTATCACAGCAATTGCCAGTGTTCGACTCGCCAAGTTTGCGTCCCCAATTTCGCAGGTGTCATACACGCTGAATTGGCAATCATGTGCTTCATTTCATATAATGTCGTCAATAGGCTGTGATAATACGTAAGTATAAAAAATATTAATAAATATTCATTTTCATTGGTTTTTCACTCGTTTTTTGATGCATTATGAAAAAGACATTACTGATAAGAAAAGACCATAACTTGTTTTAAAAATGTGGTGATAAAAGGTTACCAGCAGGAATTCTCCATTTGGTGTCAGTTGTATTCTTTTTTGATGACTTTATCGCCTGTGCCAGCAAAACAAAAAAGTACCGTAAATTCTTTTTCTTACAAGTATAATAAATAACCATATTCCTGAGTTGGGCAAGGTCGACTCAGCCTTTCATTCCTACTCCAGTGGATCAATAAATGAGTTCCAAGCTTGTTTGGGGACGTAAACGCTAGGGGTCTTGCTTCAGACTGACCACCTGATTGGGACATCTGCTCATGCACCTCAGTGCCCAATGGTCATGTTTACTGGGATGGACACAGTAGGCTCTGGCCCTCAAGGGCTGTTATGCTACTGAGTTTGAGTATAATAAACTATCAGATCTTGGTACTTATGTATTATCGCAACCATATTGGCAACATTATATGAAGTGAAGCCCATGCTTTCCAATTCAGCACTTAATGCGCATGCAAAATCAGGTTTGCCAACTTTGCTAGTTATCTTGAATGTTGGCATTATTGTGATAATACTTAAATATCCAGATCTTTTTCATTTTGCTCTAGAACTATGAGTTTATCAAAATTACCAATTTTAAAAATATTTTTTAATACCTATTGATAGTCTTTTGATGTTTTGCCAGAAATCTGCTCTTTACTTCCCTTAACTTTCATAATAAAGGAATTACACTGTTCTTTTGTAAAATGCTGATAATTTCTCTCTCTCTTTTTTGAAGTTATACTTATTGGGCGTTTTGGAAGAAGGATGAGGGTAAATTTTTACGATGCGCGGGCAAAACCGTCATGGATGTGAACATGCTTTGTCTAGAAATATACAGAATAGGACAGATCACACCCGCCTTCGAAATTCTTAAAAAATAATTTCCTTCACTTCCCTGAAGAAGGGGGCACTCGGGTTTGAACCGGGGACCTCTCGATCTGCAGTCAAATGCTCTACCACTAAGCTATACCCCCGCGTCAGCGAACCTTTCCTTTGTGTTCCGTAGGAACGGATACAAAAATGCCTTGTCTAGAAATATACAGAATGGGAGAGATCATTTCCGCCCTCGAAATTCTCAAAAAAATACTTTACTATATTAGTTATACTCAGTAGCGCACACAGGAATTTTTCAAGGGGGGTCCGGGTTCGAAAGTTCACCATTCTTGTATCATGCTCTGTTTGATTTTGTCGATTTGGGGGAACAAAACACAGTAAAAAACTAATTATTGAATAAATAATTAGCATTAATTAATAAAATTAATCATTAATAACAAATACTTAATTAAATTTTACATACTATATACTTAGAATTATAATCAATCGGGAAAAAATCAAGGGCTTTGGGGGTCCGGCCCCCCTGTGTGCGCCACTGGTTATACTTCTTTTAGGGAGTTAGGGAAAAAGGATGAGGGTAAATTCTTACGATGCGCACTCACACCATCATGTATGCACTTGCATACCTTCACGACACCTATGCACGCACATACTGTTGTATAATATTTTAACATGCCACTTTTTTGCTGCTATGGGACTGATATTTGGGGGATCATAAAAACTATTGTTATAAACCATATCTGCTGGGACGCATCCCTCCCGTGCATTCCCTCCATGGCTTTTTGGCCAATATCTCGGCACCCGAGCCTCATGGTCCATTCGGACCTGGCTCATTCGATCCCTCTCTATCTGCTCTTCCAGTTATTATAATTTCATGTGTGTGCTCATAGGGCTATTTCTTCCATAGTTTTTAATTGTCTTAAACTTTTTTAATTTGTTTAAATTCACAATATCTTGGCTCCTGTTCGAGTCTCGGACTTCAGATTTGAACCAACTGTTCCACTCGTCGAGACCCGTCCAGTCATCTACTTCAGTGCTCGGCAACCTTTTTATCGCTGCGGACCGGTCAACATTTGATAATTTTATCACGGCCCGCTGAGGGTGGGACACATTGATTGTTTATATTTCAGATTGTTTTGATTTAACAATTTTAATTTAGTTACATTTAATTATGCCTTTAGAATAAAATATAGTTACACCAAAAATGAGTAAAAGTGATTAAATATGAAATATAATGTTTCTGTGGAAAGTTGTGCAAATCTTGCACAATTGTGGAAAGAAATGCACCACTTAAAATAAAAGGGCAATAGTTTAATGTTTTGGCGGCCCGGCACCATTTGATCCACGGACCGGGGGTTGCGGACCACTGATCTACTTCATTCCCATTGCGTAAGTGGGAGGGCTTAAGCACTAAAATATCATGCTCCCATGTTAATCCTGTGAGGACTGGAAAAAATTCCCCCAAGCAATTGAACTTGTAACTTTATTTTTGATGGTCCGCCACATTTTCGTATTAGCGCGAGCTTTACGTGGAATTGCTCCGCCCCCCCCCCTACAGGGCTTCCCCAGAAATAACTTGAATCCTATGCCACCTTGGTTGACCACACCGGCTGGTTTCGATTGTTCTTCCTATGAGTACCCTAGATATATTTTTTCAGGACCATAGCCCCATATTTAACATTTTGAAATTATTTTAAAGTTATAATTTTTTTTAAATCCCGCATAGCTCCAAAGATTTTTGAGATTCTTTGATGAAACTTGGACCATAGGTTTTCCTCCTTGAGCTGTTTTATCTGTTATAATTCGAGTGTAGACAGTGGGCTTAGGAGGGGGGGTTATCACTAAAATGAGAATCCCCATGTTATTCCTATGGGGTTCGATCTTTTGATGACATAACGATATTACAGAGATAGAAGGATGAAACTTTGGGATCACTTACTACTCTGTATATCGCTGGGATGTACGTGACCATTTACGTCACAGTAGTAACCCTCTGGGGGAGTTAGTTTCGTTTCCTTTTCCCGAGCTAGCACCGTCCCATTTACAACTACAAACTCTGGACCAGATCGAATGGATTCCTTTTGTGTTTCCTCACAACCAGGCCCAGTTTCGAGTTGCTGGGTGCTCTGCTTCTATTTTATTTAATTGTTTTAAAAGTTTTAATTATTTTAAAATGACCATAACTCGGGGACTCTTCAGGCAGATGTCTTAATTTTCTCTGAAACGATTCTTCCCGCCGAGACATTCAATGTGAGGTATCGGGTGTCACATTTGGTTCAAATCATCTCCAGGTACGGTCTGCCGAAACCCCCTCTTGTTGTTGGTCCTATTGTCTCTGTGCAGGGGTGTTTAAATTTATTTAAATCGTGATTATCTCTGGTCTGGCTGGTCCGATTGACTGAAGGTTAGTATCGTTCAACTCTGCTCGTGACCGCCTTTCATCCTTGGCCTAGCTTATTCTGCTCAAGAATTTTAGAAATATTTTAATCTTGTTATGCCAAAGATGTATAACTTCTTACGTGCATACATAAGTACACACACACTTTTTTTTTAGCATCTCCAAAGGATTTTTAAAATGTGGCTTAATGAGTTTTAAATCATCTTCCATTGTGCTTAAATTGCAATAAAATTTGTGAAAATCTTAAAAGAATGCCATATAGGCCAAAAACTGACAAAGAAACTTGTGTCAGACTGACAACTTCATAAAAGGAATCAAAACTGTTAAGTACAAGGTATTTGCTCAACAAATGAACAGCAAACACCATGGAGGCGTCCACATCTAAAGCAAACAATCAACTGGCATGGTGTGTTTACGTAGGAAACTATCATTATGCATGCTCTGGGCAAATGCGTCGAAAATTATTGCATTGACCAAACTTCATTGGTAAATGTAATAAATTCTGATGAATTGTTCACTTTGATGCTTAATTGTTTATTATTAATAATACTAGCTTAACAAACTAGCTTACCTGTTTATTATTAATAACCGATAAATCGTGTTCAATGTCTTTTTAGTGAAATTATAAATAACTAAACTGACTTAGTGAGAAGAAAAACTATATATCAAAGTGAATGTTAAAAATACAGGATTATTTATAATACCGTCCAAGATTTTGAAGCGCTATAGTAAAAAAATTAAGACGAATACAGCAAAAAAAGAATATTTGAAAGCATACCAAAGCATTTCAAATTTTATTTACATGTTTTACAGATAAGTGTAAAACCTTGATTACACAGCTTACTTCAATGTGATTGTCCAGTTTCTGCTGCACTTAGTTTCATTTCCTCCTGTTTCTATTCAACATGGTACTATTAATGTTATTGACAGTATGTATATTCCATAATATCCAAAAACAGAACCAAACTTTTCGTACCCTTTTGCTGTGTGATCTAGCATAATTGCATGAAAGGATAACATAGGCTGTCAAATTTGATAGTAGCTTGGTGAGTAGTATGTCAGGAACTGGACTGGGGGGGTCACATTGATATAAGCTGTGTAACTAAGGTTTCACACATAGAACTCCTGTAAAATGTATAAATAAAACTTGAATTGCTTCTGTTTTTTTTCCCTGGTGTTCTTTTTTGCTGTATTCGGCTTAGTATTTTTACTGCAGTGCTTCGAAACCTTGAAGGAAATTATGAATAATCCTGCATTTTTGAAATCGGAAATAGTTATCAAAATTGAAGATTGTATATAAATATGTTGTATTATAAAAAATTGCTTTTAGTGCTGTTGGTGGCTCATTTTCTCCCCATAATTTTGTTTTCACATTTTTATGTATTTAATTTCATATTTATTCAAACGTTTACTCTATAATAAACAATTTCTATTTAGATCTGAACAAAAACATTACCATAATATTGCTTTGTTTTGTTAATTTTCAAAACAAGATTTGTTAAAAGATTAAAGATGTACTTTTTTAAAGCAATTACTTTTCATCTTTTTTCACATAAAGGCTTTAACTTTGCTATGCACTCATTTTTTCAGATTACAATGTTGATTTAAATAATTTGTTTTCAATTGTTATTATATCCCTTAGTTTGTAATGAAATTGAATATATTCCCAGAAAAGAATGTCACAGATTTATGCATTTAGTTTTATAGTTTGAATAATGTTTATTCTTTCCTGAAATGCTAGCCTATCCTCAGGTGTACCATAGCTTGAGAGGCTGCCAACTCGGGGTCGGTATTGTTTCTGTCATGGGTTCAACTTCCAGAGCCATTAAAGACTTGCCATGTAAAAGGGCCTGAAGCACATTAAATCTTTTGAGGCTCAAAGTCCTCACATTGGTGTTAGTGGGCAGATTTGGTAAGAGGATTCCAACTCAGAGGTTGTCCTCCACACTTGACTGTAGTTTAAAATTGCAAGGTCCATTGCTAATGACCCCCATGTTGCTTTGTAGTGCATTATTGATTAACAATCAGTCAATCTTGTGTTAATTATAAAATTATATATTTGCTCATTGCAATCATGTTAGCTATTCAGCCATTCCAGATGAGAAACAGTAATGGAATTAACTTTTTATACATATATATTTATATAAAGAAAAAAATTAATCCCCAGATACCTAATGTCCATTAAAGAACTACTGTTCTGTGCTAAAACTCAGATTTATTTCTCCGTAATATGAAAACACTGATTCAGTTTTTTTTAAAAAATTAAAGAACTATACTTTTTCTGGAGCTGTTCATTATTGAGCAGAAATGTATTGAAAAAGAAATTCTGCTGAGCCTTTTAAAAAATACATATTACTTCATTTTAGAACATGTTCTAGAGTAGATCTTAATTTTAATTTGTTTTTCTTTTAATTCTCAGAGATAAATTTTAATTTTCTGTTCCTAAAAAGTAAAATTCCATACATCATAAAAGAGAAAAGGCATGAACGGAACAGTTTAAGAATAATCAAAGGTTAAATTGTTTGTTTGTTGTTGTTGTTTTTCAAGAAAGGTGTATTTTTTTTATTTTTAGTACTTAATGTGTATTATACCATCAACTAATTGTCAGATCCAAAAACATCGCCCATTGCTGTGAAAAGCAGCTAATAGTGGCAAACTGTTTCTTTCCATGTTTAAACAAAATCTTAATCTCACATACACAAAAATATTGTTTGTAATTTGTAATATTCTTCTAACATTTTGTCCTGAACAATGAATTAAAATTTGGGATATATTTTCAATCAAAACAAATGCAGTACTGTGCATACAAGTATTTATTTCTCTTTGAATAAATCTCCTTTTTTTTTTCTTGTAATATAAAGTGTAAAGCCTAGTGGCTTGGTGGTAGCATATCATGCTTCCACACTGCAGGTCTGGGGCTCAAATCCAGGGCTGGGCATGGTCGACTCAGCTATTTATCCCTTCAGTGGGGGTAGATAAATGAGTAGGAAACTAGCTATTAAGGGTTTTGAGTCAGACTGACCACCTGACAGAAACATCTACTTATACACCTCAGTGCACCAAAACTGAGATGGGCACAGTAGGCCTTAGCCTTCATGAGCTGTTGGACCACTGAGTTTAGTTTATATAAAGTGTTCTTTGTTCTATTACAAATGTACACCTTTATCATGGTAATTTATTTTTTAGATTTGAAGATGGAGATGACATTGCGGTTGGTGAAACAAAGGTAAGACTTCTTTATTTCATGTCATTTGATTATATAATTAGTTTCATTGCAATATTATATGGTAGAGCCAAAGGGTGTTTGAGTTTCTGAAAGTGCTGGGTTATCGAGAATGGGATTAAGAAAAGAATAAATACAAGTGTTTCCTCAAAAAAAATATTGTACTTCACTTGTATATACTGTTTGCTTGAAAATGCAACAGAAAATTAACTTCCCAAATACCCTTAAATAAAGGAAAAGTATGCTCTTTCTGATAACATAGAGCATTTATTACAGGAAAATGGAAATTAGTGAATACATTAATTTTACTTTATGAAATAATATGAAATAATTACTTTATGAAAGCATAAAGCTGTCTATAATGAAAATTATGTTGTGAACTTTGCAAAAACTGCCTATTTTTTTTAAAGAAATACGTAATGTCCTGTTGTCATCTGTACTGCACTCTGCGGCTTCATCACAAACACGGCGAAGGAACAGCAGGTTCATTACCAACGCACCTTGTTGAGTAAAATACTGAAGGGTAGTTTTGACAGTTTTTATTCCCTCATGAAATGATATTTTTTAAGAGTTTAGATGGTGTCCTCAACAGTAACATCATCATCTTTTTCCAGCAATTTTTCATTGTGACAGCAGCAATACTTTCTGCATTCGACAGAATGTCTTTCTTGGTATGGTTCTGGGGCCTGAGTTATCCAGACTGCCTGGGTATTGAGTGCTGAGTTTTTGGAGCTGTACTGTATTTTGTATCCTAATAGGGTGTTAGTTAAATAAAAAAATCATCAAATAAAATTTAAATTAGAGTTGCTTTAAGTTCATTTAATTGAGAGTAATGTATTTTTAACTAATTAAACAATATGTACCTTCCACAAATTGAGTCTTAGGAAATTTTTATTTTAAGTTTTTAAATATATATGGGAAATAAATCGCTAAGATGCTAATCATTTTGAGCATAGCATCAGGAGAGTTGTTTAAGCATGTGTTTCACTCATACGAATAATTATACAAGAGAGAATCACATTCAAATTCCACATTTTTACATGCAGGGGAAAACAATATAAAAAAATATTGTCACATGTTCAAGTGAATGGAATTATTAGTAATTTATAAAAATTACATCATCACTTAGAGAATATTATAAAAAATTCAAGGTCTAATGTTAGCGAGGAATCATCAATAAATCAAACAAAATAATGTTTTTAATTCTTTATAAAAAGATGAAATGAGTTGCATTTTGAATTAGATATTATAAATAGATTTAAATCTTGATTAAATATTACTTTATTTCATGTATGTATGTATTTTTTCCTCAGATTGAAAATGATTCCAAGGCAGACAGATCAAAGACCAAAGGCAAATCTGATCTTCCTGCTGTTACGAACTTTAGCGATGAAGAATCAGAGATCGAGATCATCACCCTTGAACAACAAGGAAAGAAAAAGAAAAAACTCAAAGAAAAGAAGAAAAAGTCAAATTTCAGTCTGCTTCAAGTCGAAGGAGACAGCGACTCACCTCTTAACAGTGACAGTGAAATGAAAGAGCCTTCAGAATCTACTGAAGTCCCTGAACCTAAAAAAGAATCAAAATCAAAAAAAGAAGGGAAAAAATCTAAAAAAGAGCGCAGGAAAAAGAAAGATGACGATGAGGAAGAAGACCTCGATAAACTTCTGGAAGAGCTTGCACTAGAGGCTGGGGGAAAAGCTCCTGAGAAACCAAAGGAGCCAGAAGTAAAAGAGTCTACACCAGTAACAGAAACACCTGAAGAAACAAAAAAACCAGAAAAGAAATCAAAGAAAAAAAAAGCTGAGGAGAAAGAACCTGATGAAGTAAAAGATGCAGAAGGGGAGGAGGAGGAGGAAGGAGAAGTAATTGTGAAAACTGCAGCACAAAAGAAGAAAGAAAAAAAGGAGAGAGAAAGGTTGAAGAAACAAGCTGAGTATGAACAAGTGAGTCATTTTGCTGTATTTATGCATTTGTATTAAATTTCTATTGAATAATTTTATCTTATTTTGTGATTCAAATCTGAGGTAATTGTTCCTTTTACCTGTTAAAGGGACAGGGTATGATTTAAACAAAAAATTTTAATTTTAAGGATTTTTAAAATTTTTTTGGTTGCCTCCTATGTGTATATACTATGTAAAAGAGATTTTGTGCTCAAAATTTCATAAAAAGCTAAGAAAGCTTAAAATTTGTGAAGTGATTTTAAAATGCTCTGCTCCTCCTACAAAAATTTACATACATGCATGAAATTTGATTTACAAATACATCAAACTATTTATAACAAAAGTAGGTATGGGTTTTGCGATAACATGATTAGTATTCGCACAATACTTTTTATGAATGCTTGTTGAAAATTCCTTAAAAAAGGTGTAAGTTCTAACTTGTAATTATTTTCTAGAAAATAATTACAAGTTAGATTTGAAAAATGCATACCATCTTTCAATCCATATACTATTAGCGACAAGTGAAAAAAATGTTTCAAGTATTTAAGCACAATAGAAAAAAAGCCTTTGCATTTTAAATGAAGACAAACTAGTTATTTTATCTTTCTGCGATAAGTAGGGTTTAAAGTTTTGATTTGCCTCTGGAATGTGAATAAAAACAAACATAAAAGTTGTCATAACTCTGCATTTTTGAAACTTAAGAGTTTTCAAATTTTGTGAGTAAAAATTTGTAATAATTTATACTAAAAAAATAAGATTTGATTTTTCGACTGATATTTGTCAATTGAATCGTACTGTGTCCCCTTAACTGCCAACTAAACATTAGGCATTCGCTCCTCGCTACCACCATTTTTTACATAGGCATGCATATGCAGTGCATTGGAGGAAAAGAAAAGGGGAAAAAAAGCAAATTTTTCTCTGAAATAAAAGTAAATTCTTCTCTAACACTGTCAAGGTCATTTTATTGGAATATTATATCTTAATTATATATCTTATCATTAATATCTTTTGAATTGTTTTGCTGTTAGCAGTGCAAAAAATAGGATCATGCTTCAGGACAGTAAATGTACCAGTTGAGCAAAACATTTATACACCAGGGGCAGTTAGGTTTAAAGTTTTAATATTTTTATTCATTTGTATTAGATTATCTTACCATTTTCTCTGATGTTTTTTAAAAGTATGTTTTTAATACTAAATTATTAATTTCATAATAATATAATGTGGAGCTGCCATGATAAAAAAAAGTTTAAAAGCGCTATTTTTATTACAGAAATATCACACACATTTTGTATGAAAAAAATATTCTTTCGATTAATTGTTAATGTGCATTGAAACGAAATGGTATCTCTGGAACCATTTAAATGATGCTGAAATTACATCTTTGAATCTCTTTATCTGAATATGATACTGGACAGCCTATTCTTCTTGAGCACTGGCCCGTTGTAGGTCATGTCTGTCTCACAAAGTCTTCTCCATCTGACACTAGTCGGTGCAAT
This sequence comes from Trichonephila clavipes, assembly GCA_019973935.1. NCBI lineage: Eukaryota > Metazoa > Arthropoda > Arachnida > Araneae > Nephilidae > Trichonephila > Trichonephila clavipes. Next base: position 224,986 of record BMAU01000846.1, on the reverse strand, counting down.
AGCCCTCTACAAGTTTATTCCAATTATCCTTAATGGATTTTCAACCTTATCCAACCATTTAGTTGGTGGTCTTCCTTCCTTTCATTTCCCATACATTCTTGAAAAAGTTATATTTTTATTTGGAAATAAGTCATTATATCTAAATATGTGACCCAACCGTCAAGTGTGGAATGTTTTGGCTATTTTTGCTATGTTGCTGTATTTTCTATAAATTTCATAATAGTTTAATATTTTCCACTTGGTTTTATGTTTTACTAGTCCAAAGATAATTTTACTAAGGATTTTCCTTTCGAAGATCAACAGCATCTCCGTTTCTGCTTTATTGAGGGTTCAGCATTCACTTGTGTAAAGGGAAACTGGCCTTATCATAGTTTTGTAAAGGCTTATTTGGGGTTTTAAAGTAATTAATTTTTTATTTTAGATGCTTTCTAAGCCCATAAAAACATGTATTTGTCATAGATACCCTATTTTTTATTTCAATTTTTATATCATTGCTGCTTGAAATCATTGCTCCGACATGTTTAAACTGGTCCATAGTCTCAAAGGTATAATTATTTATCTTTAGGAAAAGACATATCCACAGTTTAAGAATTCTAAAACATATTTTTTAAATCAGTTAAAGTTTTTTTTCTATTTTAAAAAAGTAACATTATTTAGTCGAGTAATGTTTGTAACATTATTTATTCAAAATATTTCTTAACTGAGTTATGTGACATATGTTATACTAGCTAGTATACCCATTCTTTGCACGGGTGAACTGAAAAGTTAAACAACACAGATTGAAGGATAAAGAAGTTTTTAATGAGTTAATTTTAAGTGAATTCCAAATTACACACAAAAAAAAGATTTTCACATATCTCAGCTGAAGAAAAAAAAGAAAGAAAAAAATACCTTTGTTAAATTTTAAGTCTGTAGATCTAATAGCTGATAAATAGGATTTTTTTTTATATTTAGAACTCCCCGTAACACTCTTGAGGGTTGATTTTTGAAAATATCTCCCTAAGCAGATCTCTGCTCAGCAAAAGTAACACATTGTTAAAAGTTTTGTGACGCTTAAAATATTGTAAATAATTTATAACTGAAAGTGTCATATGTTAATATACCTTTCTGTTGAATTTATTTTACATTAAAATTGTAATACTCGCAAGCAACGCCGTTTCCTAAATAACAATGGTGATTCAATGAAAAACATAGCGAAATGTTGACGATAGAGTCAAGTTGGAAAATGTCTAGCTACTTTCATAGCTCAAGCTTTATTAGAGCTTTGTAAGACACGCCATGTAGGAGAGCGATGCACATTAATATTTTATCTACTGCATTATGATTTACTGCAATTTTTTCATGCAATATTTTTTTAGGTCACTACATTCAAAATTAAAAGGACATACATAAACAAAATACTCCACTTAAAGAAATTTAATCCGTTAGAGCTAGTGAATTAAAGATATTCCACTGTAAAATTAATTATACACGTTCACTTAAAAATAAATAGTCATATCGTTTTCTAATGTCTCCATAAACATACAAAAACATAAGACACTTAAATTTTGACATTAACTATTTTTGGGGGACAAAAATGATAATCTTTGCAATCCGCTGAAAACGCCGTCCACAGAAAATGTAATATCTGCTACAAAACTATTCGCCTTCCTCGCTAAAATACTCATCATAGAACCCTTGCTGTCATATATCTTGGAAGAGTGAATTTCAAAGAATATTCCAGCTAAGTATTGGTAGAATATTCCTGCTAAAAAGGTGTGGCGGGGTAGTTAGGAGAAGGGGTGCCAGCTCAGGGTGTCGCCCACGTCACTTGACCATGGTTCAAAATTACGCGGTCCGTCGCCAAAAGCCCTCATGTAGCTAAACAGTGCGACGTTAATATTCACTCACTCCAAAAAATACAGTACAGTAGTTATAACTATTTTTATACTTAAAAATGCAATATCTGCCTATTCAATTAAAATTATAACATTATAATTAATTACTAACCACACAAACAAATTTTGAAAATTTGTCCAAATGGTGTAGTGTGAAAGAGAAAGTTCATTCAGACAGACAACAAATGCGTCTTATATGTATATAGATTTGTTTGAATTCTTGTGTAGTATTACTTTTGTAAGCCTCATGACATACTTTTATGGTGTACCAGTCTTTTAAAGTTGACTGAGCCACAGCAACATTTAGCTGGGTATAGCTAGTTATAACATAAAATTAAATCTTAAAAAGATATCAAAAATAAAAGACTGCTCAATATTTTGAATAAATCAGTATAAACATTTTCGTACAAACACAATATATATATTGTAAAATATTTGTTTTGCTATTTGCATTTCAGACAGACATCAAACTGTCAAAAACAGATAAAAAAATCATATTTAAGAAAAATACCACTGATTAATTTTGCCAAAGACATCCCAATGTGCAAAAAAATATTTGCAGTACATGATAACCTAAAAAAATGTAAGTACTAAAATATATAAAAAAAAAATTATATATTGAATTAATTAAGGATTACTGGAGGGAAAGATAAAACAGGCTAAGATAATACTCATAATATTAATTTCATATTAGTTGGCTACTCATTTTTAGCATGATTTTGAAGTCATGCCAAATTGGTATGTTTTGGCCAGTCTAATGTTATAGTAATGTACAGAATTAGAGGTACTTATGTACTATCACAAACTATTGGTGATATTATACAAAATGAAGCACATGATTTCTAATTCAACACATACAAATTTGGGATTGCCAAAGTGGCGGGTTGTCTTGAACGTTGGCGATTGTGCAATAATACGCAAGTATAAAAAAAATTATCCAAAGTATATACATCCCGAGCATAAAAATAAATTGAAAAATGAAGTACAATACTAAAATTGACGAACATAAAAAGAACTGAACTAACTTTATCAATGCAAAAGCATAATTTGAAAAAATAAGGTACTTACATATTACCGCAACCTATTGGCGATATATGAAACGAAGCACGACTCAAAATTCAGCATATATATGACATGTGAAATCGGGGTTGCCAACTTGGCAAGTTATTTTGAATGTTGGTGATTGTCAGGATGGTACATAAGTTCCAAAAATAATTTATCTTATGACCACCTGCTTCCTCAACAGATATTTAAGCCATTTGTCTGTTTTGCTCATTCTCTGATGCCTATTCCAGTTTTATATGTAATTACTACCAACACTGCTTTTGCTTGGGCAGTATGATTACCCAAGTTTGATTTTCTGCATGGCAATTTTATGCACTGAAGCCCTTAAAGGTTAGAATAAAGACACATAAAATTGTAAAGAACCATATTATTGGATCAAGTGTAGTATAGGGGGGCTACTTGGCTTAGTCCTTTATTTTGGTTACCAAAAGTGGTCTCCAAGGTACTTTTTTCGGTATTATTTATTTTAGAATGAATTCGATATCTCACCATAACATTTAGATAAAAATCGCCGAATCCAAAGTGGTCCCCCTATACTACACTTGAACCGAAGTTTTAGTTTGTCAAAATTATAATCTTCGTATTCTAAAGAAATAAATAAATAAGTTGTAATTTGCAAGCAAAATCACACATAAACATCCCGCGATAATACCTAAATGTTGCCAAAACAACAAAACAAAATTTTAGTTCTTGAAAGAAATCCTTAAAAATTTATTTATTCGAAAAATAATCCTAATTAAATATCAAAGAATAGAAAAATTGAATAAATATTCCAACCGATAAACATAGCTACAGTAAAAATATGTAATATTCTTGAAAAACTGCATGTAAAGTATAAATTGTCCACTTAGTGAGAAACGTGACATCATATGACGTCATAACACTGGAAAATCACTTAAAAATTAAATTTTAAAAAATTTGGAAAGAATCATGAACGCCAAACCTATTTAAGAACCTTTCTCATGTAATTTTATGTATGTGTACCAAGTTTCACGTTATTTGGTTGTCTGGATCTCGAGTTATAAGGGAACAGACAACAAATGCGTCTTATATATGTATATATAGATTTGTTTAACAGATGTTTAATTTTCTATCTGTAATTCATTGTTTCTTCTAACAGAATACAAAGAAGAAGAAACCAGATGCCAAAAAAGAAGAATCTCCTGCAACTGCAGAAGAACAGCCTGCTGTTGAAGATGAAAAGGAAGACGAGGCTAAAGATGATGGTAAGAGAGAGTATTTCAAAACAAATACTAAATAAATAGATTGTTGCTTTCCTAAAAAATTAAATACTTTTTAAAAGTATCATTAATGTAAACTTTGATTTGTGATTTAGTGATTATTCACTGAGATTATTTTACTATAATCTTCTATTAGAAATGTGCGCTAATGGATTGTTTAATGTAAGATGCTTGGAACTCCTTGCTTGACCTTTTGTGTTAGACACAGAACTAAATAGTGCTTTAAAGTAAATATGATACTTAAACAAAACAAAAAAATTCTAAATTTATCAACTATTAGCCAAGAAATTTGTCTCTTAAAAGTTTGTAGAATATGTATTAAATCATATTTATGAATGTGAAGTATAGTTATCTTATTACAATTTATGATTTATTCTTCACTTTATCTTGCTTTTTTTTATTCTTACAACAGAAAAATATACAAAACACACACACGTGTGTGTGTTCAATTTTTCTAGTGTACATTTTTTAAATCCATTATTAGATGAATCATTTAAGATTAGAATTATGAATTTGTGGGGGAAAACTTCTAATGCATTTTATAATTATTAAATAATCACGTTGGGTGTAGTTAACTTGTATATGAAGTTAGACTACATATATGTAAAATTTCTGAAACTTATATATGATATTGTAAGATTCCTTATTTTTGTCAAAATCATATTTAAACTAACATGAATATTTTACCAAAAGAGAATTTGAGTTTTAAAGTTATATCCATGTGTTTTTAGCTGAAGAAGGTGATGGTAAAAAGAAAAGGAAGAAGAAGAAAGGTGAAGAAAAAGTAAAGGACAAAAAACATCCTGGGAAGAAAACGGTATTTAAATTTTTCTTCTTCATTTTAAAGTTGTTTTCTTTCTTTCCCTAAAATGTACTTTTTTAAAAATTTCCTCTGCTACTTTAAAGTGATTTATTGTAAAAACACAGGTTAAACAAAATAGAATATTTTAGGTAGAAATTTATTATGCATTCAGAAAAGCATATCAACTCATTACTGTGATACTATATAAATTTTAAGCATTTGATTAAAATTTTAAAATTGGTTTGAACTTTTAAAATTTTTAAGAAATCTTGGCTAAATTTTTGCATGTAAATATAAATCTGTTATCAATTTAGTTAGATTCAATCTAAAAATTCTTACAAATAAGAAGAAACTTAAGTTCTGTGATATATTTGGATAGGGAAATAATTGGTTTCTTCATAAATTGATCTTTAACCAAAAAAAATTTTTGTGTTATTACTATCAAGTTTTTGATGGTGCATTAAAAATTTGATACATGTTAGATAATGAAAAAATTCATCTTAGAAATAAAAGGAGAAAAAATTAATATGTATAAATATATGTAGTTAGCAGTTTGTTTATCTAAAGCATATTGCTAAATATAACATGTACAAGAAATTAGATATTCAATTAGTATACATATATCGGGTGTCCTGAAAGTATGGCTACACTTTCAAATATTAATTACAAAAAAAAATGAAGATATTCACTTACAGGGTTTTTTTACCCCTCCATAAAAAAAAACCCCATTAAGGTTGCACGATTTCAATATTGTATACCATTAGTTATGCGCTACACATGGAGTCCATACTAGATTTCTAGCCAAGTTCTATGAAACTTTGCAAGATCGACAATCTGAATGGTTACTTATTCAACTTTTCATTTCATCAGTGTCACCAATTGAAGTTTGGTAAACAATGTTTTTCACATATCCCTACAAGAAGTCTGAAGGTGATATGTCTGGAGTTCTAAATGGCCACATTATTGGACTTTTTCTATACTCTTTCTATCCATAACTTGGAAACTTTTTCTCACTTTCTATACTCTTTCTATCCATGACTTGGGAAACTTTTTCTCACTTCCTAACTCTAGTGTGGTAGCACTCCATTTACACTGTATTTGTGTTGGAGATTTAAATTCAATAAACCATACTACAACTTGCCCTTGTTAAAAAATGAGGACATTGCACTATCTATTTTGCATTTCATGAAACAGAAACTTGAATCTTCTCTTTATGGAATATAAAAAACTGTGAGTGAAACGCTTTGTTTATTTTTAATTAATTTTTCTAGGTATATTCATACTTTTTGAACACCCTATACATATAAATATTTTTTTAAAGTCTGATGCTGTTTCTAAGTCAAAAGAAAAAGATAAAATTAGCAGTATTTATAAAACTATGCTTTTCATATGTGTATGTACTTGAATAAATTAAAACATTAAATTATCTTTTTTGTGTGGTTTTCTTAAAAAATGATCAAAGAAAAATATTTAAATTGGATTAGTTTATTACATAAACCCAACTCTTTTTATTCAAATATACATTCCAGAAAATGGTTTAAAAAAAAGATTTGGGTAAATTATTTGTTATATTAAATTTGACATATATTAAATTTGGGGATATGTTTCACAACTTCCAAAAATCTTGGTAAGATGAAAAACTAAATATTTTTCTAAAAAAACATGCAAAAAAAAGTAATAATGAAGTCTATGTTACATATTTATGATACAAAATTCATTTTTATTACAAAAAATTAACGTACAGTGAAAATTCAGTCTTAAATACATGAAACATGTAAAAAAATTCAAATTGAAATTAGAAATAAAACTACTAAGAATTGTTCATCACTTACTTAATAGCAAGCATTCACTTTTATTATCAACTGAATCAAGAATGCTATCATCATCAGTAGTTGTGATAGATATATCTAGCACAGCTGACGACTTTGATTCAAATGAATTGTATTCATTATTAATAGCCACTGTTGGTCCCCCCCCATTTATTACGAAATCTGTTATTAGCGGCTTTTTTTTTTCTCAAGTTACTCATATATTTCTTGATGTTCTTCTACATAAAACTTTCTTTGTGCCTCCACAACAGTCAAATTTCTTTCTTCCCCTGAGTCTAAAATACATATGCTTTATGTGATACATTTTAAAAGCTATTATAAATGCCCTGATCGAGCAGCTGCAACAAAGAGATGACATTAGGCAGTAAAAAGAATATTTGGTTCTTGGATTTGGATTTTCTTTTGGATCACTGCTGAAACCACAATTTCTACAATGTTACTGTTTTAGAAGTAAAAAACTATCATCTCCAGAAATTTCACCATTGAATTAAAAATAAACTTCAATTTGATCATCAACTTTTAGAACTTTATTGAAATTATTTTTTGCATCCTATGAACCGAACTTTTAAACAAAATACAATTTTACTGAAGAACGGAATGCTGTGTGTCCAAGTTGAAGTAAAGTAAAATAAAGAAAAAAGTTATTATAAAATTCGGGTATTTGCCATAACTCCTGAATACAAAGTAAACAGGCCATGAAGTAGACCATGTAATTCGCGCTTGTGCTGGCATAAACCTACTATCTTCTGATTACACTTTCAAAATTAGAATTTCAACAACAAAAAAATGGGGGAGGGGACTTGGGCTAGAACAAAAGATTTGTGTAAAATAAAAAAGTAAAGTGTAACTGGTTTCTTTTGTATTCTATTTTTAGTTTAATTTGTATAATCTTAAGAAAAAATTGTTGAAAGTTTTCAGTCAGAATAAGGATATCTACATATTACTCAATTTCTCTTAGATTGCTGCTATGCAAGAGGCTCTTAAGCGAGTTAAAGAGGAAGAAGAAAGATTGAGGCTGGAAGAAGAAGCAAGAATCAAGGCTGCAGAAGAAGCTGAGAAACAGCGTCTAGAAAGGGTAACTTTTATTCTTTCAGCTCTTTTTTCTTAGTTAAACTTACATAGATTTTATTGACTTGCCATAGATTGCTGTGATGTACTATCACAAGCATATTTGCAAGGTTGAATAAAATGTCATGAATAACAGAATATGCTCATGTAAGTATAGAGCTCATAGTTGAAGGATACTATGTGTGAAAAATAGCAAGCAATTATAAATAAATAATCAATAAAAGAATACAAAGTAATTTTTTGTAATTTAATTTTTTTAATGTTATTATTACTATTTATTTTATATTACATTATTACCTTAGTACTGTATGTATTAGTAATTATATTAGATTTTATTATTTAAGAATTCAGATTAGCATTTTAGTATTCAAGCTTCCCATATCAACAAACAGACTTAGAATGGTGCCAAAAGGAAAAATATTAAATGAAGCACATGTTTGCCAATTCAGTGCTTACGACATGGGTGAAATTGGGTTTGCCAATTTGGTTAATCATCTTAAAAGTTGGCATGTTTGTGATAGTACATAAGTACCAATTGTATTGTTTTATTATTGTATAGCTGTTAAATGTCCTTCCTGATAACCTTCTGATTTTTTATTAAAAAAATTTTAATGGAGGAACTTCTTTATGTTTGAATTATCTAAAAAACCTGTAACTTTCTCATTTTTAAAAAAATTATCTACTTCTTTTAATATATTTTAAATCTTTATTGCTTAGTAATCTGTTTTTGTAAAGGAAAGGTTATTTATACTCTTGTTAAGAATGGAAAATTTATTGGCATAAAATGTATGTTAGGTTATGTGCCAAGTGCTGTTATATGTCATAAATCAAAATAATTTGTGCATAATGAGAAGTTATTCGTAATAAAAAAGAAATTTCTTAAGAAAAAAAACTCATGTCTTTTTACTAACTATTTCACGTAATTTTTTACATTTTTTTGTTGGGTTTTCCTATATATTATATTTCAAAGAAATTATAGTTTATCTTTTTTTTAACTGTTGAGCTTGTTAACTCTTCAATCCCCTTGTAATTCAAGAAATCCTTTACAGGAAACATTGATCTGGAAAATTCTTGTTAAATGCTATAGTCTTGTACTCAAAAACAAATTCTTTAAAATCATTAACTTGCAGTGTGTGTGTTGATCACAAAAAGTTCAAAATGTCAGTTTTGCCCTGTGTGGTTCCCCTTCCAAAGGGGCTACACTTTGATGCACAAGCTTTTACAGACATGTCATGCCTCCCAAGTGTGAGAGCCATTTCAGTGGAGGCACCATCTAGTGGGCATTCTTGCTACCAAATTTTTATGCTCGAATTCTTTTGAGTTCTAACTCTTGGTGGATGCTAAATATTGCTGTTTTAATTTTACCAAGAGTACCAGAGCCAAATTGATACTCAATACCTGCCTCATAATCATATAACAAGCATGCCTACAATCTTTGCATTCAGAAAACCTATTGACTGCGGCCTGGATTGAACCTGCAATCTTAAGACTTATGAGGCAGATGCTACCTCTGAGCCACATATCATTTGTTTTGTAAAAATGACGGTGGTTTATCTCGCCAAGTTTTAATGGTATAAATTGATTTAATTTAAATATGTCTCTTTTTTATTAAAATGCAATTACTTTGACTCTTCCCCTCCATGCTTTTTTTTAAAAAAATGTGAATTGTTGTAAGAATATTAAATTATGGTTCTTCTCCTTAGTTGAGATTAGAACAAGAAAGGAAGGAGAAAAAGAAGCAAAAGGAGAAAGAAAAAAAGGAACGACTACGAGCAGAAGGAAAGTTGCTAAACAAAAGTCAAAAGCAAAATCGTGCTCGCTTGGAAGCAACACTTGCAGCATTGAGAGAACAAGGTAAAAGAAATATTAGCAATATGTAGAACTAAAATTTCCTTATTTGTGTAGTGTAATTTTTGACTTTGCATTAAACTTTTTGCAACTTTTGTAGATTATTTTATGCATATATAAGGGTATTAGGTTTTTGCAACAGTTTTTAAAAAATTTAATGATTTACCCGGTTTTTTTCTTTAGAAAAGTTTTATTATTATTAATTTTATAGATGCAATTTTATCATTTTAACTTATTTTTATTAATATATATATATATACACTTATGTAAACAAGCATCTAAAATGTATGCATATCAGATGGTAATTTTATCACATCAAATTAATTTTGTACAGTTTTAAGATTTATTTTATTGACAGTTAATTGTTTGATAAGATTCATTACTGATAAGGGGGAATTAACAAAATGTTTTAAATAAAACTTGTCTAACTGAAAAAAAAAGACATTTATTGCTAAAATCTTCTCTATTTTGATGCTACTTCCAAAAGTTAAGTTCTAATACAGGAAATCAAATTCTCCCTTATTGCACAGGTGTTGAAGTTCCTCAGGTTGGCGAAAAGAAAGATGCTACTCGACCCAGATATGATCGTAAAAAAACACCAAAGAAGAAATCTGCTCAACAAGGTCTTTTTTTAATAATATTTTTATTTTGTATATGACTAAGAAACATAATATTGCTACATTGATAAATGTATTTAAGTGAAAAAAGATACTTCTCTCAAAGTTTCTTATTTTTTTTCTATAGAATAGTAGTTAAGAATTCTTGTTTTGATTTTTAAATAGATTCATATGCATGTTGTGTTTGTAAATATATCTTTTGAAACTTTTGTAATCCCTACTTTATCGAATAATAATTCCACAAATTAAAAATCAAGCCATTAAAGTAAAATGTGTATTTTTTAAACCTATGGGTTGATTTTTAAAATTCAATTTAAGAATTAAGTACTTAAGTTTGAGTTATATATTTTATTTTTTAATTGGTAGTGATTAGTTTCGTAAAACCATTCAGTTATATCCATGAATTGATCACTTCCCTTTGAAGATTAACATAATGCTTTTTTATATGTTTGCTGTGTATTTTTTCATATAATTAATTCTTTATTTTAATTACATAATCATGTTTTTAATGAAATGCACATATATTTAATCATATGCACACTTTTTAATCTGTTACTTTTTTTTTCTGTTGTGAAGTATTACTGTAAAATCTAGTGTGTAATGCACACTGCCCCCTTTTTTTACAAAGGATTCTAAAATGATGTATGTATGTGATACTCTTATGTTTTTTAAGTCTATTGTGGTACTATCCCAAGATTTTGGAAAGGTAGTATACTTCTAGAACTATAACCTTTTGTTCATGAAGTATGTCATTTCTTTAAAATAAACAGTATTCCAATCTATGTAGAACTTTTATTATTTATGTTTTTTATTTTGAGGTTTATTTTTAAAACCAAGTTTTGCACTCTGCGAATAACCACTAACCTGTAAATTTCAGTCTTGTTTTTATTTATTTGTTTGTTGTTGAAAGTGCACATTATACACCAGATTTTACCAGTAAATACCTGATTGAACATTTTTGTAATTTTTAAAATATGAATGCTCTTTCAATTATTATCAATTTCCCCTGCAGAAACTGAGATCGGACAAACCAATGGCAGCAAAGAGGCATCCCCCAAACTTGAGGAAGAAATTGTTCCAGAAGTTCCTCCTCCTCAACCTGAGGAGGAAGAAGATGATGTAAAAGATGCATGGGATGAAACTTCTTCTGAAGAAGAAGAGGAAAGTGTGGCTAAGCCAGAAATTAAAAAAGTGGAAATTGTAACTAGAAGTTCTTCAAAACAAAACAATAAAAGTGAGTCTGAAGAAGAATCATCTGAGGAATCTTCATCTGAAGAAGAAAGTGATTCAGATGAGGACAGCTATAGCAGCTCTGATAGTCAAGATGAGAGCATATCTTCTTTAGAGAGAATACAAAATAGAATACAGGTAAGTTTCAACTAATAGAAAAAAATATAATTTTTGGTCCACAAATGATTAATTAATATGAATGTTTCTTGCATACATTTTGAAAATACTTATTTTTTATTTCTCATTTTTTTTTCAATCATCAATAGTAATTATTTTAACAGGTTTTGCATTAAACTCTTTTTATTATGTAATGGAAGATTTTTCATTTAAGCTAGGGAATTTATATTTGAGCTCTAGAAATAATTATAAGCTGTTTTGGCATCCTTCATGGGCAGAAACAAATATCTACTGCAATAAAAAAAAAAACTACAACTTATATTTTAAAAGAATCTTTTTTGCATGAACCTTAAATACCTTAACAACATTTTCCATAAAACCTTAAGTAAAATCTTGATTTTTCTTCTAACCTTTGTTGAACAGTAAATAATTATAAAAAATTTCAATTTTTTTCTAACTTAAAAGTAAGTCATGTATTAAATAACATTAGTTTCTCTTACATATACAGGCAAACCCTTATTTACCAAATTCATTGGACCGAACATTTTATTTGGTGTTATTCGTAATATGATGGTCCAAAAAAATACAATTTTTTTTACTTACCTTTTTGAAATTCTATAATAAGCAACTGCACTTCTTTTTATTCAACAGCTAAAAATGCTATTAGTGAATTATTACACGCCAGTTAATTGAAAGTTTTAAAATACTAATACATGTTCGACAATCTTTTGATTCCGAACTCAAAAGTTTTTCTTTTTTGTTTTTCAACTTTATGCAAAGAAGAAAATGTATCAGTTTTTATAATAGTTCCAGAAAGGAATTTCCTCTGCTATTCAAAATTCATATTCTTCAAAACAACACTCATGACTAATCTGATCCAGTAAAGTCTAGCAATGGGCTGCACCTTTTTCCTTTGAAATTTGCTTCATACAAGAAGTCTTTTTCTGTGCAAGACTAAAACAATATTTCATTTGTAAAAAAAAAAATCCAATTTTTTCTAATCCAAACTAATTTTAAAAAAGTTTGACTTTTGAAATAATTCATTTATATATGGGGCTTATTATTCATTAACTAGAGGGGGTTTGCCTTCATTTTCATTGGGGGGGGGAATCTGTTAAGTAACAAAATTTGTTAAATAGAGGTTTGGTAATTGATGGTCCAACTGTATATGTAAAATTTCAACTAAACTTGAATCTCAGCACCATAATTTTCTGACTGCCATTCGAAAAAAATTGCTTTAAAAACCCATAACCTAGCTTGTACTTCTAGTCAATCTAAATGGCACTGTTCTCTATTACATATTTTTTATAAGAAAAAGTAGTAAATATATTTATTACAAATTAAACATTTTCCTTCTTTTTGAAAATTATAAAATTTTAATATTAAAGCATTAAAAATGTCAGTAAATTAATTCATTCTTTTCTATTTAATCAAGAATGTCATTTGGTTTTTTTTTAATATATATAGAGAAGAAGAGAGCTGGCCGAGAGCAATCGAAGCTTGGACAAGCTGCGGTCACCTGTGGTCTGTGTTCTTGGACATGTAGATACTGGAAAGACAAAGATATTGGATAAAGTAAATGAACATATTTAATATTATGTATGATCATATTTTTTTATGCAGATTTTTATTTCAAGGTTTGCATTTTATTTGCTTGTATTTGTAAAATGTTTGAAAAAGTTTTGAAGAAAAGTATTTGAAGTTTAAGTATTTTTACTTCACTGTTAAGCTCATGTAACTAACAACTAATTAATTAGTTCAAAGTTTTTTTTAAATATTTTTCAACTAAAAGTGTGTAGACTGTTTTGTTATTGTTTATATCTGAAGTTTATTGCTTAAATACAAAATTTTGAAAATATTTCTAGTTTGTATGGTTTAATGTAAAAACAAACATATAGGGGCAAATTGTAAGTCAGAAAAAATTATCCTGATTGTAGTTACTATAAAATTAATAAGGACTATCCCATTTTTACTTCTGGAATAAAAAAAAATAAGCATTCTCTCATTTGAGATATGTGGCCACAGTTCCCTAATGGTCAAGGTCACACACTCGTGGCTGGTGTGTCATGAGTTCGACCCTAATACCTCTAGAGACCCACCATGTAGGGGGGCTGATGCATGTAAAACATCCCATTGGTGTGGTGTGTAAATTAGGAGAGGAGTTTGCCAGCTCAAGTGTTGTCCTTGTCACCAATAGCCCTTTTGCAGCTTTATAGTGTGATGCTAATTCATTTATGATACAGTAACCACCTTGCAGAGGATGCATGCTTATTTTGAGGCTCTAATTCAGGCATACCCAACCCGCGGCCCATTTGGAGAATTTTTGCGTCCCAATTAAAGTTTCTGTCTATATTATTTTAGACATTGGGACTACAGACGGTTGAATCGAAAATATCGTGTTTTGACCCACCCCCACCTCTCCCTGTGCAGTTTTTAACCGAAATAATTTTTTTTCCTTCATTTGATTTCCAAGCAATTGTAATAACAGGTGTTGATGGATGAAAGAAAGCAGATGAGCTTGGGTGTGTTATTCCTCTTTCAATGAGAACTTCATTGAGAGTGATTAGTGTATTTAGTTCTATTTGTCAGAGAAATAATTTATGTGTATATTTTTAAGTTCAGATTAGTAGTCTTTTTCTTGTTTTATTTGGCAATGAAAGAATCCGATGATGGATTTAATGAGTTGCCTCAGGACTGTCAGAACAGCTAGTAGAAATGCAAGATAATTACAGCAGCAGAATAAAAATGTTTAATATTTTAACCTTCTGAAATTATGTAACTTTTTCATTTTATGATATATATTTAATCATGGTGCAATAATTAATATCTATATATATAAAGGAGAAAAGCGACTCACTCACTGACTAATCACGATATCTTCGGAACTATTAAACCTACAGACTTGAAATTTGGTAGGTAGGTTCCCTTCATGGAGTAGACGTCAGCTAAGAACGGATTATGCAAAGTTCGAACCCCAAAGGGGCGTTATAGATAATTATTTCGATTACTAAACTATTCGATGTACAGTCGTGAAACTTGGTACACAGATTTCTTTCATAAAGTAGAGATTCCCTACAAAATGATTTTTACAAAAATCGACCTCCAAGGGACGTTATACATAATTATTTCCATTTTTAAACTATTAGACGCACAGTCTTGAAATTTGGTAAGCGGATTCCCCTACAGAATGGGTTTTGTGAAAATCGACACCCAAGTGGCGTTGTGGAGAATTAAGGGGTGTTATATATAGGCAATTATTTCCTTTTTTAAACTATTAGACGTAAAATCTTGAAATTGAGTAAGCAGATTCCATTCACTGAGTAGAGATCTGCCATCAGATGGGTTTTGTGAAAATCGTTTCCTAAGTGGCGTTGCGAGGGCTTAAGGGGCGTTATACATAATTATTTCCATTTTTAAACTATTAGACATACAGTCTTAAAATATCGTAAGCGAATTCCTTTCATGGTGTAGAGATCCGCAACAAAATAGTTTTGAGGAAAATTGATCCCCAAGGGTCACTGAGGGGGATTAAGGGGCGTACAATAGATAAATATTTCCGCTTTTCAACTAATAGAACCACATGCTTGAAAATTAGAAGGTGTGTTCCATTCATGGAATAAAGTTCCTTTTACAAAGTTTTTCGCGAAAACGGACCCCCAAAGGAGTGGGGTTGCGAGGGATTAAGGCGTGTTATAGAAAAATTCCTGTTTTTGAATTTAACTCATTTACTTGAAATTTGTTGAGCACCTTTCTTTAGTTGAATAGAGTTCCACTAAGAATGGATTTTACGGAAATCAACTCCAGGGGGAAGCGGGTAGAGTCATTGGGGCGTATTGATAAACAAAATTCCCGTTTTTGAACTGCTAAGACTATAATAATAAAATTCAGTTTGCATGCTTCTTTTGTTAAATTGAAATCCGCTAAGAATGCTGTCAACGAGGTATTGATGATAAAAATTCCGTTTTTGCTCTGTTAGATTTAGACTTGAAATTTAGCACGCATGTTTATTTTATGGAGTAGAGATCCACTGAAAGTTGCTTTGGTGGAAATCCACTTGATTATTAGGTTAAGTGAGCGAAAAAAATCTTTCTCCTTCTATTTTATATATAAATACAAATTAGATATTATAATTTATGTTCTTTTTATATCAAGGGGCAAGAGTGTAACAGCTATAAATATATTTTTCAATACAATCGAATTCTTAATGCTATATATCAATAATTAATATTTATGTAAACAGTATACATATATACAACATCATGAAATACCCAGTGAAGCGGGTGGGTAACGGCTAGTATATATTGTTACGAATTTAGTCTTATTCTAATTGTTTCTACTCATTTGTGTTCATTTCTACAGTTTAATTTGTCGTATCTAATGTGATTTCAACCCTGTTTACCTGTAATATCATTTCCACTGCATTGCACGGCCCCCATGCTTTAACATTGGTTTAAATGGTAAACTCGCCAAATATTGCAGCTAGTGCCAAGTTGGCGACTTTGGCGACTTAATTTTTTGGCGCCAAATTTGGCGATATATCGCCAAATGTGGGCGATAAGCTTGGCGACCATGGCAACCCTGCTCCTAATAACCCTGTCTGGCAACCCTATCGCGGTATTGTAACACTATTGTATTGAATGTATTACTGTATTGAGCTTTTCTCGTACGTTCCGGATTTTGCTAGACCTTTCTATTTCTCGATTATTCTGGCAAGTGCAAGAGGTTGCTGACCGAAAGGTATAACAGGGCCCGGGCCGGCTAGTCAGTCAGTCAGATCTCAGCTTTCATGCAAGTGATACCTCTCTGAGCTAGAAAGAGAGACGATTGCATAGTGCGTGTGTTATTGCTTTTATTGAGTTATTATTTTTGTGCTGAGTGTTTACTATTGCTTTTGTTAGTGTATTACATCTGTGTTATCAGTATTTTCATCGATTGTACGTGACTTTCTCGAACTGTTCTACAATTTGTGGAGGACTGTTTTGGCCAAGAATAAAATTGTTTTGGATCCCGCTCTTCGGCTTCAATCATTTCGAACCCCGAAAACGCAACAATTGGTGTCAGAGGTGGGGTTGAATGCCAACAACAAGAGCGATGGAGGCCCAGTTCCAGACTCTTCTAGAAAAATTGACTGAAATGAATGCCAATATGGGCGAAATGAAATCGGAGTTGACCGCCAGCATGAATGCCAATATGGGCGAAATGAAATCGGAGTTGACCACCAATATCGCAGAAGTGAATACCAAGCTTACTAACGTAAACGAGCAGATCAGCGCCAATATGGACGAGTTGAATAACAAACTGACCGCGAACAAGGAAGAGTTGAAAAGTGATTTGAAGGGCATTGGCGACAAATTGACGACTATGGACAAGAAATTTGAAGAAATGGAAGGAAGAATCGAGTCGGTGGAAAATAAATTCGAAAACAAATTTGTGGATATAGAGAACAAATTTGAAAATAAATTCAAGATATGGAGAGCAAACTAGAGGCGAAAATTTTCGAAAAGGTAGAAGATGTTTTCCATCTCGTTCAGGAGTGACCTAGAGAAATTGAAGCAGAAAGTCATGACTGGTCAAGGGGATGAATTTAAGTTTCAAGCTCCTTATTCCAAGCCTTCCATCAAGCTTTCTACATATGACGGAAAGTCCTCTTGGCAGGTGTATAAGACCCAATTCTCCATAGTGGCGGATGCAAACCAGTGGGACTCCCAGACCAAGGCCTGCCAGTTAGCTGCTTCTCTTCGAGCCGACGCTGCTGACATTTTGCAAACTTTGCCGGAAACACAGCGGCTGGATTTCGACGCTCTCGTTAATGCTCTGGAGTTACGCTTCGGAGAGAAATGTGTGAAGGATTACAGCAGACTCCAGCTGAAGTCACGGCAGCAGAAAGTGTCCGAAACGCTTCAAGAACTGGCGACGGACGTCGAGAGGCTTTCTCACTTGGCGTTTTCTGACTGTCCGACTGAAGTAAGAGAAGTCCTGGTGCTGCAACACTTCATCGACGGGGTGCGTGATCCGGAAATCCAGAAAGCTCTCCGAATGGCGGATCTCAAGGACTTAAAGGGGGCCCTAGTGTTTGCTATGAAATTCGAGGCAGCCCAGCAAGCAACACGAAAGGACAGACACCCCATACGAGCCGTCAACGAATCGGACACGTCGAACTCAAGTGTGGAGCGGTTAGAGCGACAGATGAGAAGCTTCATGAATAGAGTTGAGTCTTTGATGTCCCAGAAAGCAGACGGGAAGAAGACCCTTAAATGCTGGACCTGCGGTCGAGAAGGGCATCTGCAGAGAAGCTGCCGGGCACGCCAAGGCGCTGAAACTAATAGCGCCTCCCAGAAGGAGGTGTCGGAAAACTAATTAATGGCCATCTCGTGGGGCGGAGGTTGCCAGATTTTGGAAAGCCCCACTTTCAAGTGTGTCAAATTTCGAAAAAAGAGTACCGGTGAGAATGGAATTTTTATAATGGGACATGTTAACGAGCTTCCCTGCAACATGATCATCGATACAGGAGCCAATGTGTCTATCATTCGGAACGATCTGGCTCAAAAATTAAAAGAGAAACTTATCTGGACCCGCCCGCGTGGTGCTACAAACCGTGACGGGGAAAAGATTGATATTCACGGAAAATTAAAAGTCAAGATCAGGTTTGGAGACACTACCTACCAACATGCTGTGTATGTCGCAGATATTGCAGACCCTTTCATTCTTGGACTGGACTTTCTAAAGGAGCATGGTTTCACTCTAGACTTCAACAAGAACGAATTACGTTCCATACACGAAGAAGTCACTATATTCAAAATTGAACACAGGACAGAATCTATTCGACAGGTAACCGCTAACGAGAATATTACCATTCCCCAAGGACTGAAATCATAGTACCTGGATACATCGGTAACGATGTGAGTTTCAACTCTGGCCTAATTGGATCTGCGGAAAATAAAGCGAATGGATTGCTAATAGCTTCGACGCTAGTGGACCTTTCCAGAAAAACTATCCCGGTAAGAATTTGTAACGTAACTGAAAACCTAGAGTGTTCCAGAAAGGTGAAGTGTTGGCAACCTGCAGTCCAGTAACGTGTGTCTGCAAAAGTTCGAGCTTGCTCCTATCCAACTCGCCTCAACAGTTGACACCCGACCTTCTAGAAAATGCTGAATTGTCCCCGAACAGAAAAGCTCCGCAGAAAGACTGTTCCAAGAATTTGAAGACGTGTTTTCTAGAAACAGTAGCGATATTGGCCATACTACATTGACACAACACAGAATTGATACAGCAGACCATCCGCCGATTAAACAGCACCCAAGACGCTTGCCGTTTGCTAAACAGGAAGAGGTCGGAACACTACTACGAGAGATGCAGGAAAATGACATCATAGAACCGTCTTCGAGTCCGTGGGCATCTCCAATCGTCTTGGTTCGTAAGAAAGATGGCTCCACAAGATTTTGCGTGGACTATCGAAAACTTAACGACGTCACCAAGAAGGACAGCTACCCTCTTCCAAGGATAGATGACACCCTGGATACCCTTTCCGGTCATAAATGGTTCTCGACTTTAGATTTAAAGAGCGGATACTGGCAAGTGGAGATCCATCCCGAAGATAGAGAAAAACAGCATTCACTTCCGGCCAAGGACTATGGCAGTTCAAAGTCATGCCGTTCGGGCTCTGCAATGAGCCAGCTACTTTCGAGCGCCTGATGGAGACCGTGCTAAAGGGTCTGACTTTTGAAGCTTGCCTTATTTACCTGGATGACGTCATAATAGGAGGGCGTACGTTTGAAGAACATCTTCAAAATATCCGGAAGGTGTTATCAAAATTAAGCGACGCTAACTTGAAGCTAAACCCTTCGAAATGCAAGTTCTTCCAGAAAGAAGTCAATTATCTGGGACACATCATCTCTGCAGAAGGTGTTCGTACGGACCCCGAAAAGTGTCCGCCGTAAAGAATTGGAAACGCCCTGAAAACCTCCGTGAGCTGCGAAGCTTCCTGGGACTATGTACTTATTACCGAAAGTTTGTGAAAGGGTTCTCTAACATCGCAAGACCCTTGCACAAGCTAACAGAAAGTAAACAAAAGTTTCAGTGGACAAAAGAATGTGAAGATTCCTTCCTCCAGCTTAAAGAAGCTTTGACGTCTTCACCGATCTTAATATATCCACAACCGGACAAGCCATTTATCTTGGACACTGATGCCAGTAATGAGAGTGTCGGAGCAGTATTATCTCAGGAAATAGATGGCCAGGAACGAGTCGTAGCTTATTGGAGTAAGTGTTTATCGAAACCGGAAAGAAATTATTGTGTCACTCGAAAAGAGCTACTGGCTATTGTGAAAGCCATCGAGCATTTCCATCACTATCTCTATGGCCAAAAATTTCTTCTACGTACCGATCATGCCTCTTTAACCTGGCTAATGAATTTTAGAAACACTGAAGGCCAGGTAGCCAGATGGATACAACGGCTCAACGAGTATTACTTTGACATCAGACATCGTAAAGGCTCCTCGCATGGAAATGCTGATGCCCTTTCAAGAAGACCATGCCCAGAAAATTGTCGTCATTGTTCCAGAGTAGAGACCAAATATGACTATGCTATACGCCAGATAACAACTTCAACAGCGATGCCACCCGATCCCTGGAGTGACGAGAAAGTTCGAGAAGACCAGATGGCGGATCCTGATATTAAACCCCTTATAGAGTTTATGGAGTCTTCCAGCAATAAACCAAGTTGGCAGGACATCTCGGCTTATAGTCCTACAACTAAGCAGTATTGGGCCCTCTGGAATTCTCTACATCTCAGGAATGGTGTTCTATACCGAAAATTCGAATCAGAGGATGGAAAGACATTCAGGTGGCAATTAGTACTTCCTCGATCTCGTATCCCAGAGGTACTCAAAGAATTGCATGGCAGCCCAACAGGAGGTCATTTCGGCGTCATGAAAACTTTGCACCGAGTTCGAGAGCGATTCTTCTGGGGTAAAGTGAGAGCTGACGTGGAACAGTGGTGCAAGTCCTGTGATGCCTGTTCAGCTCGGAAGGGGCCAAAGATACGTAGCCGAGGGAAGCTGCATCGCTACAATGTTGGAGCACCCTTCGAACGTATCGCTTTCGATATCCTGGGACCTCTGACAAGGACTGCGTCTGGTAATAAGTACCTACTTGTTGTCATTGACTACTTCACGAAATGGCCCGAAGTGTACCCCATTCCGGATCAGGAAGCCCCCACCGTAGCGGAGGCTGTAGTGCAGCACTGGATATCGAGATATGGGGTACCTCTTCAACTTCATTCCGATCAGGGAAGAAATTTCGTCTCTGCGGTATTGAAGGGGGTCTGTGAACTACTCGGAATTGACAAGACCAAGACCACACCTTTGCACCCACAGTCAGATGGCATGGTGGAGAGGTTTAATCGTACCATCCTGAATAACCTCTCTCACTGATGGTCTCCAAGAACCAACAAGACTGGGACCAGAAAGTTCCTCTCTTTCTGCTAGCGTACCGCAGCGCCGTTCACGAGACTACCGGATATTCACCATCCCAGATGCTTTTTGGCCGAGATCTTCGTCTCCCTTGTGACCTGCTGTTTGGTCGCCCTCCGGATACACCTTCATCGCCTGAGGAGTACGTGCAGAATCTCCAGGCACGTTTTGAAGATGTACACAATTTGGCTCGAAAAACGGATCAACCTGAGGACGGAGAAGATGAAGACTCGGTACGACACAAAAGCCACAGGACATCAATTCAAGGAAGGTGACAAGGTGTGGTTCTACAACCCGACTCGACGCAAAGGACTTTCTCCTAAGCTACAATCGCATTGGGACGGTCCTTATACAATTTTAAAGATAATAAACGACGTCGTAATCCGGATCCGTAAGTCAACGAATTCGAAGCCTAGAGTCGTTCATTACGACAGGCTTGCTCCATATTATGGCCATAATTCTTAGTGTCAATTATCGTGTAATTTATTTTGACCATGGTCTTGTATAAATAAGTTAGTGTGTAAATAATCTTGTAAATAATTTTGTTTATTGTTTTGTAAGTGTTTATTTTCTACTATGCATTACGTGTTTATTTTGTACTATGCATTAGGTGTATTTTGTACTATGTATTACATGTTTATTATTGCATATTCATTTAATTGTTTTTAATCATTTGCTTTATTATGTTAACGTCTGATGAAGGGTTGTACTGCCTGGGACGTGCAGTTCTTGAGAGGGGGCAATGTTACGAATTTAGTCTTATTCTAATTGTTTCTACTCATTTGTGTTCATTTCTACAGTTTAATTTGTCGTATCTGTGATTTCAACCCTGTTTACCTGTAATATCATTTCCACTGCATTGCACGGCCCCCATGCTTTAACATTGGTTTAAATGGTAAACTCGCCAAATATTGCAGCTAGCGCCAAGTTGGCGACGGATTTGGCGACTTAATTTTTTGGCGCCAAATTTGGCGATATATCGCCAAATGTGGGCGATAAGCTTGGCGACCATGGCAACCCTGCTCCTAATAACCCTGTCTGGCAACCCTATCGCGGTATTGTAACACTATTGTATTGAATGTATTACTGTATTGAGCTTTTCTCGTACGTTCCGGATTTTGCTAGACCTTTCTATTTTTCGATTATTCTGGCAAGTGCAAGAGGTTGCTGACCGAAAGGTATAAAAGGGCCCGGCCGGCTAGTCAGTCAGTCAGATCTCAGCTTTCATGCAAGTGATACCTCTCTGAGCTAGAAAGAGAGACGATTGCATAGTGCGTGTGTTATTGCTTTTATTGAGTTATTATTTTTGTGCTGAGTGTTTACTATTGCTTTTGTTAGTGTATTACATCTGTGTTATCAGTATTTTCATCGATTGTACGTGACTTTCTCGAACTGTTCTACAATTTGTGGAGGACTGTTTTGGCCAAGAATAAAATTGTTTTGGATCCCGCTCTTCGGCTTCAATCATTTCGAACCCCGAAAACGCAACAATATATATATATATCAGATGCATTTGTTGTCTGTTTGTCTGTTCCCTTATAACTAAAGATCCAGACAACCAAATAACGAGAAATTTGGTACACGTATACAAAATTACATGGGAAAGGTTCTTAAACAGGTTTCGCATTCGTAATTCTTTCCAAATTTTTTAAAATTTAATTTTTAAGTGATTTTCCAGTGTTGTGCCATCATATAATGTCACGTTTCTCATTAAGTGGAAAATTTATGCTTTACACGCAGTTTTTCAAGATTAATATATATTTTTACTATAGCTATATGTATAAGTTGGAATATTTATTCAATTTTTCTATTCTATGATATTTAATTTGATTATTTTTCGAATAAATCATTTTTTTTTTAAGGATTATTCTTTCAACAACTAAAATTTTGTTTTGTTGTTCTGGCAACATTTAGGTATTATCGTGGGATGTTTATGTGTGTGATTTTGCTTGCAAATTACAACTTATTTATTTCTTTCTTTAGAATGCGAAGATTATAATTTTGACAAACTAAAACTTCTCATTGATAAGGGTTATATTTCAGTTCGGTTCAAGTGTAGTATAGGGGGACCACTTTGGATTTGGCGATTTTTATCTAAATGTCATGGTGAGATATCGAATTCATTCTAAAATAAATAATACCGAAAAAAGTACCTTGGCGACCACTTTTAGTCACCAAAATAAAGGACTAAGCCAAGTAGCCCCCCTATACTACACATGATCCAATAATATGGTTCTTTGCAATTTCATGTGTCTTTATTTTAACCTTTAAGGGTATACTATTGGCTTCAGTGCATAAAATTGCCATACAGAAAATCAAACGTGGGTAATCATACTGCCCAAGCAAAAGCAGTGTTGGTAGTAATAGGCATCAGAGAATGAGCAAAACAGACAAATGGCTTAAATACCTGTTGAGGAAGCAGGTAGTCGTAAGATAAATTATTTTTGGAACCTATGTACTATCCTAACCATCGCCAACGTTCAAAATGACTTGCCAAGTTGGCAACCCCGATTTCGCATGTCATATATATGCTGAATTGTGAGTCATGTGCTTCGTTTCATATA
This sequence comes from Trichonephila clavipes, assembly GCA_019973935.1. NCBI lineage: Eukaryota > Metazoa > Arthropoda > Arachnida > Araneae > Nephilidae > Trichonephila > Trichonephila clavipes. The sequence goes on along the minus strand of BMAU01000846.1, from coordinate 201,259 downwards.
ATGTCGCCAATAGGTTGCGGTTATATGTAAGTACCTTATTTTTTCAAATTATGCTTTTGCATTGATAAAGTTAGTTCAGTTCTTTTTATGTCCATCAATTTTAGTATTGTACTTCATTTTTCAATTTATTTTTATGCTCGGGATATATATACTTTGGATAATTTTTTTAATACTTGCGTATTATTGCACAATCGCCAACGTTCAAGACAACCCGCCACTTTGGCAATCCCAAATTTGTATGTGTTGAATTAGAAATCATGTGCTTCATTTTGTATAATATCACCAATAGTTTGTGATAGTACATAAGTACCTCTAATTCTGTACATTACTATAACATTAGACTGGCCGCAACATACCAATTTGGCATGACTTCAAAATCATGCCAAAAATGAGTAGCCAACTAATATGAAATTAATATTATGAGTATTATCTTAGCCTGTTTTATCTTTCCCTCCAGTAATCCTTAATTAATTCAATATATAATTTTTTTATATATATTTTAGTACTTACATTTTTTTAGGTTATCATGTACTGCAAATATTTTTTTGCACATTGGGATGTCTTTGGCAAAATTAATCAGTGGTATTTTTCTTAAATATGATTTTTTATCTGTTTTTGACAGTTTGATGTCTGTCTGAAATGCAAATAGCAAAACAAATATTTTACAATATATATATTGTGTTTGTACGAAAATGTTTATACTGATTTATTCAAAATATTGAGCAGTCTTTTATTTTTGATATCTTTTTAAGATTTAATTTTATGTTATAACTAGCTATACCCAGCTAAATGTTGCTGTGGCTCAGTCAACTTTAAAAGACTGGTACACCATAAAGTATGTCATGAGGCTTACAAAAGTAATAATACACAAGAATTCAAACAAATCTATATACATATAAGATGCATTTGTTGTCTGTCTGAATAAACTTTCTCTTTCACACTACATCATTTGGACAAATTTTCAAAATTTGTTTGTGTGGTTATAGTAATTAATTATAATGCTATAATTTTAATTGAATAGGCAGATATTGCATTTTTAAGTATAAAAATAGTTATAACTACTGTACTGTATTTTTTGGAGTGAGTGAATATTAACGTCGCACTGTTTAGCTACATGAGGGCTTTTGGCGACGGACCACGTAATTTTGAACCATGGTCAAGTGACGTGGACGACACCTGAGCTGGCACCCCCTTCTCCTAACTACCCCGCCACACCTTTTTAGCAGGAATATTCTACCAATACTTAGCTGGAATATTCTTTGAAATTCACTCTTCCAAGATATATGACAGCACGGGTTCTATGATGAGTATTTTAGCGAGGAAGGCGAATAGTTTTGTAGCAGATATTACATTTTCTGTGGACGGCGTTTTCAGCGGATTGCAAAGATTATCATTTTTGTCCCCTAAAAATAGTTAATGTCAAAATTTAAGTGTCTTATGTTTTTGTATGTTTATGGAGACATTAGGAAACGATATGACTATTTATTTTAAGTGAACAGTGTATAATTAATTTTACAGTGGAATATCTTTAATTCACTAGCTCTAACGGATTAAATTTCTTTAAGTGGAGTATTTTGTTTATGTATGTCCTTTTAATTTTGAATGTAGTGACCTAAAAAAATATTGCATGAAAAAATTGCAGTAAATCATAATGCAGTAGATAAAATATTAATGTGCATCGCTCTCCTACATGGCGTGTCTTACAAAGCTCTAATAAAGCTTGAGCTATGAAAGTAGCTAGACATTTTCCAACTTGACTCTATCGTCAACATTTCGCTATGTTTTTCATTGAATTGCCATTGTTATTAAGGAAACGGTGTTGCTTGCGAGTATTACAATTTTAACATAAAATAAATTCAACAGAAAGTAATATTAATGTATCACACTTTCAGATATAAATTATTTACAATATTTTAAGCATCACAAAACTTTTAACAATGTGTTACTTTTGCTGAGCAGAGATCAGCTTAGGGAGGTGTTTTCAAAAATCGACCCCCAAGAGTGTTACTGGGAGTTCTAAATATTAAAAAAAAAAATCCTTTTTATCAGCTATTAGATCTACAGACTTAAAATTTAACAAAGGTATTTTTTCTTTCTTTTTTTTCTTCAGCTGCGATATGCGAAAAGCTTTTTTTGTTTAATTTGCAATTCATGTAAAATTAACTCATTAAAAACTTCTTTATCCTTCGATCTGTGTTGTTTAATTTTTCAGTTCACCCGTGTGAAGAACGGGTACACCAGCTAGTCATACAATAAGATACTAAACATTTGGCTATCGGGCAGAAAACAAACTTTTTTTTCACAAACAGTGTAATGATTACAAAGCTGTTCTTTACTTAATTGCTTTTTTGCACTTGAAATAAAAATTTTGAAAATCTAAATCTATTTTATGCAAACATACTGTAACACAAGTATAAAATGTGAAGATGTTACGCACATAGCTGTTATACTACATAACCTCAGATGGTAGCATAAATCTAATGTAGAGAAGAACCATGTAGGTTAAGAGATATTCTTCCACCAACAAGTGCAATCGGTCGACTTTCAACTTTGTTGTGATTGTGATCCAGTAAAAGGTAAACTTGGTGTTTTTTGATCATATCAATAATTCAATGTTGATCATATCATATTTTGAATGCTGTACAATAGTAAACTATTTTGAATAATTTTTTATTATTTTGATATGTGCAGCCCACCTCAGTTTAGTAAATTTTTATGTGGCCCACCAATTAATTTGGGTTGGGCATCCCTGCTCTAATTCATGGTATGGAAGTTTGGAGAGAAAGATATTATCCTCATTATTAGATGTTGATTCAAAATTACAGCCTACGTCAACAATATCCCTTGTATTGCTTCTCTGTGTGATGTAAATATGCTTAGAATATTAAAAAAAAAACTTCAATATGAGAGAATAATAGTTCTTTCTCAAAACATACAGGACTGTAAATGTTTGGATTACCATGAATTTATTGATAAGCATCATCAACATGTGGTCACTGGTAATTTGAATATTGTTAAAGACAATATATTAAAATGTATTATTTATATAAAAATACAGGATTTAGGATAACTTATTTCTAATAAAAATAGCACTGTTAACCCTTTCAGGATGGGTGTGTCCTATATGCACCAGTCTCAAACCCATTTATCGGATGGATGGTCATTCAATGCACTTTTCTGTGGGAACAATCAATCCTGTTGAACAAGTACAAAATGGGATTCACCGGTGCATCACCCAGCTGGCGGTGATATTTGGGATAGATGCATATGTGACACACCTGTCTCTACAATGTTTTCTATTGATCTGTACGTCGTCGCAAAAAAGGTTAAGCAGTAATTAATGAAGATTTAAATACAATATTTTAAAGCATCTCGTGGAATTAAATCTTAAATCTAATGTGAGGTTTCTTGTAAGAATATTTAACAGAAAATTAAAATTTTCAAATATATATATGTTGTAGTATATATATTGATAGTGTTTTCAATGATGCTGTGATTTGTAAATATTTTTATAGTATTATGCTTAATATATGGGGGATTTTTAATAATAAATTCTTTTATATAAATCTCCATTTTACAGAGAAATTAGCTATTGTGTAATGACTGTTTAGAAAAAAAAATTAGGCATACATCTACACTAAAAATTTAAAAAATATGTGGCAAATATTATGAAATTTCATATGGTTACAATGGTTTTAAAGCTATCATTTCTTCTTATGAACACTTTCTAACTTATATTATTATCTTGGGTATTCAAGAACTCTCTAGATACTTATGATTAAATTGAAATTCTTTTAGAAAGTTACAATAATTATCTAAATTTCCTTAAATTTATACTCATTGAATTAGTATTGAAGGAAAATTATATTAGTTTTATTGATAATCTGTATTAGCTATTAAAGGTTTACTTCAAGGTGTACTCAATTTATATTCTTTTTTCCAAAAAAGATATGTTCTTGATTTTTGTATATTTAGAAAAATTAATGATTTCGTTGTTTTTGACAAAAATAGGGAATATATTTGTAATATTTTAGTGCTTATTATATATAATAAATAGTTTTATTTGGTTTTTATGTTTCCTTAGTTGAATATATAATATTTTTAAAGAGTTTTTCCTTATGTGCTTTCCTGTTCCCAAATGCTCTTGCTCTAATTCTGGGTGAGAATGTTTTACTGCTAAGATTTTATCTTTGGTTATTTTCAATTTTTTTTAATGAACTTTTGTCTGCCCCCTCATGGGTTTTTTTATGAAGTACATTTTTGTTATTCTAGTATTTTGGTTTTGTATTTTAAGAAACTGATGAAATTCATGAACTATTTTCTCTTTTTTTCAACCGAGTGATATAGGTAAATCTAAAAGGTTAATATCTTAAAATTATGTTAAACTCAACATTCTTAGTTTCTGAAACTGCGAACTTGTTTATATATTGTGGCCATTTAACTCTGACCTATGCTGTCTTTTTTATACTTCTGTTTATTGTTTGGCTTTAAGTTAGATTTATATCAATTTAATACTTGATTATATGTAGATGCACATAAACTTTTCTTTAAATACTGGTAATTATGTTATAAATGCTTGCAGTTTTTTAATGTATGATTTAGATGTTTTATTTCTGATATATCATTGTAGATTCGAAGCAGCAATGTACAAGATCATGAAGCAGGTGGTATCACTCAACAAATTGGTGCCACGATGGTGCCAGAAGATGCTCTCAGGGAGCAGTGCAAGATGGTGAAGGGTGTAAGTAATCTATATTTTGAAATACTGACTTGTTTTTCCAAAGAAATTTATTTTCTATGAGTTTCATTAGTCTGTGTAAATAAACATAAAACTTCCAACTCTCATGAGTTTTTCTTATCAGCAGTTTTGATGTTAGAAAAGGTACAATTTGCATGGTTAAAGTTTCCATGCTGTCCATTTTTTAAAAGTACAAGTTTTCAAACTGTTTTTCTTTAGCTTTAAAATTTTTTAAATATATTATCTGAACAAAATAATTAGGAAATGGCATGTTGATGATAGTAAAATAAGGTAGTAAGTCATGGTCAAAATTCATAGAGCCGCCTACAATGTTAAGTCATAGTTTTGTGATCTGGTGCCACTGAAAACCTGTGACAAGAACGGACTGATGCACTTTAAATCTGTCTAAGCTCAAAGTCATCAGCTTAACAAAAGGATGTAGTTTAAAATGACAAGGTTCATCACCAATTACCCTCGTGCTGCTGCAGAGGATAATAATACACAATTAATTCATCTCATGTTTTTCAAAATATATAAAATTATAATGTTAGCCAAAATTTATCACTAAAATAGTTTTAATGATTAATACACTCAGACCTCTATTTAACAAAGTCACTGAATCCCCCCAAAAATTCATTAAATAGAGATTCATCTTTTAATATTCTTTAGAAGCCACATAAAACAAATTTTAAATTCATAATACTTAAAAAGTAATTATTCACACTTTTTTGGAAAATTAATTTCTATTCATTTTATGTATCTTACCCATCAAAAAGAAATCTGCAAGGAAAACAAGAAGAAAAAACATTGTCGAGGAATACACTGTATTTTCAACTTTAAAAAAATAGTTTTATATTAGAATTAATGAATTTTTTAACCACATTTTCTTATTTTAAGCATACACTACCATGAGTCTTTTGTTTGAAAAATTATGGCAATTTCATTGCTATAGGGGAATTAGTCACTTGGCAAAACCAATTCAAAAATTCATTGATCACCATAAAATGTTCTAAAAGGGAGATTAATTTCAAAAATGTCCTGAAATGTTTTAAAAATGGAGAAAAAAATTTTGAATCACAAGAGAAAAAGTTCATTAAATAAAAAATGCACTTTGTTATTTGGAGGTTATTTTACGAGGAAAATACTAAAATGGTTCTTGGTTCCAGATAAAAGTTCGTAAGATAGAGGTTCGTTATATAGTGTATATTCTCAGCATATTAGTATTGCTTAGTTTTAATTATCTTCTCTATATCCTTTGTATCATGTAATCCATTGATTTTCTACTGTTTTGTAAATTTCTAACCCAAAAATTAAAATTTTATGTTTAAGTATTTTTTGTTTAATAAATAAAAAAATCTACATATAACAATTTTTTTTTCAGTTTACTGAAATGGAACTAAAAGTTCCTGGATTACTTATTATTGATACTCCTGGTCACGAATCTTTCAGGTAAATTAAATTTATGTCAATCAAATAATTATTTTTATTTTAATCTTGATTAAAAGTTGTAATTTACAAAGTAGTTATTACTTCTGGCAACTTGATTGATCTGACAACTTTGATTACAGTTTTCTTGATCATAAATCTCATTTTATTGAAATTGAGTAAAATATGTTCTTTAATGCTGACAAGAAGAATCTTGTCTTATTTTAATCTTCTCTTCTATTAGCCCTGAGTGGATCCAGGTCTTCTTAAGAACCATTCTAATCCCCGCTTAACAACAGTTTCCAATTTCACACAAAAAACTTTATCCTATTTTTTTCACTTTTCTAATTAATCAACTTTTATATAAGAATAATTTTACTAAAACCTTATTTATATTGTCTTTCTTTTTGAAGAAAAAAAATTAAGAATGAAGTTTAAAGCTTTATGGGTTGAAAGAAAATTTGTTTTATTTGTTATTCAATACTTGAAAGTAAACTAATTTGCTTCTCTTTTTTTATTCTATCTTTTATTTATCTTGAGTTATTTACTAAAATTAAATCAATAACTCCTTTTTTTATGTAATTTTTTGTATGAGCAATATTATGCTTAAATTTAAAATAATAATCCTTTCATGATGGGAACAAACTGCTAAAGTCTTCGAGTTGCTGGCTTTTGAAGCCAAGTTGTGATGCTTGTGAACACTTAGCTTGCATTATTTCTGTTTAATCTCAAGGATTTATTTCCAGAACCTCTAAAAACCCATTGTATGGAGGTTCTGATGCATGTTAAATTTGAAAAGACGAGTCCTCACGTCAGGATGATATGGAATTTTGAGAGTGAAGTTTTTATTTAGTTGTTGCCCTTGTCAGTTTTCAAATTACAAGGTCTCTTGCCAATAGCCTTTGTGTTGCTTCAAATTATGACATTAATAACTGATCAGTCATCTAAGTTACTCTAAAACCTTTCTGGGATGTTTTCCTCTAAAAATTATTTTGGTTTTAATTACATTTTTAAAAAATAAAAAATAAAATGATTTGTTTAAGAGAAGAAAAAGTTGAGAATGTATTTTTTTGTATTGTTGCATTTACTAAAAATCATGCTATTTATTTTGTTAATCTAATGAATATTCCATTTTTAATATCCTTTTCACTGTTTTTATTGTGTAAAAATCGTTTTGGGATTCCTTACCTTAGTACTGTTTTAGGTGTAAATATTCCACTAATTCAGTGGTCTTCAAACTGTGTTCCACGTAACCCTGGAATTCCACAAAACATACCCAGGAATTTTATGAGTCAGATTAAAGTATTGAAAAGAAAATTATAAATGTATATGCAAAATAGATTCTGTATGAAGTTTGTATAGCCACAAGTATCTGAACTCTTTCCTGTCATTAAAACTGAAAGTTTCATTTTTATGTAATTTTTTATTTAGTAATAATTTTTTTATCGTAATACAAAAAATTTTAAAGTTTTTTCTTTATGAATATTCTACAGTTTACTATCCCGGGTTCTACAAAATAATTTTATTCTCATTAATGCAATGTTTTACAAAACTATGTAGTTTTCTAATGGAAAATGCAGCTTCTATCATTTGCAAAAAAAATACTGAAATGAAGGAGAAGGAACAACATTGATTTATCAACAGATTCCACATTAAAGTCTAAATTTAACCAAGAATGGCTCTTAAATTTTAAGTTGCAAATTCATACAAAATACACAGCTGTAAACATTTCAATGCCATTCAGTGGAATATATTTAAATTAAAAATATTTCTCAATGTGAGTAGCTACAAAAACAAATTAATTTCAGAATATGAAATGTGACCACAGATAATTTCAGTAGATCTAGGCTTTGACAGTTAGTGTAAATAAAATGCAAGCACCTATCGCTGTTACTAAATATAATGCATGGTTGGGGAACACTTAGATCACAAATTAAAATTATTAATGGGAAAATTACATTACATTTTTTAATAACAAATACATTACCTTTTTTAATTGTGTTTACATTTTGATATACTTTAAATATTATATTAAGATATATTCTTCTAAGTAATGTGTATGGGTGTGGAATGCGGTTTCCTCCCCCAATTCCCAAACATCTAAGTATTCTGTGAGTCAAAAACGTTTGAAGACCACTGCTCTTATTAATCATGCTGTGTTTTAAATAATGAAGAAATTTTAAATAAACTACCCTCTTATTGAAAAAATTCATTTTAGAAGAAACTAAAACCGATAATTCCTTTCTCTTCCAGCAACTTACGTTCTCGTGGTTCTTCACTCTGTGATATAGCTATCTTGGTGGTGGATATCACCCATGGACTGGAGCCCCAGACCATTGAATCTATTAATATGCTGAAGCAGAGAAAGACGCCTTTTATTGTAGCCCTTAATAAAGTATGCCATTCGTTTACTACATTTTTAACTTTGTGGGTGGGTGGTCTTAAGTTTTGTGTTGCAGGCTGTCAAGAATTATATAAGCAACTTGAGGAACCAAAAAAAAAAAACCAGCCGCTAAGAACAGACTTTGTAACAACATCAAATAAAAAGACCACCTAAGGCCATTTTTTAATAACAAAATTCTTCATTTTAATCAAAACTGACAGTTGTGTTTGACATATATAACACATCTAGTGATGGTAGCATTTTTAATCCAGTTCGTAATAAGCGTGCACACTTGTTATCAAGTAGCGATAAATATTTGTTACTTAGTAATTTTATGCCTAAATTCAATTTGAATTTATAAACTGAATTTTCACTGTACATTAATTTTTGTATGTGTGTGTAAGAAAAATTGTTTTTGTTTTATAAATATATAACATAAATTTCATTATTACTTATTTTGAAAAATTTTTTAAAATATTTTGAGTTTTTTTTACCTTGCATGATTTCTTTAAGTTGTGGAACATATTTCCAAATTTTCCATACGTCACATGTATTTTTTCCATGGTTTTTTAAGGAATGCATCTATTGTGTGAAAGAGTTGGGTGTATTTGCGTTAATATTTTCCATATAACTAATTATGGTTCCCTCAAGAGTGCAACTAAACTCGAATATACTAATTGTATGTTCTAAATACTGATGTCTCCTTATTTTTTTTCTTTTGTAGATTGATAGAGTGTATGAATGGAAGACAACGAAAAACAAAGATGTGCATGACATCATCAAAGGACAATCTAGGTCCACGAAACAGTTCTTTGATGATCGTGTCAAGCAGGTTATTCTGGAGTTTGCCAACCAAGTAATTTACAATTTTCTTGATCATAAATATCATTTTATTGAAATTGAGTAAAATATGTTCTTTAATGCTGACAAAAAGAATCTTGTCTTATTTTAATCTTCTCTTCTATTGACACAATAGCCCTGAGTGGGCCCAGGTATTCTCAAGAACCATTCTAATCTCCGCTTAACAACAGTACTCCAATTAGAGTCACTCTAAAAACTTTAAAATCATTCTCCACACGATCAGCCCATCTCAATTTGGACTTACCTTTTCTAGTTCCAATAGGTTTGTAATTGAAATTTCTGAACTACATTTTTTTTGTTAAATCCTCCAAATTTAAAGAGTTCAGCTGGAATGCAATTCAGAACCAGCAATCTTATTTAATTTCAGTCTTCAGTGCTAATTCAACCTCTTCTAAGATGAATAGCAACTCCTGGATGTTTGTCAGATATTGCTGGGTTTCATGAATAGTATTGTTAAGCAGGTGACTATAAAATATTCAATCCGTCTCTTAGAGATGTCGCAAGGATCACACTAAGAATTTCACCTAGGCTATCTCTACAGAATGTTACTCTGGATTTAAAATCCTTCTGACTGTTATTATATATCAGCTTATAGAAAACGTGACTTTCATTGCTTCCTCTTAGATGCTCAGCATCCTTGAGTAAATTCTCATGAAATAGTGTTTTTTTTTTTTTTTATGGATTATTTTCTCATTTCTTACAATCTTGTAATTCTCCACTGATCCCTTGGTGAATTCAAGATATAGTTATTTGTTTTATTCAGTTACAGATTTGCATTTCTCCCTCAAGCCAATCTTTCTTTTATTTTATCATGTAAATAGAAAAAAGAGCCATAGATTTTTAAAATAAAATTTTTAGCTAATGTAGATAGTTTAACATATTCTTTATCTAAAGCAGTGTAGCCTCCATGTCAGATGTGTTTCACTTATTATACCTGCCCCTTCATAACCTTAAAGCAAGCTTATTCAAATTTATAATTTCAATGTTACATATACATAGATATATTTTTTTAAAAAAAGAATTGTTTGAGTGTTTTTTCCACATCTTAACTTAGGTGTGAGAATTTTTTATATCATTTGAAGCAATATTTTTCAATATTTTATTTATTATTATAAATATCTTGTATTTCAGTCTCTGAATGCCGTCCTGTACTACGATAACACTGATCCTCGCCAGTACATTTCAATGGTGCCTACTTCTGCCCTGACCGGAGAAGGTATGGGTAATCTTATGGCTCTTATTGTGGAGCTCACCCAATCCATGATGGCCAAGAGGCTGATGTTCTCTGAAGAACTGCAGGCCACTATTCTAGAGGTACTGAACAAAATAAAACTGATTGATAAATATTGAAAATTGTTAAATTTAAATTTTCTCTTATCACTAAACTTACAAAAAAAAATTTGCTTAAATTGTCATAAATAATTCACTTACCATATAAAAATTCAACTTGTTTGTTTCCAACTTAGAAATTGTTGTTCTATTTGAATGACATTTGACAGTTTGAATTTCATGTTATGTTTACTTCAAAATGGAGAAGAATTTTCTCATAGATTGTGGATATGTTGTTTGTTAGCATCATTGGAAGATTCTTTTACTACAAATTAGTGTTCATCAGTAATTTTTTATAATGAAGTTGGGCTTACTTAAATGTTAATCGCATTTTGTATTTTATGGTAGTAGAATATCCAAAAATGGGCAATTTTTAAGCATATAAAATGACATTTCTTTTTAAAAAGTTAATGTTGTAACTACAGTTCCTTTGACTTTTCAAATTCTTTTTTTATATAATATCTGTATTGTGAATTATATACCATAAAATCCGGCGTATAACGCGCACCCATACTTTCAAGCTTCATTTTTTAATTTTAAGGTATATTCGTCGTATAATGCGCACCCCCCTGCCCCCTTTACAAAGAAATCTGTATTGTATCTGCACAATGCTCTTATGCTTTGAAGTAATTTATTCGAGGTATTTTCTCAGAATTTTGAAAAAATAGCATACTACTAGAACTACAACTGTTTTAGTTCATACAGCATGTCATTTCTTTTAAGTAAACAGTATTTCGATTTGTGTAAAAGTAATTTTTTTAGTTATGCTCACCTCTTTTGTTATTTTTAAAGCTATCGTTTTCATACCCGACATATAACATGCACCCTTAAGTTTCAATCTTATTTTTTGTGTTAAAAGTGAGTGTTATATGCCGGATTTTATGGTATTTACTTTCTCTCACTGGCAAACTGTCGGAGGGGAACTTTCATAATACATTGGTTTTCCAAAAAGTAAGGTTACAAGAACTCTGTTGGGTGTACAAATTATCCATATGAGTAAAAATCTCCCTGAATATATAATGAAGATGACCACAGCATTTAAATGGTGCCAGTAGATGGAGCTGGTTCTCCTAACTAAATCTCAAAAGATGGCTACATTGATTGAAACATGGTCCACGATTTAACTAAGTGTAACAAACTTTTTGCATTTAAAAATAAAATTCTGCTTTTGAATCTCAGCAGCAATTGGTAGAAGCGTACTTGATAAGTGTTATTTCACGAAAACATGTGGTGGTGGTGGTGCATGGAATTCGAGAAAGGCGCAGCAGAGATGTGCATGAGGAAGATAAAGCAGGATGACCAAACACATCCACTGCACCAAGTGAGTCCCATCTCTTTTGGACTTTTAGGGAAACACTTGGAATATAACCATTTCATAATTGATGAGGAGTTTCAGCAAGTCATCTTGATGTGATTGTGTAACCATGATGCTCGTTTGGTGTACAGAGGAAATAAATGCCTCGGCAAGTATGGTGACCATGTAGAGAAGAAATGTGTATCTGTCCCTTCCTACATTGTATAATTTTTTTATTTCTTGATAAACATTTTGTTAAGCCTATTTTTACTAGATACTTTTGCACATACTTCAATCCAGTAAATGAATGAGTTTAAGTTGAATAATTTTATTTTTCATTAAAAATAAATTTTAAAGAAAGAAAACTGTCCTATAGCAATTAAAAACTAACATTTTTTTAAAGCTGCATCAGGCAATAGACTAATGTAGAACACAAGAATATTCTATTCATACATATCACCACCTGGTGGCAAAAATAGACAAAATTTATGCAAATGAGAAATAACATGTCTCATTGATGATTTATACAAATGAGCCGGCTCATATTTTTCCGAGGTCGCAAGCGTGAGAATAAAAAGTTATTAAATTTATTGGAAATCTTTAAAGAAAAAGTGTTAGAATTTATTTCTAGCAAAATTAAATTCATTTCCAATACATCTATTCTGAATGGGCTTGTTACTTTACTTTTTGAAGTTCCCTTGTAATTTACAAATCCATTTTCAAATATTTTATCTTGAACTCCAGGTCTTAAAAATGTGACTATTATTATTTATTTTTGTATATGTTTACTTCAGAAAACAAAAACTTAATGTTGAATTTTTGAAAAAACTTGTAAATATTTGAATAAATATAACAACTTTCGATCTGAAATTTAACATATAAATTGTTTGTCTTCCTAGGTGAAGGCAATCAGTGGTCTTGGTCACACCATGGATGCCATCCTGGTGAATGGTCGATTAAGAGAGGGTGACACCATTGTCTTTGCTGGATATGATGGCCCAGTATGCTCCCAAGTACGATCCTTGCTCATGCCACAACCTCTGAAAGAATTGAGGATAAAGGTAGGTATTTATACTTTAACGCTAGAATGTCTGTTGGACATCAGAGCCTTTTTAGTTCAAATTTTTCGTAACTTTTAATCATTTTCCATGGTGAAAAAGGTTTGTGGTTCTAGGTTAATTAGGACAGATTTTACAATTAAATATACCTAGAACGTCCGCTGGTGTCGGTTCGAATGAGGAATCACTGTCAATCAGAAAAAGATAGTTCATTAAGTAAATACCACTAGTAAAACAAACTTCCAAAAGTAATATCGCACATTTATTTTACCTTGAATGCAGTGTTAATAGGTTCATAGCAGAAATGAATAAGTTGTACTAAATATGCTGTGTCAAAGTGTTTCGTTACACAGCATTGCTTATTGCTATTACATTCAAATTATAAAAGTACAAGAAATTTGAAAAATCAGGTAAATACTGAATTTTAAGGAAATACAAAATCTCTAAAATGCAAAATTAAAGTGTGATGGAAATGCAACTAAAGAAATGTGCGTCTCTTGCACGAAAATGGTCTGTGAGAAATGTACAAAACATTATGCATCAAAATGATAAATAATGATGGAAAAGTTTGCTTTCTCACAAAAATTATGATTTTGTTTGTTAAACTTTTTATGAATATTGTTTTATTCCATTTTACAAAATTAAGTCATTTGTTTTGTTCAGTTTTTTATGATATAAAGTATAGGTTTCCAACCTTTTTTGAACTGGCACTCCTTTTCTAATGAATATTTTGCTACTGCCCCCTCCCACTCAAGAAAAATAAGAGTATCAATAATACATGGTGAAAACAAGAATTATAAAATAATGTTCTATTACTAATAAAACATATTTTTTAAATTTAATTTTTTTCTCCTAAAGCCCCTAATTTTTTTTACTTGCCAATCTGAAATAGCTATTGCCACAAATATATTTAAATATGTCTAATACTAAATATTTTAGTTTTAGATAGGATACTGTTGGAATTGAAACACTTGTGACGAATCTGTACGGAACCTTTCCACTAATCTTCCTAGGCATCTTTTTGGGGAATATAAATTCGCGTTTATTTCCAATCAACTCCAAAAAGATGAACGGGATATGCAAAATAGATAAGGTATTTAAGTCGAGCATTGTAAGCTAGCAAGGGAGGTGATGGAAGGCTATTGAGCCAGCAACTTTAACCACAATATTAAGAGGATTCCAAGATATTAGAATAGGGTAGAAGAATTGCTGTGATTCTAAGGAAGTACCAGAAAGCGCTGATATAGGCAGCGGTAAATATAATTTACTTACGCTTAAAAGAAGCGTTAAGAATTCGAGTATGTGTATTTCTCGGATCTCCTATTTCGGTAGACCTTACTTGATCTTGAGCTTAATTAGTAATTAATTGCATTATTCGTAATTTAATTTAATATAAAGGTAAATCCCTTTAGTTGACGTAACATAAAAAGTATTATATGTTATTAGAGTTTTTTTTGAGAAATTAAAAATAATAAATATTATTATTATTCAAAATGGTTCTTAGTGGTTCTTTGCCTTAAATTAATCTTGGTGTCCAAGGTGAGACCCAGGGGGTCTCCACACACTATTAAATTTCTTCTTTATTTAAAAGAGTGGAATAAAAGTTTTAGCTTGCCTGTTATAAAGACGCTTTCGAAAGAAGGTTTTGATGACATGAAGTTATTCACAGTAAACTATTGCTTTCGAAAAAAAATTGACAGTTTGAGCCTTTAAAGAATCACACATTAATTCTAATTCCTGGTTAACATATTTAATTATATTTCTTGGATAATAATATACGTAATGAAATGCCGTGGACGAAACATTTTTCCTACTGCTCACAGACAAAGACAACACGTACATACAGAAATTAAAATTTACTGTATCATTCAGTTTAATGTAAGTCTAAATGTAATGTAATCTTAAAGTTTTTCATCCTCTTCCCGAACTACCAAAATATGTGCATTTTCATACATGTGATAGAAATTGTTTAAATGCATACAATCAACATAAGGTAACCAGTATTAACCCTCCAAGCGGTTAGCACAGAAAATTCCGTCATTGTAAAGATGCTTCGAAAATGCACTGCACAGGTTTTTCTGCCTTAAAGTAACATTTTCAAAAGCGGTTGAGCCGCACTTTTCTAAAATCCTTTCCCCCTTTTAAAGGTTTAACATCTTGAAAGATAATTAGGGACGGTGGAAGCAACACAGCAGGACACTGATAGGAAGTCTTATGGCTCGCAGGGAACCCCGTGTTTTGACCCTGGAGCAATCGTAAAAAATGGGGGGAAATTTCTTTAGACCCCAGGAAGTGTTTGTTTGTTAGCTTGTATTTTAGAAGTTTTGAAAAGTCCCAACGCATAAGTAAAATATGTTACAATTCCCTTTTGGTTTCATATTAATTTGAAATTGTAACAAGTTGGGGCGTGTGTCAGGGCAATCTGCTATTTTATATAGTTAGACAAATTATCTTTTTTTAAGTATATTCTTTTGCTTCATTTTTCTTATCTTAATCAATGCTTTCAGTTTTTGAAACATGATTATTTCATTATAAGATGCCAAAAAAAAATTAATAAAACACCAAACACTTCAAAATTTGAAACCTTTTCAACTTTCCAACCACTAAAAATGAATAAATTTAAACTTCATCAAATAATTTGAAACATTTTCTTACACTTTGATAAAAATAATAACCAGAGAAAAAAACTAATTAAGATCTATTAGTTTTTTTTTTAGATTTCAAAGCCCAAGTGTTCAGGGAAGTTTACGTACAGTGAGTGCCTAGTTATATATTGTTAAAATACACCGAATTATATTTGAATTTTAAGTGCTTGAACTTCAGTTTAGATCAAAGACAACATGAGGAAGATTTTCCCACATTTTTTTTATAACTTGAATGTTTGAATAAATGGTAATCAAAAATATATGGAAACATTTACAGTAGACATTTATGCATATAAATAAACATAAAAATCCATTTTAAATTCGAGCTATTCAAAAACATTTGAATTATTCTTCAAAAACATCTATTTATGCAAAATACCTCAACATTTATCTTTTTTTAAAGGCTAACTGAATAAGTAGTTAAAATCTGGATATTTTTTGAAATCTCGACTGTATAAAGCTAGAAATTTTAGGTTAGAAATTCCATTTGAAATTTCGAAAAAAAATGTATCGCTCAGTTAAAAATTATTTACCATAAGTTCTAGCAATTCTTTGAGTATAATATAAATTTCAAATTTTTTATTATATAGCTTCTTTGGTATTTTTTAATATATTTCGAAGATTTTATACAATTCAGTTGAAAACTGCATGCTAAGAGCAAAAAATATACTAAAAAAATTGACGAATATACAATAAAGTTTTACATAGAAGCAAAACTGAGAAGCTAAAGTGTAGGAATGAAAAATTTTCAGTATATCTGAAGTAGTTTTCGAAATATTTATTTTAAAGTTCAGAAAATTTGTGTGCATTATGTTATACTTAATATTAATTAAATGGTTAAAATAATATGTTAATGATAGTCATGTAATCGTTTGATGACACATTCATATACTAATAAAAATTATAATGGTCATTGATGCGAATGTCAAGAATTTTATGTAATTTTAAATTCAGACATTAAGATATTGATGTAGAAAATATAAAACGACCATCTAAAATACATGAAAAACGCAGTCTGCTATAAAATGATCTTGACAAACAAAATCCGGCTTTTTCACTTACAATGGCAGAGCCGGCTTAGTCAGGGGTGATCTGAAAAAACAGAGAGGGAACCGCGGTTTTGATGGATGCCGCTCTAGCTTTTAAAGTTATCTGGAAAAAAATATATGTATAAATTACAAATGCAAAAATAAGTCTTGTAATTTTCCATACATTTTTATAACAACAAATTGTGGAATTGGCTTCCAATACATTGTTGTGTTTGACAATATCTAAGGTAACCAACCCAGGGCTGCAGTAGCCCAGTGGTTAGGGTATCGGACCATGGCAGGTATGTCATGAGTTCGAGCCCAGTACCACTAAAGACCCGCCGTGTAGGGCAGCGATGCACGTTAAATCTGTCTAGAGCTGAAATGTCCTCCCGTTGGTGTGGTGTGGTAGTTAGGAGAGGGGGTGTGCTCAGGTGTCGTCCACGTCACTTGACCATTGTTCAAATTACGTGGTCCATCGCCCAAAGCCCTCGTGTAGCTGAACAGTGCGACGTTAATATTCAATCAATCAAGGTAACCAACCCTACTTTAGATAGATTTGTACTACTTTTTCATAACCGTATTCCATTTAAATTAATTCGTGCAGCCAAAATACACCATTTACACTTTTAAAAATTTATGTAAACTATAACGGTTAATTTTAATTAATGCATCTTGTGAAATGGTAATAATTAACCATTTCCGTCTAAACAGTTTGTATGGAAAAAAAATGGACTCCCTCATTCATTAGGGAATTATATAAGATTCCAACATTAAGTTTTATTTTTCACCGAATAGGGTCGAGTGGTAGTGTATCGTGCTTCCACACCACAGGTCTTGGGTTCTATTAACGGGCTGGGCAAGGTCGACTCTGCCTTTCATCCCCGCTACACTGGGTCGATAAATGAGTACCAAGCTTGCTTGGGGTCTAAAACACTGAAGGTCTCTCTTCAGACAGACCACCAAATCGGGACATCTGTTCATGCACCCCAGCTCCCAATGGTCACGTATATTGGGTGGGCATAGTAGTTCCTGGCCCTCATGGATTGTTGTGCCACTGAGTTTGAGTTTTAAGTTTGAGGATTGCCTGACTTTGGGGATACCCCTTAGATAAACATGTATTTCCACTCATTTGCAATTAAACATTTTTCTAACAATTATGTTTATTTCAGAAGGAAGTTTGATTTTTCAAATGTATTTGCTTAATAACATGTATGTTTGTATATTATATTAAAATTTTGATCCATCCAAAATTACATGTTTTTTGCTCCTCTAAATCCTTTTAGGATTTTAACACTGATCTTACAATCCATATACATTTTAATATTTAAAAATGATAAAGACATTTTTATAACTGTGTGAGCTTTTATGCCTCATTTATAAATATAAAAAATTGCTTTCAGCTACAGTTTTTAAAATGTACTGAAATAAGTGGAGGAATAGGATATTTACATATTATGAATATTTTTTGAAAGGCTCATTTGCAGTTATATGATCAGCTTCAGTGATATTTAAATTTTCAAAAATAGTCTACACATACGAAAACATTCTTTCTAAACCACACACCACATCTCATACTATATCTGCCCTACAGCAGGAAATATTTGTGTATACTCAAAATATTTAATACAGGATACATTTCCAAATGTTAAAATTGTTTTTACAATTTGGTATGGATACATTGTGGAACTGTCGGTTAACTTCACTGAACAAAATTGTTTTAAGTGTACTGTTTTGAAAGACAAAATTAATTAGGGAGAAATTATCTAAGAATAGAATTTGTAATGACTGAATTGTGGGAAAATGTAGTTATCGATGTGTGACATTTTTCCTTGTAATAAAAGAAACAGAAAGATAAAAAAATTAAACTTGCGTAGAAAATGGTTAGAAGTACTGTCACACGCATTTGAAGAAGTATATCCCCCATGAAAATTAAAAATTATTGACTGAATGTGTGTTATGTCCATCACAAATGCCGATGTAGAAAAGAAATTTTTATTTAATACAAGAAGTTCGAAAAGGAGAACACTAGGAATGAAAATTTAGATATTCAGTTAATATAAAAATTTCATTAATATGATTTTAATTAAAATAAATTAAAAGTATTGAAATCCTTTTTTATGTTATTCCAAATTAAAAATATAATTGAATAGAAAAAGATCGGTTTTTTTTTTCATAAATATAATCATCGTATGTATATCACCGTATGCACCATTTATTGTCTTATTGTTTTAAAAAAGAGATTGGGCCTTTACTCTTTTTACCTCATTACTTTTTTAAAAAACAGGAAAGTAAGCGCGTTTTCTTACTCTCATATTCAAAAATGAATACAGGATGCTTTTTTCTGGTTCAAATCGCAATACCAATATATAGTATATATATATGTATATATACACTGGTGTGCAAAAATTAAGGACGAAGAGTCGAAAAATTAGCATATCAGCTGAATGAAGAGGCAGAGCGGACAGAAAGAACAATCAGGAGATTAAGTAAGGTGATGTACGGTAGCACATGCGCAGATATGCAGGTAGACGTAATGGGGGAGTGTCTGAGTAGTATAAAGCGTGTTGTCGGTGTAAGATCAGTATTTCTGGCAAAGAGATTGCACGCCGTATAGCAGTTAAAATCACACCAAGTTGCTGCCTCAGCGAGAAATGGCGAATAATCAATCTGTTAGACGACATCTGGATGCTTTTACCCGAGGTCGAATCATTGGGAAGTTGGAGGAAGGCAGCAGTGGGACAAGTGTGGCTGCAGAGTTCGGAATTGCTCACAGCATCGTTTCACGACTTTGGAGACAATTTCAAACTACAGGAACAGCTATCCGCGGGTTCAGTAGTGGTCGTCCACGAGGAACCACACCCGCAGATGACCGGTACATTGTCTTACAGGCCAGAAGAAACAGGCGGCAGACAGCGGGAGAAATCGCTAGACAGACAACACAGGCGACTGGATGACCGATATTGCGTTTTATCGTGGCCAGAAGACTGCACGGTGGTGGTCTGTTGGCACGACGCCCTGTACGGTGTGTACCTTTAACGCCTGCCCATCGGAGAAGGCGTTCTCTGTGGTGCCGGGAACACCGGAATTGGAGAGACAATGAATGGGGACGAGTACTCTTTACAGATGAGAGCAGATTCAGTTTGAGTAGCGATTCTCATCGCATACTCATCTAAAGAGAGCGGGGAAGCCGCGATCATCATTGAAAGGGACAGGTATGGAGGTCGCGGTGTTCTCGTTTGGGGAGGCATCATGCTTGGTAGTCGTACAGACCTTCACATCTTCGACGCAGGTTCAGTCAACGGGACCTGTTGTTGTAATGAGATTCTTCTTCCATATGTGCGTCTTTTAGAGGCGCTATGGGTCTGCAGTTCCTTTTCATGGACGACAATGCACCATGTCATCGCACAGTAGCTGCCGAACAGCTCTTAGAGCGTGAGGATATTGAACGTATGGATTGGCCGGCATGATCTCCGGATCTCAATCCCATCGAGCATGTATGGGATTTTCTAGGCAGACACTTGGCAGCTTGTACCTTATCACCAGTAACGATTCGGGAGCTTCGATTGGCGCTGCAAGACGAATGGGCAGCAATGCCTCAACAACTCATTGACACCCTCATTCTCAGCATGGGCAGACGCTGTGAAACCTGCCTAGCAGTCAGGGAAGATCATATCCCCTACTAAAGACCGGATGTTTCTTGCTGGATACCCATCACAGGGATGTTTCGCCTTCAGTCACATTGCGCTCCATGCTACTTTTTCAATAAAGCTTCTTTTTATCCCTCTGATTTCTCTTTTAGTAAGTGTTGCTTACAGAGTATGTATTGGGGATCTTACGGTATTAAATGTGTTGATTTGGAAGGCTTTTGTGCAAAGTTATATTGAAAAAACTGTCTCGTCCTTAATTTTTGCACACCAGTGTATATAATTTTTTAAAAAATGACAGAAAATAAATTTTCTTTGAAGAAAATATAATTATTTTTCAACTTCTAACACACTATTTATTTCCTTTTTTCCACCGTTCTATTTGTTTTAATTTTACTGTGACTGAACATATAGGGGAAACGACCCAATTGCACTCTAGCTTTCATACAAGATTGCCCAAGGCAACTTAACAGCTAGTTGTAAACAATAGATCTCTTGGTTCTTACTTGACAAAGGGACCGAACTGTGTCATAAAATTGTCCCCGTTCAACCACCCAAGTTTTAAAAGGGGGAAAGGAAAGAAGTATGTTGCATTTTTTTAAAGCGAACCGCAAAATAAGAGTAAACGCTTTTGGAATAACTTTTCAGGAGGAAGCTAACCACCCAGAGGGTTAAAGTTTACTTTTGTTAGTATATAATCAGCATGTTTTTTTGTTTTGTTTGTTTGTCTTTTTTTAGACTATATTTGTGTAACCTGCCAAAGCCCCTCCATCCCATCTCAACACCCCTAATTTTCTCTGGATCTTTTACTGTCCCTTGAAAGCTTCAAAAGCCCACAAGGGGGTCTTATCACCCACATTGAGAACCTGTGATGTAAAGGGTCCTAATATATAATTACATGAAATAATATTAAAAGGTCTTAAACTTAAAAATCTACTGAACAGTAGTACAGTAATTATTTAGATCTTACAATTATTTTATATCACAATGTCAAAACGACACTGACGGACATTTGAGGATAATCGAAATCCCTGACATTCTAGTGTTAAATGTCATTTTCTAAAATTATACTGCGATAAAATATTATTACACCTCCTTGAAAATGATCTGCTTCAATGTTTATTTATTTCTCTTAACATTTTTCCAACCCTTAAAACATGACCTTAAAGTTTTGTGAAATCCTTTCAAAATAAATATAAGATTTTCTTTTATTGCATCAATAAACTTAAAACAATTACCTTGGGGAGGTAATTTGAATCAAGGAAATAAGAAGAAAACACAAAATGCCATATCAGGGAATAATACAGAGCTTGTCGAAAAGTCGCAACTAATACTGTTGCGAGAAGGCATAATGTGAAGCCTTTTGGTTATTTCATAAATTAGATTGTTCTCAACAGATTACTTCTCTCACTAACACTCAAATAATAACTTTAGATAGTCCAGCCTATTGATAGAAATTTAAAATGCATATTACCATTACAATATAAAAAACAGTTAACATGTCTTTAATATTCAAGTATCAGTCAGATACTTTTGTTTTTCATAAACAGCATTTTAAAGGTGTTTTACAACATTTTAGATATGCTTGTAGCAGAAACAAAAGTTAATTAATGTTCTTTGCTCTGTTACACTTGATATTTTGGAAAATCAATGAAATGAAAATTCATCTCTTATTAAAAGTAAATATTTTTTTTAGGCAAAATCAAATTCCTGAATGATTTTGACAGTTTGTATTAGTTGTAAAAATATTTGATGGAAATGTGTGGGTTACATCTACTATACATATATTTTTAAGGAAATATTCTTAATATTTTTTTATCCAGTACCGTATTGCAATTTTTAAAGTAGAACATGGGTGATTAGATGAATGAAATCTATTTACTATTTCTGCAAACATAACTACTGTTATTAATGTACTTGCAGTTGCATAAATTTTATTATTAGTAGGATTTTAAAAAATCAAATTACTTTCATTTTTTTTTCATTTCATTTTTCGTATTTTATATGTGGAGTACATTAAAGTGGTGTTATTTATAACAATTTTAAATGGCAGAAGTTGTTTTTTCTTGTTTTAGAAAAATTAAGTATTCATAACATTTAAAAATTAATGAGATGCCCCATTTCATATTAATCTTAGTCCTGTTACTCAACATCTAATAACTGCGATTTTTTTATAGTATTATCAAAAGAAAATGCTAAATGTTCTTAATCTCCAGAAACCTGCATTAAATTGAAAGGTTTAGGTGTCTGAAAATGTAATGGATTTAAATTAAACAATTTCACAACAAAAAATTTAATATAAGCACTTAAACAATAGTATTTAAGTGTATGTAGGTTTTTTTTTATCAACCCTTAGTAATTGGAGTCTAACTGCAATAAAACAGAGTTATTCTGTAAAATTTACTTAACCTTTTCTAAAATTTAAAATTATAAGATCCATAATCTAAGGCCAGTGTGAATTCAAACTAATATAATTCAGGTTCTCCACATAAAGTAAGAAAGATGCTGGTAGAGCAAAATACTTGGTTTCAAAAATCAATTAAGGTAATGTATTGTTCCAAAGGTAGATTAACTGCTGCTGCTATGTATGACGCCTTGTTCAGCCATTGCGTTAACTGCCCCTTGTGGGTATTTATACACCTTTCTGTATTAAAAATCTTTGGAATGCAATACATTGACCAGAACAGTGTTTACAAAGAAAAGTCAGAGAAGGATTTACTTTTATTTGTGTGCCTTTTCTTTTCCCCTGATACACTGCATAGCTGTGCACACATGTATGGAAATAAGTGTCATTGAAGAGTGAATCATGCAACCTTTCCTTAACAGTTAAGGCGTTAAATTTATATAAAAGAACACATCCAAGAAACCCTTTCAGAAAGAACCCTGCATTATAAAATAGTGAAATACATAAAACAAAATATTAACATTTTCAAAAAATAGCCATTGAATTAACTCTACTATGAAAAGTAGAGAAGATAAATGAACATGACATTGTTAGGGATCTGCTTGTTTTAATATGAGTTTTTACAAGGCCCATTAACTTAGCTTTTTTTTTTTTTTTTTTTTTTTTACAGACACAATTTGTGGAACATAGAGAAATAGAGGGAGCTCAAGGGGTGAAGATATGTGGTAAGGACTTTGACAAAGCGATAGCAGGTTTGCCTCTTCTTGTTCCAAGACGTCCAGATGAAACTAAAATCTTGATGGTAAGCCAGTGTTCCCTCTCACACATTCTCAAAATTAGAATTAATGTGTTTTAATTATTTTAGACCTTATTTTACCTAAATTGAGGCCCTTGTCATGTGTAATTAGATATATTTTTTTATTGTTTTGTGTTTTTAATTCACTGTATTTATTCAATTCTAAGCCACACCCAAAATTCTCAACAAGTTTTGGGGACAAAATAAATAGTGCAAAATGGCTAATCTATATACAATATTTGCAAAATTTTGAAAAAAAATAAATTGAATCTAATAAGTGGATAATTTGTTTTAACAGTATTAAAAACTTTTAAATATATACATGAACATATAACTGCTCTAACCGCTTGAGTATCATGTTCAATTTCTCCCCATATAGGCAATTTGATCGTGTTCGATTCTAAGACACATTGGAAAAAAGTGCAGCTTAGATTCCAATAAATATGGTATTTTGTTCACAAAGTAAAAATTTTTAACTATCCAGTTTTCGTATAAAGAAACTTAAGTGATCAGTATCTAGTCAGGAGTGTTAATAATTTATTATATTTTTCTGCCCATTTTAGTATATAGCTAAAACAGAAAATCACTTTATTAACCTATTTTTCGTCATTTAAATTCTTTTTTCCTCCAGAAAACTCTCCTCTTTGAAAGCTATCTTTGAGAGCTGTATGTTTTACATGAAAGTTTGGGGTGGGTCTCGACAAAAACAATTTTGTCTGTCGTTTTATTTTGATCCTTTGAGAGGATATTTTTTTATATTAAAAAAACATATATTCAACATAATTAAGTTTATTAAAGTACGTTTTATTTACATAGATATGTATATATGCATATACTTAGTATAAATCAATGAAATAAAAACATTCACCAGAACTGAATGAAATTTAATACAAAACATCCGAAGCAGCTGTGATGGTCTGCGGGGTTTAGGTCTATATTATGGAGTTGAGCTATTATAGAACAACAATTTAAGATACGATTTGGAGAAAGTTGAATGTCAGAACAGTGAAGATAAGTATTGCAACTTCTTTTGTCCTTCAACAGATGTTTTAATTCCTTTAAAATGTCCTGTATGTAGTCTGACTATGATGGTTGAAATTACACAGTTACAATTAAGATCTGGAATGAAGAGCTTCTTAACTGGTTGAGAGATGAGTTTACATCTGGCTATTGCATCTGCATCAGTAAGGGTAAGGCTATTGGAAATTTAAGGGGAATTTCAGGCCTCCTTGGCAAGGTGATCAGCCTGCTCATTGCCGAAGATATCTACATGGGCCGGTATCCATTTGCAAAGTGCTCTTTGGTATCATATTTTATCATTCTTGTTTTAGATAAATATTGCTCCCTTTCCGAAAAATAAGCTTTAAAAAAGATTTCACTAGCATTTCTTTCTTTTCTATCGATTATGTTTTAAGGTATGGTTTTTGTGTGTAGGATGAAGTGGCTGCAACCTTTAAGGAAACCATGAACTCAATCAAGGTCACTGGTACTGGAGTATATGTCCAAACTTCAACTCTAGGATCTCTTGAAGCTTTAATGGAATTTCTTACAGAATCTAAGATCCCCGTAAGTTATGCGTTTGCCATCTCTAATCTTATTTTGAGTGCTTGAAGTAGTTAACAAAATTGTCCACAGAGTAACTGCTTGTGTGTGTGTGTAAATTTAAAGTTTAAGAAAATTATAATTTTTATAAATTTTTGTATAATCTTCAGAAAGCCTTTAAATTAAAAAAAATTCACTGCTTGATGCCTTCAAGTAGTGTATATATTAAAAGAGCTCACAGAAGACATTTTGTATTGAAACTTTCATTTCTTTTATAATTACCTATAAGTTAAATTTTACCTCTGAAGAATTAGAATGTCACAGAAGAATCAAGTCTGTATTCCTCATATGTAGTTAGCTTTTATTTGTAAATGAGATTGATAATTAACAACTGAATTTTAGCAATCCCACAATCATATGTAAAACTGTATATGAACCATAATTTTTACTATTTTGTAAATTAAATGCATTGTTAGATTATTCTTTTATTTAATGAATTTCAGAATTTAATTTTTTCAGCTATGTATTCTATGGTTATGAATAGTTTTGTATGGGTTTGATTTCAGTAGTGTAATGCATGCATGTTTATCGTGGATTTTTATATAACTGTGATAGCTAAGTAATTGTGGTTGATGTTTCTGTTGATTTGTGAATCCTGATCCCATGAAGTAAACATGATGCATGTTTAATCTTTTGATCTTTAAATTCCTCACATTAGCACAGTGTGGAAGTTTGGTGAATGGAGTGCCGACTAAGGTTCAAAATTACTGGGCACTTTGCCAGTAGTCCTCATGTTGTTTGAACATGTGACACTAATAAACACAATCTGTCAATCATTTTAATTTAATATTTAAAATATATATATTTCTTCTATGTTTTTATACTTTTATAATAATCTTATTTATTAAATTCTACATATGTAGTTAGTTTTTATTTGTAAATGAAATTGATAATTAACAATGAACTTAAAAATCCCACAATCATATGTAGATTATACTTGATGAAATTTTTACTGTTGTATAAATTAAGTCCATTGTTTGATTATTTTATTTTATGAATTTTCACATTAATTTTTTTTTCTGCTATATGTTCTATAGTTCTCTTATGTAAATATTTTTGTATGTAGTTGATTTGAATAGTGTAATACACTGGGGAGTGGAAAGGGAAGGGTGCCACACTATTTATTTGATAAAAAAATTGTTATGCATGCCACTTCACACAAACAAACATGGAAAAGTGAAATAAATGTTACTTGTGAGCCAAGTTCAATCAATCAGGTTAGGTATCAAATAAAAATTAGTAGTTTCTGAGTTATATCATTAAATGAGTTGAATTGAATTCATTGAGTTGAATTAAATGAGTAATCATTTAATTTAAAAGTATTAAATGCTCGGTATATTATTAATGTGGCTTTTGAATTACTACTTTTTTTTACCAAATCACCTATATTGTTAGCTTTTACAGATGCAAACAAAATTAGGTTATTATAGGTGCACATCAGCTAGTTTTGAATGATAATTATTTTATATTATGTTCATTGCAGAAAACATTTATTCACAAACATGTTTTGATCCAATGAGGATTTTTGTCTGAGGCAGACAACTTCACTTCGATAAAATTGTAAAAAAATGTTTCTTTTCAATTTTCTTTTATTTGTTAGTAAGTCTTTGTGGGTGCCACTGTGGCAATGCACGCTGGGAGATGACTCTCCCTTGTGTATTACATGCATGTTTTTTATTCATTTTTAAATGGCTGTAATAATTAAGTAATTGTGATCTACCTTATTTCTGCTGAATTGTGGGTTTAAATCCTAGTCCCAATAAAATCTTGCCATGTAAAGGTGCTGATGCTCAAATTCCTCATTGGCATTGTGTGGATGGATGTTTTGAAATTGGAGTGCCAACTCCCTTGACTGTGGTTTAAAATTACGAGGTGCTGTGAAAGTAGTCTCATATTGCCTTAACATGCAACACTAATAAACAATCAGTCAATAATTTTAACTAAATATTAAAAATATATATATTTCTTAATCTTTCATATTATACTGCACTCTAGGTATCTGGTGTTCGGATAGGTCCTGTTACCAAAAAAGATGTAATGAAGGCCTCGGCTATGCTGGAGCATGATCCTACGTGAGTAAAAAAATAGATTTATTTGAATGCAGCAAAATTAAAGATGATTTGCTAAATGTATAGTTTATTTCATATAAAAAATATGTATAAAAGTATTTTCTTTAATGATTTGAACTAACAATAATAAAATATACTAGAGTATAGTACATGATTTGCTTAAAACTGGACTTGAAAGACAAAATTGCACCTGTTAATTCAGACACTTTAAAATTTACTATGTCTGTGTATTGTAAATATATAATTGCAATAATATTTTTAATCGGGAAATTTTACTATATTGTGTAATTTCTTTTAGAATTCACAACAGCAATGATCTTTGACTTATAAAAGTCTCAGTAGTATATATATCAGTTGTCTTCAATCTTTCTCAATTCCTTGAACCCTTTGAACTAATCCATTCCACTCACACACACAGACTCTCAAAAGAATATATATTAAGATAGATGTTGCAGTAAATCAACATGTTACAGGTACTTTATGTAAAGGCAATGAAAAGTATAATATTTGTTATTAAAAAATTTTATATAATGTTAATATAATTTACTCATTTTTTGCTTATATAAGTTCCGAACAATGTTAAAATGTTTACAGAGATGTGAGGAACATGCATTTTGCATAAAGTTGCAACCAAAGCCTAATGAGCTATTGCTTAAATTTAGATGTCAAAAAGGTATCCCCATCTTTTACAACGGGAAAGCTTCAGATTTATCACAGTACTCGAATGGACTTTTATCCATGTTTGCTTGTTTTTCTCTTATGGAAAATATTCTCTTGTAGATGTTTTTTTCCCCCAGAATTGAAAAATTGTGCACTTTTCAGTAGAAACCTATTTAGTTTTTGTTTCTTTTTACTATTACATGAAATCTGGGAGCAATATTCACCATTTAATAGTTAATATAAAGAAAAACTGTTTTAATATTTTTTATATTATAATGAATGTCAAAAATTAAAGTTATGTTTAATTTAAAATTTCAATTTTAATGACTTTAAACTTTTTTCCAATACAAAGTAAGCTCATTAAAATCTGGTTCTGCTGTTCTTATTTTTAAATGTATTTCGTGCCATATTAAATTTATTTAAAATTCTGAATATATCCACCATATTTAAATACTCTTGGTCATATAAACTCCATAGACTGTGAATCCATTTTGCATACACATTTGTAATTTTCTTCTAGATTTTTTTTTTTTTTTTTTTTTTTTGACTGGTGGAATTCCAGAGTTCCATAGAACACAGTTTTAAGACCATTGGTGTACCCTAACAACCAACTGCCATATTTAATCGAGCACAAGGCAAAAAAGTTTTAATAATTTCATACTTTTTGCTTTAAAATAAGTGTGTTTTTTCTACACAAACTTTTTTTGTGAGTACTTTTTAAACTTTATATTTAATTAGCTTTAAATAATATAAACTTTATATTAATTAATTGAAGCCTATAGTGAATTTATGTATTTTTGTGCTAGTGTTAATAGGTGCACATGACTGTAGCAGCCAAATAGTTACGATCGCAAACTCATGACCGGTGTTATTTCTATTGTATCTTGGCTTTATCATATAAAGGAGTTGATGCATGTGAAATGTTTTGAAGTCCAAATGCCTCACATTGGCATTGGAGATTAGGGTGCTGGCTCTGGTAGCATCCGTAGGACTTGATCAGGGTTTAAAATTACATGATCTGTCACTGATAGTCATCATGCGGTTTTGTAGTGCAATGTCAATAAACATTCAGTCAGTGTAGCGCATTATTGGTTAAGTATTAATTAGTGTTTTATTACTATTGAAGTAAATATTTCTACTATCTATGAGAAGGTTTTGAACCTATATCTTGCATGCATGATAAAATTGCTGAATTTTAAATATACCCCCTTCAGCTTTGCTGTGATCCTAGCATTTGATGTACGTGTTGAACGAGAAGCTCAAGAGTTGGCAGACTCTCTCAGCATTAAGGTTTTCCACGCTAACATCATCTACCATCTTTTTGATGCATTTGTTAACTACCGACAAGAAATTAAAGATAAAAACAGAGAGATGTTCAAGAATGCTGCTGTTTTCCCCTGCAAGCTGAAAATTTTGCCTCAGTATGTGTTTAATTCCAGAGATCCCATTGTGGTGGGCGTTTCTATTGAGGCAGGAATACTCAGAGAAGGTACTCCACTCTGTGTACCATCAAAAGAGGTAAATTTTGGTTTTGAGAATTAAATCATTTCTGTGAATGGCTACTTATGTACTATCACAACCATATTGGTGACATTGGATAAAACTGCACGAATTGTAAAAACGGAATAAGATGACAGGAATATGGCTCATACTTAATTAAAAAATAAAAATTATAGTTAAATAATTGTCATTAAAAGAAAAAATAACTAATCTTAATTATTTAATTTGTATTAATATAAATTTTATGATTTAAAAATTTTGTAAATCCCTGATTCGCACATTTTAATATTTGAGCTTGCCATTTCAACAAACGGTTAAGCTTAGAATGGCAGAAGGCATCGAAATATGAAACAAAGCACATGGTTGCCAGTTCAGCACCTACGACATGGGCAGAATCAAGGTTGCCAATTTGGTGTGGTTGCGATAGTACATAAATACCCTAAAATGTTTTAAGAAACAATTTTTTTTTCAACTTTTTGAAATACAGATTTTGATACAGTTTAGACTTCTGACAGCAAAGGCTGTTTGATATTATCTGTAGGACATAGAAGTCTTTATATAACTAAATAACTCTTAAGTAAACAATTTAAACTTGACTAATATGATTCTCATGGAAAAACGCATTTCATAAGTTTCAAATTTAGATAAAGGCATACATAATGAAAATATGGCTATTTTTACTTTCAAAATCTGTTATACTTATTCTGTTCCTTTAGATGTAACTAAGCCCATAGAGAGTTGAGATAAAATATCTTTGTGTGTATGTGTATTTATATATTTCATGGTAACAAAAAAATTTTAAATGTATGTTTGATTATTTTAATTCAATAATTGCATTTAAAGTTGCAGAATACACTGATAATATTAAGATTGACAACTGAGTAATATTAACTGAAAACACAATATATTTACAACACCAAGAGGGGTAGGAACTCCTGTGCTTTCAAAGTTAATTATTAAATTTTCTTAGGGAAAAAACTAGAAAACAGGATTTTAAAAAATGTTAACTTTTTTCGAAATATTAAGCTCCCAAGTTTTTTTGTTAAATATAATTTTCATTCCCTTTGCTTTTTCTTTAGTTGATTTAAAGTAATTATTTCAGATTTTGATTACTGTATTCAACTTTATTTTCAGTTCCTAGAAATTGGTATAGTGACAACACTTGAAGTGAACCATAAACAGATTGAAACAGCTCGAAAAGGCCAAGAGGTGTGTATTAAGATAGAACCTAGTGGGGGAGAGGCACCCAAAATGTATGGACGACATTTTGACAACACCGATATGTTGGTCAGCAAGGTAAGGATTTGAGATTAACTTTTTTTTTTACATTATAACTCAAAATTTTGTATGTTAAAGTTTTGGCAATGTGTATGTGTGTCATATAATATTAAATTTTTTTTTGAAAGATTATAATGGTATTTTTTTGCCATAAAATTTGAAGATCAATGCCTGGCACGTACATTAATATATGTTGCTGTGTAATCTTTTTATAAACTGGTGACTAAATTTCTTTACTTAGTTTTTCCACACACATTCCAAAAAGTATTACTTTTATCATAATGAAGAAAGTTTAAGGCTGTAAATCCACATAATTTCTAGAAAGTCAAAGAAAATAATACTAAAGTAAAACTCTGTCACTACTGCTATAACAGGGGTGTTTGTGGGACCCTGAAACTTTTACGGACTTGCTACCAACATTTTGGAGTTTCGAGAAGGGGGGAAACGAAAAATTGCAATTATGAAGTATTGAATGACCTAATTATAAAAGTTCAATGAATTACTTTTTTTGCAAAATTAATAACCATAAATTTTCAAACATATAAACTACTACATTTTATGTAAATATTTACCCAGCAAACAAAATTACCCAGATCAAAATAAATAATTATCGAAGTTCAAAATCCCCGGAGCACAAACACCCCTGGCTATAAGTAATTTTCTCAGAACATATTGGAATCCTTCAGCCGAATTAGGTTTCTTCAATTTTTACATTCATATCCAATGAATTACTAAACTTCATTAATGTCCCATGTTTAAAAAGTTACTTTTAGGGGATTAATAGATTTAAGTCAAATGTTTATTCTGCATCTTAACTTCAGAAATTCTCCTTATTTCTTACTAATTTACAAAATATACAGGGTGTTGCTGAATTAAAAGTGTCAGAGGGGTGATAATATGGAGCATGGGTCGCAAAGAAAGTTATGAAGGGTGTGATGTCGAATGGAATGAAAAGTTAAGAAATACATTTGTTAGACATAAAGCATTTTACAATACAAACAATGCATCCCAGTTTGATGTCATGGCCATGTAGGTTTGTATGGACATCATGGTCCTGGTACATTTCCCTGTGCTGGGTGTCCATTGCAATGGGATCAGCTGTACATGAATCAGCCTCCCAACCCCATGCTGTCTACTATCATCCCTCTGACTTTGGCAACTCCCTGTATGTATTTTTTTTTCTTTCCTTATAATGCTTCGCATAAGATTTACAAAAATGCAAATGATTTTATCTGTTAATTTCTGTTGTAGATTACTCGACACTCCATTGACATGTGCAAAGAACATTTTAGAGACGATCTCCTGAAAACAGATTGGCAACTAATGGTAGAACTGAAAAAACTCTTCCAAATTATGTGATTAATTTAGCTGTGTATGTTTTTCTGAGAAAAATATTATTTATATTGCTTTATTCCAAAAAATCACACATGGGAAGAAAAAAGACAGCTTGTTTTGTTTTAATGTAAAACTTTAATAGTGTTAACAATTTTTTCTACATGTTTCCTTGTTGTTAAAATTCCAGAATTTTTACTAAACTCGTTTTTTTTATTGACTCCAAACTCAAAATCCAGTATTCCTGAAAAGCAATATGAATTAAAAAGATCACATTTTAAATATTTGTATTGATGCATTATTTATTATAAAATATGTTTCCCAATCCTGTATTTTTATCAAAAATAAAAATTTAATAAAAAGTGTTTTTCCTTTACTTGGTCTGGATACAAACCATTTTCATTAAGAAGGAAATGATATCCTAATTTATTACAAAACTCTGATTGCCCTCTTTTGGAGGCATATTACTCTTTAGATTAAAACGTACAGAATCTTTCCATACGATTTTATCATGTTATAATGAAATGAAAAAAAAATTTAGCCCACCTTGGTTTTTGTCATTAAGTTTGCCTTGCTAGCTGTGATCAGTAGGGTTGCCATTTGCATTTTTCCCACACTTGATTGTTAAGTACAAAAGCTTAACGTCAATTCTTTGGACAGCGGTGTGCACCACTGTGTTAGGCAAAATGTATTTGAATAGAGATGATATTTGAGTCATTCTTAATATCTTGCGAAACTGCACATGTTCTTTAAGTCAGTTTTTTTGCTCTTTTGGACAAAACATGCTTTGGTGTCATTTTGGGGCTGCTACATATCTTTAGCCAAGGAGTGGGCTATAATAGGATTGAGCAGATTCCATATAAAATAATGGAGTTTGCTACATCTTACATTATGTGTTAGGTGATGTAGAAGAGCTAGGTACCAATTCCAATGTCGTCCATTGGCTGTAGCCCACGCCAAAGTCGTACCAAGGCGCATTTTAAAATTCATGACTAGGCATTATGTTCGAAAGAGTAAAGGTGGATCATTTTATTACTTCGAGAACAAGTTCATTTAAAATTTAGCTTATTGAAAGAGAAAATTAATAGCATTCTTAAGAGAAAAAAATTTTTAATTTTTCACCTTTGTGAACATCAATTTAAAAACCTTAACAATTTCCTGTAAATTTTAGCCTCTTAAGTTACTAAATCATGTAAATTTCTGGACAAAACATACAAGACTGGCACTGTGTTTTTATTAATTCGCTACTTCTCTGTACTAATTCATTTGTATAATTCTTCCAAACCAATATCTTGTATAAAACTGTACCTTTCCTGAAGCTCTTACATACATCAATTAGATTCTCTCCTACTTTCGAACAGCATCCCCATAACCATCAATTGTATTCTTTTCTCGCAGAGGCATACGTTTCCAACATTTTGGACATTCATACTTTGCAGTAATCAAGCCTTCCAGCACACAGCATTAAATCATTTCCTTTTGTCCCCTTGCTTCCAAAGAATGAATTTTAAAAAAAGCCTTGCACTTGAATCATTCTGAATAGCAAAGTACTTATCAAGAAGAAACCAAGCATGGAAAAAGATGCGAATGGTTCAACCGTTCTCATAGTTAACGAACCTACTTACAGGTTGGTAATTACCAATCACAGCAGACTAACAGCCACTGATAATCTCTTGTTTTAATACCAAACAAAGATTTCTATTTTGGAAAACTTTGAGACTAAGTTCAAAACCCATGGTGAGCTAAAATAGGATCTTATCAAAATTAAAACTAAAAGTATCAATACACTTTTTGAATACTTCAAATAAGTTACATTACTTAACCCATTTGCGACAGGTGTGTCATATGCACCAGTCTCAAACCCCCTTATCGGATAGCAGGCCGTTCAATGCACTTTTCTGCGGGGACGCTAAAGCCTGTAGAACCGGTACGAAACGCGATTCACCAGTGCATTGATCGGCTGCTGGTGACATTTGGAGAAAATGCATATGTAACACATCTTGTGTCTTCAATGTGTTCCGTTAATCAGTACGTCGTCGCGAAAAGTTTAATGGAAGAATCAAGAATACATGCGTATTAATTTCGCACCCATGGCGATTTTCAAGTAACTTTTGTTTGCGCTGAAAATTTTTAGCAATTGTGCTTAGAAGGGTATCAAATGGGTTGCCAAAATCTCAGAATCGTTGGCTTGGGATTAACATTTTCCTACCAATTTGAAAATTTTTGATTTCAACATAAATAACTTTTAAATTAACGCTTACCTTCTAAGGATCTGGCAACCGCTCGTATTTGGAGGGCGAAGAAAATCGTCTGAGTAATGGTTCGAAAGCCCAGAGGATCCCAACACCTGCACAAATGGCTCCATTCAGATACATCATCTTGTCATATGAACCCAAAGTATCTCGGAAATAACCTATAAATATGCACATAACGTATTTTATTTGATTTGACGAGCAGTTTCGTAATGTTCGGTAAACCACGATGCAGTCTACCATTGGCGATCGTTTTGAATTGGACAGGTTTTAAATGGAATAACTTTCTAACTCTACCCAAAATTGGTACAATATTTACAATAAATATATCTCGGAATATTATTATTCAAACTTCACTATTTAGAAGAAAATGTATTTTAGGTACTTCCTATTATACCGTCGAACAATTTCGTCAAATCAAAAGACGTTGTGATATACAGCCACCAGTAGAAACCATTATAGTGCTCGTTCGAACAATAACGATGCGACACTTTTTGAATTGGCGAAATCGGTTGACTGTATATACGCAAGTACCGTATTTTTCTGGTGAAAATTGTATTTCATACTTTATCTCTTACTCTGTAACGTTAAATGGGTTTTAAACTGTATATGCTAGTGAGTGAGTGAATATAAGGTTTTATGGTGCAAGAGCCAATTTTGGCTAAGCTGCGCCAAGAGCTGTATATGCTAGAATGAAAAATATGCTTGAGTTTTTCACTGTATATGCTAGAGTGAAAAAAACGGTACTTATCAGTTATAGGAACCGTGAAGCCAATCACAGCGACACAGGAAAAAAAACCCACAAAATTCTATTTGCCATTGTGTCGGTAATTAATGTATCTTCCGATAATATCACCTGTGTCCGTGTAAGCCGCCACTCGGAAAAGCTGTCGCCAAACACACACAGCCCATGGTCCCTATAACCGATAAAGTTTTACCGTCGCGAATCAATCCTTCTGCTGCTCGTGCATTTCCGTCTTCCAATCCGTAAATCAGGTGCATATCTGGATGTTCGTAAAACTGTTCCATACTGCTCTGCGGAAATGCAGGTCTGTTTCTTCCAATGCTCTTGAACAACATCGAACGAAGACGTTTCTGTCCATGGGTTGTTATGCGAATCTGAATCATTGTACTGACCCCTACCTCCCTTTAAAGTTTGTCCCAATAATCTCGGGACACTCTGTATTTAAAACTATTTAGAGAATTTTTTTAAAACACACATGTAATATTCGTATATTATAACACACCCCGAATGGAAAGTTTCCCAATATTATTCTTTAGCAAATCGACTTGATATATTTACTTATATTGCATTGACTTGGAACTTTTTTTAAAAAAAAAGGTATTTTTACTCACCTAAATAATAAGGTATGACGAAACCAAGGATACCAGATAGAAAATTGATGAATCCCATTCCTATGGTCCTCTCATGCTCATCCATGTACTTAGACACCAAAACCTGGTGACGTATGAAGAGGGACCCCTGAAGCATCCCAAAGACGAAGATGGCTGGCATAAGACTCAACTCTGAATGCATCAAGGGAAGTGTTGCATTACTTATCCCTAGAAGAATCATGGCGATGACCATGTAAGCAGGAAGGTTCAAACAACCGCTATCCGTGGTCCAGCCGAGACACAGACGGCCCACAAGGTCACCCAGGGACAAAATGGCGATGACGTACTTTCCAGAGTCTCGATGAAGGCCCATGTCCATGGCGAAGTCAACAACGATTGTCACCATGGGGAGAAAGGTCAACATGAAGACACCACGACACAAGGATATGAGAATGAATATTGGATTCTTGTGCATTCTGATAGCTGTCTTAATGTGTTCCCAAAAGCTATTCGAATGCCCCTTATCGCCTTTTTTGTGCCTATTTTGTCTATGCAAATCACACGTTTTAATGGTATTCGAATCTCCATTGGCCGCACTATTCCTCTTGCTGGAATTCATTATTTCTTCCAACGCTGCTTTTTCGCTTTTAGCAATAATTTCTTTCAGATTCTTCAATACATTCAGTATCTCCTTTACCGTACTGTGCACCGAGGTCGGAAAGTGGTGAAAAATATCCTCCTCCGTGTAATTCTCACACAATTCTTTTATTTTGATTGCCAAGAACAGCCACCTTGGATTATCTTCATATGACTTAAAACTCGCAACTTTCTCATTAACTTCTATTTCTTTCGAATCAGATATTGCTTCACACTTGACTATCACCTGATGTACACTTCGAGTCAATTCGTCTGTCACACTGCCCATTTCTACAGAAGTTCTTCTCGGTTTTCTCAAATCATTCAAGAACTTATATAAGTCTTCAAGTTCGTTGATGATGGGCACGGTGTCGACGAAATTGGTATCCAGCGCGAGAGATTCTGGTGGTATGGTGAGTCTAAACAGTTGATACGCGTATTCGCTGTTCTCCCGGAGAATGGCAAAGTTAAGGCTGTTTGAAGAAGCCGCCAGAAAGGAATCCGTCGATGCCCTACGTGGTGTTACTGTTGAATTGAATGTGTTGTAATTTGTTGATCTGTCGTTTTTGGTTGGCTTAGTCTCCGATTTCTTCCAAGGTGGGTGTTTAAGGACAAGAGAGGCAGGGACTACGTTGAGGAGGATGGCGCCCATCACCAAGAACGTTCCGCTCATGCCATATCTGCTGAGGAGCAGATCAAGGACAATCGGGAAGAAGAAAGCCCCCACGCACCCTCCTGAGAATGCCAATCCTCCGGCCGTGGTGCGATGCTTTTCAAAATATTCATCGATCGGTATTTGGTTCAAAGTGGTCGTGAGGGCGGTGCAGAGACCTGAAAGGGACGAAAAGATTCGATCAGTTTATAATAAAGTTTTGTTCTTCGAACATTTTCACTTCAATACCTAACTGCTGCAGGCGTGTATATAAGCGTCGCTCAACAAATGCGTTAACTGCCCGAAGCGTATATATGCGCCTTTCAAAAGTACGATCCTTTTGCATTGCTCTGCTATTAATAAAACTATTCCCAAGGCTTTGGAATGTAATATCATGTCCTTGATAGCATTTACGATGAATTTACTTATTTTAGAGAAGGATTTACTTATTATTCCTTTTCCCCCAATACACTGCGCGCCTTTGCGAAAAACGGTGGCACTGAGGAGCAGTTCGCGTAACTTTTCCTCTGCCTAAGTCCTCGATGGACAACACCTCGATCCAAAAAATCGAGAATTACACCCCATCACGATTTGTACACAGACCAAAAAACATCCTGTTAAATTAACACTTAAATATTTCTACCACACCCACCACATCAAACTTATATATCTATTTTATTTAACAACATCACTTTTCAAACATTTGCATTCCAAATTCGATCATGTACACACACACCAATCTATTTCTCGGACCTCCAAAACATCAGATACTCATCAACCAATAGGAGAACTCCGCTGGCCGTACGGCCTCTGGCAGCCTCCGATCCCGCACGCGGTGACGGTACCCCTCCCGGGACTGAAGTCATACAATTAACAACAACCAATCACGGAGCTCCCTCTCGCAAACGCGAGAAAGGAGCAAAGACCACAGGTCTTCACACGTACACAACATGTCACGAATAGCTGCTACCTCATTGGTCAGGCAATCAACCAGCCCGAGGCTCCCATTGGTCGAGGGAATTACAAGTAAACTCGGAATTAGTAAATATCTTTGCTAGAGCTTTGAAAAAACTGTAAGAAATGACATCAGTCGATTGTTTATCGACGTCGCATTTCGAGCTGCACGAAAGATTTTGACGACGTACCTCATGATTTTGAGTTACGGTCATATGAGGAGCACAACACCTGAGAATCATATTCAACGAATTTCCACAGTACTCCGAGCTCTGAAAAATTTCACGTGCATCTAGCTCCACAAAGCGAGTCTTTACTGGAGCCACAGAAAAATAAAATCGAAATTTTGCGATTATATGTCCTATCAGTTTGGAAGTAATTTAAAGTGATTTCGAAGTAGGGGAATTTTGTCGATAGAGGTTACTAAGAGCAAGCAAATACAGTCGGACCTCTATATAAGGAAGTCGCTAAATCCCGGAAAAAGTTCGTTACATGGAAAATCCGTTATATAGAGGTTCATCTTTTAATATGCTTTATAAACTACGTAAAACAAATTTCAAATTCATAACACACTATATTAAAAAAAGTAATTATTCACACCTTTTTTAAAATTTATATATATATATATATATGTTTATTTTATATATCTTACCCATCAAAAAAGAAAGAAAAACTGCAACAAAAAAGAATGTCGAAGAAATACACTGTTTTTTCAATATTAAGAAAATAATTTTATATTAAAATTAATGAATTTTGAGGACATTTTATGATTTAAAGCATACAAATAATATTAAACATACATTATTTTATAATTAGAACACGGGGCAACTTTACTGAGGATGAAAGAGGACATCGAAGATATTTCTAGTGAACTGGGCAATGGGGGTTAAGGGTTCCACTTCTTGGATGAAACGTCGAGAACTTTATTGCTCTCGGCGAGTTAGGATCTAATAAAACCAATTCAAGATTTATGATCATCATAAAATGTATTGAAGAGAGAATAACTTGAAATTTTTTCAGAAATACTTTTAAAAAAAATGGAGAACAAATTACAAAAGGAAATTTCGTTACATAGAAAATGCAGTTCGCTATAGAAAGGTTATTTTACGAAGAAAATCGTGAAATGTTCCAGGAAAAAGTACGCTCTATAGGAAAATTCGCAATATAGAGAGAGGTTCGACTGTATATCAGAGTTCCATAACAAAATATACTCATGTCCAACATTAAGGTCACAAACATGTTTTTCATCATAATTTTAAAATGCATCCAGTAAAACTGATAGAATTTAGATTTTATATATTTTGAACAACTGATAGTACAATATCAACTTTCAGTTTTTTAAAAAAAAGCTGTTAAGCGTTAGTTTTTGAGGAACTACGGAATTGAAACCGTTCAAGCATATGGGAATTTTGCCTCCAGTTTTGCGAATATTGCATTAAAACAAACAAGTTAGTCTGTTTGCAGTGAGAATAACCTTAAAAACGTTTAGATGATTTCTGGAGATGGAGAGCCATTGGGGCCAGTCTCAAGTGGAGGTGGCTCGAGCGTTCCAAGTGGACCGAAAGTGGTCTCAATTCCAAAAAAGTGGTACTGTCGCCGGGAAGGTCGCTACAGAGCATCGACATCTGCACAGGATCGCTACTTGGCATTAGAATTAGTCCAGAATCACTTTCGTCACTCTTGTGATACAATTTCAATCGATTTATTTTTTGGCACCATAAAGTATGCGATAAGATTTTGCGGCGACGGTCAGTTGCTTGTAAACGTCACGATAAGCATAATCGACGCTCTTTTTGTGGAATTTCATACTTCTTTCGGAAATGGTATCTATTCTAAGAAAATGCTTTTCCGATTAGTCGGAAAGCTGGATTTTTGCATGTATTTTATCTGCTCTCAAAGAATCCGGTTCTTCTTATCTGTCTCCGTAATCTATCAAATTATTGATAATGTCAACGTCATTGACAGTTTCTTCAATCAAGCGCTTTGAGAGAAAGCAATTGAACGTATATTGTAGGAAGACTTTTTATAACAAATACACAAAGCGTCTTGAAGTGTATTGCAAAAGTGAAGTGTGAAGCAAAAAAGATCGCACAAAAATAAAATCGCATAAGACCGCACAAAAACAGGTTCTACTGTATTCAGAAATATATATTCAAGCTCTCAACTTAAGCTATTAAACTCATAATCGAAAACAAAATGATGAGACATACGTTGAATTTGTTGGTATGCTTAAGATCTTTCACTTACTAATTATAATTAAAAGTACTATGAAAAAAAAGATCTCACCAAAAATTAGTCCCCAAAGCACAGTGATAGTGTCAATGGAAGTGGCGAAGAAACATCCCGCCGCACTGACCGCCCCAATAAAACCTCCAACCACCGTGACGCTGCGGACACCATACTTCTGTCCCATAATACCAGCTACTGGACCTACAAAGAAAAAAGAAAGAAAGAATTGGCAGTTTTATATAACATAAACAACGTGATTATACAATACTTATATTTTTCATTATAAAATTGATACTTTGAATATCCAACCGGACATTTTAAAGCATAAGCCAACTGGGCCCGGGACCTTGGCTTCGAGGGGGGCTCGTCTTGTTCGACTCGGCCTCAATCAAGTCATGATCCGAATAATTTTAAAATCGCTAAATGTTATTCCCGCACGTATTCACCGAAAAACTGGGAATTTTAAACTATATGTTAACAGCGAAGGGAATGTATTGTTATGTGATGACCGTCGTCCGTGTTTAGGCCTAGTCCTGTTACTCATTTATTTAAAAGGCAATAGTCGGTTTGAACCTAAATTTGTGAGATTGAGTCACGCACATTTATTTATTATCGTTTTTACGAGAATTAGACAATGTATGCTACATACTGTCTACTTAAAATGATCGCGGGGGTGTCTTTCTTTTGCATAGAGACACAGAGCCTTAAAATGTCACAGGACATAAGAACGATGTTTGAAAATTGTATAACCGTAATTGTCAACGTAAGTAATAACTTAAACTTGAAGGCGCCCCGAATGGTAGCAACAGTTTATTGTCTGTTAACAGAAAAATAGTTTCAACCAAGATCTCTTCAGTACCTTCCAGTGCAAAAGAAAACATCTATTAAAGTGGTATCGCTCTATGCTAAATACAAAAGAAAACATCTA
Source organism: Trichonephila clavipes (assembly GCA_019973935.1). Taxonomy (NCBI): domain Eukaryota; kingdom Metazoa; phylum Arthropoda; class Arachnida; order Araneae; family Nephilidae; genus Trichonephila; species Trichonephila clavipes. The sequence goes on along the minus strand of BMAU01000846.1, from coordinate 160,224 downwards.
TTAAAGTGGTATCGCTCTATGCTAAATACTGTCTACTTTAGAGGGCCGCAGGTTGGACCTACTTTTGCTTTGGGGCACGGGATCTTAAGGAGTATCTGAAAAATGTTACTCAATTTCACCATTATATTGCAAGACGTAAGATATACTTACATTTCGGTTACTAATCCTTCTCCCCGCAATCAGTTTGAACAGTTTTTGTAACATTAAGTGATTTGCTGTTGTTGTTACTAATGCCACCTTGTCTGATGGTGTTGCTCTTACAAGGGCCACCTGTCTGCACACGAAATTCATCGCGGCAGAGGGATAGATATACGCCTGTCATTAGCCACCATACAGGTGACGGTACGATTTAGCTCGATTCCGCCCCAATTTTGAAGAAAAACACCACGGAGGTGGTCAGACCTCACGAGAGGACTTACGGTGCGACGGCTGTTTAGAGTACCCCTCATGCCGCAAAGGCATTATATGTTTACAAACATTCATGCCTTTTCCAGGATTCAAACCCCAGGCCCTACGGCAAAGCAGTTAGCATCACTTAACCACTATACCGCATAGGTGGCTGTTTTAAATTATCTAGTTTTCATTAATGCAATTCATACCCTTGAACGTTAAATGTTTTTAAGTTAGCGAATCAAAGTTTTGCTTTGGTAGTTCGGCTATAAGCTGTTTTGTGATCGGATCCATCCTAACCTTGGTGATGGCGTTGGTTTGAACTGGTTAGCTTTGTGCACTGCGTTTAACGACCCCGTCAGGGAATATTTCCCTTTTGTTTCAATAAAATCATGCTCGAATTTTCTTGTAATTTCAACTTACAGAAATCAGGTACTTCAATCTTTGTTTTTAAATTTATCTCCCGTCTGAAAGGAAAATGAGAAGGGGCGAGTAAGTGAGTGTTATTAATTTTGCACTCTGAGGCAACACGAAGGGGACAGACCTCTTAATTTTAAACCACTGTCGAGCGACCAGGACAACACCTAAAATGTCATCCTGTCTCCCATCTTGCACACCACACCAACAGGAGCACGTTGAGCTTCGAATAATTTCACGCGCATTAGCCCCTCTCTACAAGACGAATTTTCAGTAACATTAGGGTTCGAATCCACGACAAGATAACGCAAACCACGAGTTCGCGATCATGACCACTAGGGTAGGAACTAACGGCGTAGCGCAGAAGCAAAATTCCTATACGTAGAAGCTAGGGGTAGTAATGGTGTGCACCTAGAAGTATTTTTTCCCATCGAAATCATTTTAAAACTATTCTGAAAATCAACTTTGAAGCAACTTTTGACATACCTTGCTCCCTAATTCTCGCACGAAAACTGGTAGAGTTACAATTATTGTGCCATATAATAGATCCAAGGTTTTTTTTTAATAAAAGTTTGTTTGAGAAAACAAATTCACATTGGCTGAATTTCAGTGAATTTTTGAAAGTAGGGACAATTTCCAATTTCTTACTATTATCAATAGTTCCCTTCTAGAATTACACTGATCCAAACAATACAGTATTCTCACGCGCTACATAATTTAATATTTGGATTCCTTTCAAAAAATGGGGGGGGACATCAAAGGACTGCATGATTAGAGAGTAAGTTTTCAGGTTTCCTTGTTTACACTAAATGAAATTAATGCATATGTCTTTGCTTCCAGTAGTTGATTGAATTTTAGGAGATCATAACATTAATCCACACGGCGTCCCAAGGGAGGTAGGGGACATCACAAGGATTCAAATTTGCATAGCAACTCTTGGTAGGAAACGTCTTCTTTCTGCGGTAGGCGGCATTGTTCACAAGAGCATTGGAGGAACAAGACCGGCATTAAGGTAGTCATTTGAGCTGCTATCGCCCGCAGAGGAGTATGGGACACGGTTTCATCCCAGTAACATCACGGCAAAATGCCGTTGTGGCGGTCCTGGAGCTGTCATCTGGAGTCATAATGCTGAACGGGCGGATTAAGCTCCACGTTTTCGAGAGGTTCTGAAACCGCAGATCGCTATTGTAAAAAGGTGATCCTTCTCCATGTGTGTCTGTTTCGAGGTTGCTATTGGACCAGAGATCGTTTTATAGATGACAATCATGGACTGCTGATGTTCAGCAACTACTGGAAAGAGGATATCACTCGAATAGATTGGCCAGCGTTCTCCCCTGATTTAAATCCCATAGAACATGTGAGATGCTTTGGGAAGACGCCTTGTGGCACGATGACACCCTACGGGGAACACCCAACAACTGAAACAGATGCTGATTGAGGAATGGGCACTTTTACCTCAAAAACTGTTGGACACTCTGGTGCTGAGCATTGAAAGACAGTGCGAAGAAGCCATGGCAGTAAGAGGAGGGCATATATCACATTAAGGAACATGTACTTTTTGTTCTTCCTCTTGGGCAGACAATATATATATATATATCTCATGGGTAACGATACTATAAGTTCAATAAAGTCTGCTTTTGTTTGATGCCATACTATGTGCATTGTATTCATTTTCACGCAACTATGTATTCGTCATGATTTATGTACAAAATGCAGTTTCTCATTTCTGAATGTCATCTTTCTCACGTGATTTCTCGCTAAGTTATGGCAAAAAAACATCCTTTGGTTAGGCTTTGCACACACGTGTTTATTATGAAGAAATGTTTTCGACAACTTCTACATGAGCTGTTTAACGGGTTTCAAATTTAATCGCAGCTCTAAGGTTTTCGTTTCTCGTGTATCATTTGGCTCACAGAATTTGCCTTAGGATGTTCTGGGTAGTTCCTAATACATAGGTATGAAATTTAACTGCGAAATCTCAAATTGAGCAGACATAGGCTATGATGGATACTTTGGTATCTAAACTAATTGTCTCAATGCCATAAGAAATACTCACCGAAGAGGTTCCGGGCGGCCTGCTGAACACTGAAGGGAACAGCGGCCGTCTGCCTGTCTGCCTCATAGATCTGCATGAAGACGACGTAGAGAATGCCGGACATCCGCCCCAGTCCAACCACAATGAAGTTGATGAGGAAGTTGGCCATGGCCACCAGCCACGATAGCAGAGAATCTGGACCACTTGCCCATCGTTCACGGAATGGCTTGCGCTCGACGCTGAAACAATAAAATGTATTTAAATAATCTATTCACATGAGCATTTTTTAATAGAATTTTGCTCACCTTTCAAATGCACAACAAACTGTGTGGCCTCGGTACCCTAGTAGTCAGGGTCATGGACACGTGGCGATCAAATTTAATGGAGCTATATTCTAAATGAATTTCCTAAAGGTGGGAGTTTTTAAGGCTCTTCCGATTTCATCGTTACTGATGTACTCTTTTCTTCTAGCCTTTCTGAAAATTCTAGTAAATTAATATTCAATATAACTGTATATTCCCAAACTCTATATTTCTAGGGTATAGCTAACAGTCTTACTCGGGAGGACCGAGCTCATCCAAAAGGTTTTAAGCTGCGAACCGACCCTCCGAGAAGGTAATGTATTGATAGACAAAACGAAATACGTATACAAAATGGTCGCGAATGAGGAACCTCTCCCAAATTCTTCAGAATAGAGGGAAGAATATAAAATACAGTAAGGGAAAAGTATGTTACAAAAATGGCCCCTCGCCGAGTGGCGGAAAGTGATTGACAGTAAAATAACAATGTAAATATTTTTGAAGAACACACAGATGCAGTCTCGCTAATGAAAAATGAAACAATAAAGTTCTTGGTAAAGATCCATATTTTTTTTCTATTGTATTTTTGCAATGAGGACAAGAAAGACTGTGACCGCGTAGCAACAGTGTGTAGACCCTCACAAAGGAAAGAAAGCAGCAGGGACGCCACCCAGGCAAACAGGATAGACGCGCCCTATCGAAATGTATCAACTATTCAGCTACTTGAGAACTTTTGGCAACGGACGCTGTAATTTTGAACCATGGTTAAGTGCGAGGACGCAACCCCCTCTCCTAACATCCACATCTCACCAACGGGAGAATGTTTGAGCCCCGCCCCCTTACAAGGCGGGTCTTCAGCAGTACTAGACTCGAACTCATGACACACACACACACCAAGAGTCCGTTTACCTTGACCACTATGCTACCGCGGCCACGTAGCAGAAGAAAGCGAGGACGAGAAAAAAGCATCATCATAAAAGCACATTCATCCCTACTTTCTTCTCCATTTTGTTTGCACCCAAATAAATCTCCGAAGGGAATGTGAGCCATAAAAGGAGGGAAAGGGGGAGAAACCCTCGGAATAGTTGATGGAAAAGGAGAAAGTTGGGGAACGAGACAGTGCATATCACCAAAGCTTTCTAGAAAGAAGGCCTTGATATCACCCACATTCAAGTGATTATCTACGAGGGCAGTCAGTGATCGGCAAACTTTTAAAAGACATAAGAACTAATTTGCTAGTAAAACAAGACAAACTATCAAAGAGTCTAAACCAGTGATTCTCAAAGTGGTCTATATCGACCCCTATGGGTCTATGACGACCTGCAAGGGGTCCACGTCAGCGAAAGAATAATGTGGGGTCCTTGAGATGTAAATGGGGGTCTATGATAGTGGCTCTCGTTAAACCAAAACATTACTTTCATTTTAACCTTAAATTTAATCAAGTAGAAACCAGAGATTTTTTATGTATTTAATAGATTTATTTACTACTTTTAATGAGGTTAGTTTGCAGTTACAAGGTGACAGCATAAATTTTATTAAAACAAGGATCATATCAGAAATTTTGGCTTTAAAAAGACATACCTGTAATTTATCACAAATTATGGAATATCGTGAGAAAACTTTATCATTATTATTTTAAATTATTTCTCAAACTTTATTATTTAATTACTTTTCCTAATGAGAAGAAGTTTCAGCACGATTGCCAATCTCCAAAATAAAAAAGAAGGGGAAGAAATAAGGTCTGCACATTATTATCCGAGGAGATTTAGGGTTAAACTCGACAAAATTGGTTCCAAATGTTGAAAAACTATTATTGATGCACCAGATTTATTCCTTTCATTAAAAGCATTTGTTTGTTGCTTAGTTATCTTATGTATTAATTAAATTTTAATTTAATTAACAGGTTTTTCTTAAGTTTTAAACGCTATACTTCCCTTCAGTTAGAAATTTAAATCGTTTAAAGTAAGTAGCACTATACCAGCTGTCAAAAAGACATTTAAGTTGGTAAATTTGCAAAAATTCAACATTAAGTATGCAGGGGTCTAACTCAAACCTAGAAACATGGCAAGGTCTATAAGACAAGGTTTTAGTGTATTGTGTTGAGTGGCAAAGTAAAATTGCAGTGATTTTACAAAAAAATAAACTTTATTTTCCAACATAACAAATAATTAAGTTCGAGTTTACATATTCCCTTCATCAGAGTGCAATTCTGGGAAGATAGAAGGAAAAAAAATGCCAGAGAATATTTCTTCCGACCAATGAAATTCAATAGTAGGTTTTAACAGCCAATAAGACGTAAGGATCAAGAATCCGTTACTATGAGTAAGGATGATCCGATATTATGAAAGTACACTACAAGGTCTATAGCCCTCTGGTCTAAACTATTTATACACATACGCTTGCACTGGAGAAGTAGAGGTTTCTGGTAGCGGTCACGATCAGGGCTCTCGTACATCAATCAATATTTTATTATATTTGAATACAATTTCATCCAAAGTAATATTTTACATTTTTTTTCAAAAAGTAAGAGCTACGAAAGATATTTGTGTAGTTCAGTGTAAGAGCAACCATTGGAAAAATTTCATAATGTTGTGAATTTAAATTTCAAACTTCTTGAAAGAGAAATTCTGTACTAATAATACCGCAAATGCTTTATTGTATAATTTTATGTTTACATTAATAATTAATATTGATTTCGGTTTTCCTTACATTCAAAAGCCATTCCAACACTCTTTTTAATAACATTAAAGCTTGTCATAAAATACAGAATACGTTTTAGTCACTTCTGTTGGGGGTTTCAGCAGTGGAGTAACGTATACCCCCGCAACCTTCGCATTTCGGGGGGCCCAGGGTTCTAGGGAGCCCAAAGCCATCAAGTACCTACCCTTTGTAAAATTCAACTTGGGGACCCTAAACCTGACTTTGCAGGGGGCCCAAATGTTCTCCGTTACGCCACTGGATTTCAGTATATTTCTTGTCCAAAATCACGTGTGCCCTTGAACTCATTTATGTAAGTAAGTAAAGATCGCTGGAAATCACTTTAAGGTATGTTTTTACGAAATTTTTACCAATGAATTGGACTTAAACTGCATCAGAAATTGTAATACATACAGACTCCCATGAGCGTTACGCACGATCCTGCGTGTGTATTATAACTGTTGAATGGTTATTTTTTGCATTTTATGAACCCTATGTGCATACCAAACTTCATTAAAATGTGTCGAATAGATGTAGAGAGAATTGAACAAATGCGAAAATTATCTTAATTGTGAACATCGGTATATTATTGCAAAACTTTTCGAACGCTATTTCATAATTACTAGACAGCATTTTTTGTACGCGTTTGTGTCGAATCTCGGTCGTCGTAAACAAATAACAAACAGGGACTTTAAGTTATTGTTAAATGAAAATATTGATTAATCCTGATCATTGTGTGCACAACAATCGAAAAAATGAGTCAATGTGAGGATATGAAAGAAGTAGTGTAATGACACTGATAGCAGATTTAGGAATGAGTTTACCAATACAGATTGTGAAGTCCCCGCCGATGGGGACACCCATTCTACACTATCCTCGCGACCTGTGTCTATGGGGAGGAACGATGATGATGATTGTGAGTTTTAATGGCGCAAGATGGGGAGGAACGAAGAACTACTTAAGTCATTCATACTAAAATCTGTTTATTAAGATCTTAGTTTAAACACAATACAACAACAAGAATAATCTAAGGAGTATGATAAAGAACGAGAAGACGCAACACGTATTACCAATCGATAGTGCAACTAACCACTGAATCTAACTTTATAGATTAAAGCCTTTACTACCGAGATAGTATTTATACTTTAAGGTTTAATTTATCAAGCTTAACGCTATATCGTAGATAAACAGCTACGGACCTAATAACTTCTTTTCTGGCTTTAATCCGGCTATACCCCATTGGGCTCGGACCCACTTTTGGCTAATATGCACCGGCACTGTTAGGCTAATTTCCAGGATTAAGATTCCTTTTCTAGACTACATCTCATGTCACCTGACGATTACCTTTCTACTTAGAAAATACATCTAGCGACCCCGTGAATGCTAAACTTCCCATATATATATGTGTGTGTGATTCCTAATTTACATATACACTTTCTTCTTCTTGAGTTGGTTGGAAAGAATTGCCATTCTGGCCCCAAAGAAATCCTAAGAGGACAGTTAGTTGAAATCGCGATGAAAGCTCCGTCACAAGATTAGTTTCAAAAACGAAATCAATCTGTATCGGTTTATAATAAAAATCTGCTCCAGTGTTCATATATTTTAAAAATTTGGAAGTTTTCTCAATCAATCCGTTTTGTAAGTTCGACATTTTCTGTGTGTCATCTGATCACAGTTTAGCGCAAAATCCCGTCACAGATTCATTCCTTCTTACACGCTGCCTGAAAAATAACCGCAATACTACAAAAATGATAACATGAAAACTCTTTAATTTCCTATTTATGACCATAGTCGAGCGAAAGAATGTAATCACGGTTGAAAAATTCAACGGTAAATACATTGTTCCTTAGTTATGCTTTGTTATATTGGAAAATAGTTTAACGTAAAAAAAATATAACTATCTTCAATAACCATATTAACTTCAGTCGCGCAACAGCCCAGGAGTACCAAGGCTTACTGTGCCTATGTCAGTATACATGACCTTGGGCCCTGAGGTGCATGAGCAGATGTTCCGGTCAGGTGGTCTGTCTGACGCGAAACCCCCAGTGTTAAGTTCCCGAGTAAGCTCATTTATCAACCTACTGAAGAGATGAAAGGCTGAGTCAACCTTGCCTTGCTCGGGCTTTGAATCTCGGACTCCTCGGATGCCACTGGGCTTCACATAACTATATTAAGCCTGTTAAATATACAGTGAAATACGTTTAACGCGAAAACGCTTAACACGAAATAATACAATGATCCCGACAAACTACTATGAATTTTCATGCATGTTTTAACACGAAACGAAAATCTCTTTACACGAAAAGATTGGCCTTCTGGATATTGAAATTTAGCCGACACTAGGTAAAACGTTTGAGAAAGTTTCTCTGTATTACTGGACTTTACTGTTGTACCATCGAAAAAATTCGTTGCAGTAGATCAGGGGTGTCAACCCGCGGGCCGCATGCAGCCCAAAACAAACATTTTTGCGGCCCGGCCAGTATATCGGCACACAATAATTTATAAAATATCAAAATTTCTTCCGAAATAGAAAAGATAGTTGCAGAGAAAGAATGCCAAGTGTCAGGACGTAAATATTAAATTTTTCTTGTTCTTTTATTTATGTTTATTATATATATAATGTATTTTTCAAAATAAATTTACATTTCTATGAATATTGATTTTTCTATGCTGCCCACCTAAAGTTAAATCTTGTTTGTTTGGCCCAAATTTGCCTTTGAGTTTGACACCCTTGCAGTAGAATGTGATAATGTGTGTACATCCCCAAGTAGGGCAGACAAAGACATTTTGGAGTATTTTAAAATTCAAAAAATATTGTTGATGTGCAGATTCCGACGATGAAAATGAAATGAATATTGCAGCTCCCGTTTCCACATCATCTGAAACAAGGACCATTCTAAAAAGTATGCTCAGTTATTTAGACGCCCATTCTAATGATAAAATGAATAACAAAATGGACGTCATAGAAATATTTGTTGACAATTTGATGTTAGAAAACAATGAAAAATAACAGATTATTTTTCAAAAACACAAATGTTTTATTTTTCAAAAAACTCGAATGTTTCGTGTTAAAATTTTATTTAGTTCTGATAAATGTTTTTGTCTTAAATTAAACGTTCTATGTAGATTAAATGTTCTCTAATAAACTTTATTTTGTTGAGAATATTTTATTTCCGCCTAATAACCTTTTATTTATTGAGAATATTTATAACCCCGTGCACCGCAAAGCATCACACGGGGCTTACATAGAAGCAAGCGCGAAGCACACATCACAAAGAAGAGTTACAACACGAACATCTATGTCTTACCCGGGATTCGAACCCAGACCCTACGTCCCTGCAGTCAGCATCATTAACCACTATAACGGATGGGCGACGCCCAATAACCTTTAACGCGAAAAAATATTTCGGTCTCCTCAATTTCGTGTTAAACGGTTTTCACTGTATATGCGTTGTTGTTACTTATGCCACTGATCGACAGTAACATCAGGTCAAGGTTCCCGAAATTCATCGCGGCAAAGGGCTAGATTTTTAAGCCTGCCATTAGCCATAGCTTTGAGCACCATGCATTTGACAGTACGATTTTGCTCGCTGTATATGCAAATGCAAGTAATTTGTTCACCAAATAAAATTATAAAGGAAAAAGAGAAAGGGAAAATTTTTTAGTAGGCATACTTATTTTTTTAATAGTTCATAAAGATATAAGATTAAAGAGCCGCGATTTGCTGACCCCTGTACTAGGGCAAGCTCATCCGCAGTAAGGGGGGGCATCCTTTTTCTCTCGCTCTACAACTACACTCACACACACTCGTATAAAAATATAAACCAAATTGTATCCATTGAACCGCTTTCAGTTGATATTTGCTCTTCTAATTACTTCCTCAATATGCACTCAGATCGATAATCTTTCTCAGAACGAATATTTTTTTCGAACATAACCATGGAACATGTATTTCGAAATCTGTTATTTTTATTTTATTCGGTTCTCTGTTGTTCTTAAAACAGGTGTGTGAGTTCTTTCAACAATAGGTTTCATTAAAAAAAAAGTCTGGAAAAAACCACGATGTTAAGCTAACATTAAGGAAAGTACTCATTGGATTATAGTGAAATACGTTTAACGCGAAAACGCATAAGACGGAATATCGGTTAACCAAAAAGTTACTACGCATTTTTTTCTACCATTTTTTCGAGACGAAAATGATAATCTTTGCAATCCACTGAAAACGCAATTTCTGCTACAAAACTATTCGCCTTCCCCGCTAAAATACTCATCATAGAACCAGGACTGCCATACATCTTGAAGAGTGGTGGAATTGCCATGGAACATGTATTTCGAAATCGGTTATTTTTATTTTATTCGGTTCTCTGTTGTTCTTAAAACAGGTGTGTGAGTTCTTTCAACAATAGGTTTCATTAAAAAAAAAGTCTGGAAAAAACCACGATGTTAAGCTAACATTAAGGAAAGTACTCATTGGATTATAGTGAAATACGTTTAACGCGAAAACGCATAAGACGGAATATCGGTTAACCAAAAAGTTACTACGCATTTTTTTCTACCATTTTTTCGAGACGAAAATGATAATCTTTGCAATCCACTGAAAACGCAATTTCTGCTACAAAACTATTCGCCTTCCCCGCTAAAATACTCATCATATAACCAGCACTGCCATACATCTTGGAAGAGTGGATTTCAAAGAATATTCCTGCTACTTATTGGTAGAATATTCATGCTGAGTTGGTGTGGTGTGGTAGTTAGGAGAAGGGAGTGCCAGCTCAGGTGTCGTCCACGTCACTTGACCATGGCTCAAAATTTCGTGGTCCGTTGCCAAAAGCCCTCGTGTAGCTGAACAGTGCGACGTTAATATTCACTCATTCCAAAAAATACAGTACAGTAGTTATAATTATTTTTATACTTAAAAATGTAATATCCGCCTATTCAATTAAAATTATGGCGTTATAATTAACTACTAACTACAAACAAACCTATGCAAATATGTCCAAATGACGTAGTGTGAAAGACAAAGTTTATCTACAGTAAGTACCAGAAGCGATAAAAGTATTTATTATGAAAAAAGATCGATTTCTTACTACCAAATGTGCAAAATAAAAATACTCAAATAAAGAGAGATTATAACAACCTCTCCCTTCAAAACTTAGTTTTATTCTGAAATAATAAAAAATTAAGGATTATGCTGATCACAGGAATTAATTAGAAGCGAGCGCCTTGCATAGCTAAAACAAAAAGGGTTTCTTCACAAACAAAAGATGGATATATGCTGTCGTGGGCTTTTTTGCAGAGCACGCCAGAATTGCTTGCAGATGGTAGAATTTTTTCTTACTTACTTGATAAATGTCGTTATATTTTGGACACTTCACAGAATATCTTTATAAATTATAGCCTATGTGTTATTCTGATTTATAAGCTATATTACTGTAAAGTGTCATTAAAATCCATTCAGTTATTTTTGCTTGAAAGACGGCCAAACATCCCCACAAACTTTCGCATTTATAATATATATCTAGATTATTAATAATTTTATATTTTATTTTATAATTAATAATTTTACATTTTATTATTAATAATTTTACATTTTATTATTAATAATTTTACATTATATTATTTTATAAATAATATTATTATATGTAATAACAGTTGTTATACACTGCTCAAAATAATTAAAGAGTATTGCAGTTTTAGGTGTATCTTGTGGCTGGGAAACTTTTTAGATAATTGATACATGGTCGACAGACGTAGTAGGTTATATGAGAATAAATTACACATGTTTGGCAGAAAAAAAATGCATTTTATTGTGCATCTGTGTACAAAAGGAAAAAAACACAATTTGTGCATATGAGAAAAAAAGAATTAAAAAAGGTGTTTTCTTCAAAGGAAATCATTTTCAGTAGGGGGTATGGTTTCCACAGACGGTCAGCAACGTTGAGCACCTTTGAGGCATAGAGTCAATGAGACTATTAATCACGAGTTGGGGTATTCTCTGTCCCATTCTTCCAGAAGAGCTCTTTCCAGTTCTTGGAGAGTTTGGGGGTGGTTGGCGGCCAGCAACTCGTCTTCCTACAGCGTTCCAAACGTGCTCTATTGGATTCATGCCTGAAGAACACGCTGGCCATTCCATTTGTACGATTCCTTCCTCGAAAAAGGAAATCCTCCTCCAGGTTAGCACGATGTGGCCTGCAGTTATCGTCCATTAAAATGAAGTCATCTCCGATTGCTGCAGCGTAAGGGACTGCAATAAGTCTGAGGATCTCATCCCTATATCGGTGAGCAGTCAGAGGTCCACCTCGAATGATGTAGAGGTCTGTGCGCCCGTCAATGGAGATGCCACCATACACCAACACCGCCAAATTTGACACTTTCGTGCACGAACGCAGGATTATTCCTACTGCCACGGTCCCTCCAGATGAAAATACGTCATTATCCGGATGAACAGAAAAACGGGACTCGTCAGAAAAAAGAACACTGCTCCATTCATTTCTCCTCCACTTCACATGCTCTATTGCCCACTCCCTGCGGTCGCGACGATGCCTTGATGTTAGTCTAACACATACCATCGGTTGGCGAGCATTCATACCAACACCATGAAGACGGTTTCGGACAGTCTGAGTTGAAACCGTGGTGCCAGTAGCCGAGCGAAGGTGTTGTTGGAGAAGAGTAGCGTTCATATTTCGGTGTCTCCGAGCCGTTAACACTAAATAACGATCTTCATTGGGCATTGTTGCCCGTCTACGACCTTGTCCTGGTCTTCGGCCTGCACTTCCAGTCTCCAAAAAATGGTTCCAGATCCTGGAAATCACACTTTGTGACACTCCAATGGCTTGCGCTACTTCGGCTTGAGTTTGGCCCCCTTCTAACCTACCAACAACTCTTCAAGCTTCTGAATCGGTTAAATGACTTCGCTGAGACATCGTACTCATCGAAACAAAGCAATCACTGAATGCCGATCATCCTTATCCTCATTTCAGTTGAAAGTCAAATTTCATTCGCTGCCGCTGAAGCGACGTTTTTGACGTCGAACTCAAAATTAGCACAGTTTGAAAATCAGAAAAATTTGCATTTGTGATTCTCTTCTTCCATTTTCGGCAAAAAAAATTCGCTTATATCTTTATTTTATATAAAACTTACAATATCCTTTAATTGTTTTGAGCAATGTATATAAGTATGTTAATTTTATTTTTCAGTTTAAATCCCAGATTCCCATTTTAGTATTCAAGCTTTCCATATAGACGAACGATTAGGCTTAGAACGGCAGCAAGCGGAAAACGAGACACACGGTTGCCAATTCAGCGCCTACGATATGTGTGAAAATAGGGTTGCAAATTTGGCGAGTTATCTCAAAAGTTAGCATGGTTGCGATAGTACGTAAGTACCCATTATACTGCAATTTGTTATGAAAAATTTCCGTATTCTAAGAGTATCTCTTAAAATATTAAATTTTTTCATAACATGGATTTTTTTAAGAAAAAGTCATATTTTATTTCGCATTTGCTAAAGAAAACAAACGTCCCGATGAATTTTATAGGAAATAATAAATGGCATCTTATATATGTAGAAGAAAAATTCAGTTCAATATATCGTGGGAAAAAACAATTAAAACAAAGTGTCAATTTTAATCATAAATCATACGATGGTTGAATTGGTTTAGATAAAATCTCCAATATTATCGTCATAATCTCTTTATATTATCGCTTTTGAAAATTAATTTTAATTAATTAAATCGCGGAGCCAAATCATTAATTCTAACTTGCAACTATCAATTGCATTTCAAGTCAAAAATAATATTATACAAAGAGACAATATGCACTAAATTCGGTTAGCACACGAACTTCTTTTACACGGTTTGGATTTAATACGAATTTTTTTTAAAAAAATTCTATTTTTATACGACTTATTTTGATTCAACACGATCAACACAAATAAGAAAACTTTTACTTTATTTTTAAAACTACCACATTGGAGACGATGAATGAAATGCGATTTCAATTTGTGAGAGTTCCCCAAATTGTATAGCTTCAACATGGAATTTTTTGTTTGCTTTGCGAATATCAAGATATAGAACTCACTACATCAGTGTTTCTCAAACTTAAAATGTTTGCGACCCAATTTTCAATCTTAATTTGCATCGCGCCCCCTTCACATAATAACAATGTATTGAATGCAGTGGCGCACACAAAGGGGGGGGGTCCGGACCCCCCCAAAGCCCTTGATTTTTTCCCGATTGATTATAATTATAAGTATATAGTACGTAAAATTTAATTAAATATTTGTTATTAATGATGAATTTTATTAATTAATGCTAATTATTTATTCAATAATTAGTTTTTTACTGTGTTTTGTTCCCGAAAATCGACAAAATCAAAAAGATCACGATACAAGAATGGTGAACTTTCGGCCCCGGATTCTTGTGTGCGCTACTGATTGAATGCAATAATAATACACTATGACGTTAAATCTACAATACGATTTTATTCATAAACCGTACAAATTATCAAGATTAGTATTAAATGTTGTATACGACAAGCCTACGTGAATCACTAGTAATTATTAAACTTGTTCTTCCCTTAGTATTGTAAGAGAGATTAATTATCAAATACATTGTGCAGTACTGATACATTTATAAGTATTTTATATCAGTGTAAATGTGTATTTTATTTATATTATGTCCGAATATATATTTTTTGCTTCCTTTCAGTAAATTTGTAAATCCTTTGTTTTGACTTTTCAATATACTCGCACCTCCCCTTGTAGGGTTATCACGCCCCCACAGTTTGAGAAACGCTGCACTGCACTCCAATACGACGAACGAACGCGTAAGAATAAGAAAACTAAGAACCATACACGACGAGAAAATAAACTGTTATTTGAATCTCCAGCTGTGTACAGAAAGAACGAGAAGCACGAAACCGATAATCAAAACATTGTTCGTGACAGCAGTTAATATTTCAGTCTTACGCAAATGAAAACATTTTTTGTCAGAAAGTGACGACGAATAAATGATTTTTATGTATAACTTATACTATTTTTGCCAAAATTTGCGGTTCATAAATTGTTTTTTTCCAAATGGTATTTAACTTTGTATATGATACATACACAATTTTTAAGAAATAAAATGTTCAACATCCTAACACGAAAATTACTGATTTATTGTATTATATTTGCTGATTTTTTAGGACTAGAACCAATCTTCTATTTTTTTATAGCAATATATTTATTTACACGTATTCTTCGAACGCATAAAAGTAAAATTAAGAGTACTGGGAAAATTTTTTAAAGAAAATACAAATTTATTCTTAACTTTATTTAAAAGAAACGTACAAGAGTAATTTTTCACCTTTTTTTTTAATAACAGTTTAATTGGTTGCGTGGTTCGAAAAATATACAGTGTTCGTACACTTGCGATTTCCAATAAAATTTAATGTTTTCTACTAATAAAGATTAATATTTCTCTCGGAATTGTAATTTTTTATATCTGCAACTTGTTCTTAATGGAATGATATATTAACTATTTAAAAAATAGTATAACTATTATTTTTAAAAATTAATAATCAAAAAGCTACTAAAAATTACGCCACCAAAGTCTTCGTACACTTTACAAAAATCTTAACACAGCTTTAAATATTGTATTTTTCTTAATTTAGTTCTTAATAGGATATCTTTTAGTGTCTACAACAACATTTAAGGGGACGCGGTACGATTTAAACAAAAATCTTTGATTTTATGGTTTTTACAGTTTTTTTCCTTGTAACCTATGTATATGCAATACGTAGGACAGAATATTTACTCAAAATATCACAAAAAGCAATCCATTTAATTTTTTTAAAAAAATTAAAAATTTATGAGGTAATTTTAAAACGCTACTCTTCGTACAATAATTGACGTACACACAGGAAATTTGATTTACATATTTGTCAAACCATGTACAACAAAAGTTGGTATGGGTTTGGGGATAACATGATTCAAATTCCTAAAAAAAATTTTTTATGAATTATTATGAAAAATCCCTAAAAACGTATAAATTCTAAGTTCAACTATTTTTAAAAAAATAAGTATTGCTTTGATTCAAAAAATACATACCAACTTTTGTTATATATATTAATAGCAATCTATAAAAAAAATTCAAAACATTTCATGCAATAGAAAAAGCCTTAGCATTTTAAATGAAAGAAAACAAACGATTTTTTTTTGTTCCGAGATAAATCAATTTAAAGTTTTTATTTACTGTAAAAGATATATATAAGTGCAATAAAATTACTAAAAATTACTGTATGTACTACATGCACATGATAAAAGTTTTATAAAGTTATTATATGACAATTATAATTTTATATGTTTAAAATTTAAAATGTTCAGTACCTTACATTTTTAAAAAATTGCGATAAATAACATACGAACCCATTTCACGATGATTTCAAAATAATTCTAGTAAACATCTTCATATTTTTTTTTACATTTATGTTTAAAAAACCCAGGATTATATGTAATCCCTTCTTTTTCTTTGAATATTTTTCTTTTCGCATATTGGCTAGTTTTACTTTTCGACGTGCTATGCGAAAAGCAAGATTACTTTGACGATTTCTTTCTTTTTACGTCTGTAATCACGTGTGGCAGCAATTTTTACTGCTTCTTCACCAAGATCCAAATTAGCTGCCTTTTGTATTTCTTTTAAGGCTTTCAAAGTACCAAAGTTATACTCTGATACCGCCTCAGAAAGAGCTATATTTACACGTCGTGATTTCGCTGAAGTTTCCTTAGAGCACTTACTCCAAATCACGCTATGCAAACTCTCGTTGCTGTTCTGAGTCAGACATCTGGCACATCCTTTCAAAAGACTATCAGAAGCTAATCTTTGATATATTGGAACAATTTTTGTCAGATAATCTGGATTTATTGGTGTTCCAATATTAAACTTATGTGGTGCAGGTTTTCACCTTTAGCTAAGGCTCTTCGATAAAAACACCACGAATCTTTGCCAGGAGGGCATTTCATGTGCATTGGATTTTTATCTGTCGAGATACTGTGATAAAGCGTGGCATATATGGATTTTTCATGCCCTGAATATCTCCTTTATTTTCCAGAATAGCTTTCCGATAGTACTGCGTTAGTTTTTATCGTTGTTTCTTTTAGACTGCCATAAGATTTTCCTCCTAAAGTGATACCTTTAGCTCTCCAATCTTTCACAAGATTGCGTAAGCTGGTGCCTAACCTTTTGCTTACGTGATTAATACACTCCTCTTTTAAAATCTCAACGTCTGGTCCATATATTTTTAGGCTATTTAAAAATTTATGAGTTTTAGCATCACCATCAGATAACAATGTTGTGTAACGGAAACCACATGCTTCTGATCGAGACCAAATTTTAGCTGCAGCCTTCATTTCCATTGCTCCTGATGTCCCAACGTGGTTAATCTGGCAGGAATTTTTGTGGCCAGAATACCAAACATCGTATTCAGCTGTAGTTTCGCCTAATTCATTTTTCGCACTTATACATGTTGGACAGTACTTGCTCATAATTTCATAGTCAATAACATATCCTGTTAAAGTGTCAACTACACACCCAATACCGATTTGGGATGTGTGTGTCCTCGGGTCAACCATGTCCCATCAAATGAAACAGCAATATCAGTAATAGTATTTGACCCATTTGATCCAGTTTTCTGTACGCATTTTGAACGCTGTTATGTACATAGTTCAACACAGTTTGGGAAGCAAGAGAGTATGCCGAGTTGATGTAACATTTAATTTCATTAAAAGTTTTACTTGACATCAAAGGCATATTGAGAAACATGCAAAATTTTTCAACCGATGCATGACCCCCACTGATTGCAAGAAATGCTTGAACAGCACGAACATTCACATCGAAAGGTGTAGAAGTATTTTTTTTCAAGTCTTGGAGATGTAAAGCATTCCATTTTTTGCTCAGAACATGTTTTGCACACCAGTTTCAATTGATGAGAAAATCCATATTTATGTCCAAATTCAAGTTTTAAAGTTGACTGGTTGCAGCTACCACAAAAAGTATACTTGAAAATATCACACAAGGCATTTTTGTCAACAATTATGTAACTTGGTCCATCATAGGTATCAGCAACATTTTCTTGTTCTAGTACACTTTTTTCTTGCATAGAAACTCTTTCATTTTTAAAAATGCTATCACCACTTGAGAGTTGAGCAACATTTGAATTGTGCTCTGAAATATCCATATTGTTTTCAGTTTTTGTTTTAGTACATCATCGCTTTTGAATACTCAATTTACTTGATTTGTTTTTCCTCTTCGTACGAGGCATGTTTCACTATTAAAAATGCTGTATTAGAATACGTTTATACATATAAAAAAACTGATAACGATAAAATGATTAGTCTTGAAAAAGACTTTTTTGGTTAACCGAAACTAAATATTTCAAAAATGTGAAATAAAAAATTAGCAGAATAAAGAATGCAGTATAGCTCAACGAATGTAAACAAACATTAAGAATGGATTACAATCTCTTCACTTTATTTCAAAACTGCTTAACTGTGAAATTAGAATTAATTAATTTGGCTAGAAAATGAATAGTGCGTCTGCTAGAGCAGAATGATGTCAGAATGTAAATTCTGACGAGCATATTAGTTATCATAACTTTAATTTTTTTTTTTATTTAGAGCTCTGAAATTTTGTGAGATAGAGAAACGTATAAGGAATAATTTAGGCAAAAAAAAAATCTTTGATTTTTTGACCGATTTTCGTCAATTGAATCGTACCGTGTCCCCTTAAACGTCTTGTTATAGATTTAATCAGTTTTTTTACTTTCTGCATCGATTTTCCTCCATGCTTCTATGACTACTTTTTTACTTCCCATTATATGTTTATATGTCATGTTTTCTTTTTTTAAAAAAATCAAATCCTCACCAAATATATTCTACAAGGCTAAACAAAGTGATTGAGGAGGTATTTTCAGAATTTGGGAAAGTTACAGAGACACCAGTGGCGTACATTGAGAGCAGTGCTCTTGGCGTCATTATCCTGTTAGAAAATGAAGTCTTTTCCCATATCCAAATTTTGGGCAGATAATTTAAAAATTCTCTTTAAAATATTTAAATAGAGCTCATGCTTCATAATACCATCCAAAAATACCAAATTATCTAATTCGGAAGCCGATTTACACCCCCAGGCAGGAATACTTCCACCTCCATGGTTCATTAACCCAACTAGATTCTTGGGATTAAGTTTCAGAAAATTCAAAATTAACAGCAAATTGATTGGAATGACAGAGAATACAACATTTTTGGTTCCGATACGCGCATAATAGTTTGTAAATGATAAAAATAAGGAGTTTAATCCCAGGAATTTATGTGGAACCAGAACTTCTCCACATCCATGCTTCAGAATTGAAGTGAAGGTTTTCAGGCGTGGGGGTGTAAATCGGCCTCAGAATTATGTAATTTGATATGTTTTGATGGTATTGAGAATCAAGTGAGCTCTATTTAAATATTTTAAAAGGAAATTTTAAATTATGCGCCCAAAATTTGGATATTGGAAACGATTTAATTTTTTAACAGGGTAATAACGCCAAGAGCATTGCTCTCAATGTACGCCGCTGGTGTCTCTGTAACTGTCCCAAATTCTGAAAACACTTCCTCAATCACTTCATTTAGCCCTGTAGAATATATTTGGTGAGAATTTGATTTTAAAAAAAGAAAACATGACATATAAACACATAATGGGAAGTAAAAACAATAGTGACAGAAGCATAGAGGAAAATCGATGCAGAAATTACATAATACTGATTAAATCTATACCAAGACGTTTAAAAGTTGTTGTAGACGAAAGATATCCTATTAACTAAATTAAGAAAAAATACAATATTTAAAGCTCTATGTTGAGATTTTGGTAAAGTGTACGAAGACTTTTGTGGCGTAAATTTTAGTAGCTTTTTGATTATTAATTTTTAAAAATAATAGTTATACAATTTTTAAAGAAATAATTATATGTCATTCCATTAAGAACAAGTTGCAAATATCATAAAAAATACAATTGCGAAATATTAATTTTTATTCTTAGAAAACATTAAATTTCATAGGAAATTGCAAGTGTACGAATACTTTTGTGTTCCACTGTACGTATCTATGGCGTTGTCCAACAATTTTTTGATTTAACACGTTTGGTTTCTCTGTGTCAACATTTTACCAAATAGTATGTAAAAAATGTCAAATACTTAGAACTCAAGAATTCTTTTAGAACACAAATTATTCTTTTAGTTTCATGAATAATTACAATTCTGAGAACAAAAATTCGTTAATATAGTAGACGATTCTGTATCAGTGAATATTATTAGCAATCAGAAACGTCAAAGAGAGCAGACGATAATAAAAGGAGGGCTTAACAACTATTCTCAATTTCCTTTAGGTTTTTTTTTTGCGCAATCAACTGGTATAATTTTAAAAAGTAAATAAAATAAAAATACAGTACTTCTTTTAGCAGCTACAAAATAACATTAGAATCGTAAACACATTTAAAATTATCTGAAGCTCTTATTATCACTTCTAAATTGTTTCCGGTGTGGCATTTCCACTCTTGCAACAATGTAACGCCATTTCAATTCAGAGAAGCTTAGAAGTGTTCCGGTTTGTTTCCATTTTCTAAAAGGTCAGATTGTAATGATCGAACGACAATGAGCGGTTTCTTTTGGTTCCCGTCTACCACCCATTTTGAATAATTCGCGAAAGAATGTTAATTTTTTGGAAACTATTTTCCTCTCCTCAGATCAAGAATAGTGTATCTTTTACCGCTAAAGCGCAAAAATCAGGTAAACTGCGCATTTACTAGAGTGATCCGTTACAGTGCGGAAAATTGTGTATGTGTGTTTTATTTATCAAATTACCCTAAGTAATTTGCGAACTACCTAGATAATATGCACACACGTTATGTACTACACACTCGTTAAAGTGAAAATAAGATCTTTGGTGATCAAAGAAACATTTCTGTAGCCTTAAATTAAATGTTGTTTGTTTTTTGATTTCTTAAGATTCTAGTTAATACAATCGAACAATCAACACACTAGTTGATAGAATCAATTGAAAAATTACAATACTAAGTACTAAACAGCTTGCAATATTATTGCATTTAAAGAAAGTGACATATTGTTATTTATTTATTTTTCGATATCTAAAGAATCACATAATAGTTGATGGAATCAATCACCTACAATAAATGAAATATTATAACACAAAGAATCAAACGATTTGACATTACAATTAAAGAAATGTATGATAAAATAATACTTATTAGTGCAATCTACAGATTGGTGATACTTTGAATTGCAAAGCAATTGGTTTTTGCAACAAGCACACCTATTTGCGGTACATTTAGATTTGTAATCACTTTTTTGAAACCTTGCCCTGTACCATGCAATTGAGAACTATAATTTCTTTTATCATGGTTGCAATTGTGCGGTATGTACAGTTATACTTTATAATATTGGAACTTTTAACATTTAATTCGCTTCCAGAAATTGTGTGTGGTCGTCGTAAATAAATTTATTATATATTAATTCAAGGAATGTGGTTGAAGCTCCCTCAATATAGAGGGCGCTGCTTGTAAAATCTGCTATTGATTGAACCACTGATGACCGAAACAGAATGTTTTATCAAATACATTTGTTGTCTCTGTCACTCTGTTTCTAAATGCTTAGGATAAATTATTCTGAGATTAATCAACGTTTTCTACCAAAATTCCTAACAGAAAGAAAATGATAGAAACTTTTCAACTCTAACTATACGAAAACCGTTAATATGAAGATTAAACGAGATTAGTTAAAATACGGAAACCTTTTGTTTTCGCACTTAAGCGGAATTAATCAGTTAATCTGCGGATTAGCTGATAAAAGGCTTTCAAGCTTTAACGATAACATATCGATTTGAATACAACAAAGTGTTTTGAAAATGCCAAATCGGGATTTAAGCATTTCCTAACCTATTGCAGAAAATATTCTTTAAGATTAGAAAATCTACTAATAAATCATTCAAATCAACGATAAAATATCTTTTGGAATCAGAAAAAAATTTATATAATTCAAGGGGGAAAAACTTCCTTTTCTCAAGTTTATTTTTTAATAATAATTTTTAATAAAGTATACATAACAATAAATAGTAAACAGTAAATAAATTTTAAAAATAAAATTACAAAAAAGAATAAAATAAAATTAATAAAATATCGACGGCAACCATAAAACCAAAGTCAAAAATCAGGGTAACCATATTGTAATGTTATCACCCAACTTGGCGAATGTCAGCAACAACTTGGCGCGTAGCGTTCCAATATCCAATTTGTACTAGAATTTAAAATTGTTTTAAAAATATTATTATAAGAAAAAATTATATAAATGCAATTTTCAGGTAAAAAATTAAGAATAATATATTGTCAAAACAATCTACTTCCATGAAAAATTTTTAATATTTTACCTACATGTAGCTAAGACTTCCACATCAAGTTTGCAAATTGATTTTTAAATTTTATAATTTAGAAGTGAGTTTATTCACATTTTATTATATCAGAGCAGAGAAATTTTAACAAAAAACACTGGTTATTATTGCAATGGATCGTAACTCTGAAAATAATGTGAATTTCTTTAAAAGTGTAGTTCAACCCCGGTATAGAAAGTCTTACCCCAAATACTATTATTATAATAGTCTTTTTCGTAAAAGGAGAGTGTTTTGAAAATATGTTATTCTATCTTCATTTTTTACTAAAAAATTGCTTTGAAATAATTTTTTCTTGTAATACTATTTTAGGAAGCCCAGTGGCTGAGTGGTTAGTGCATCGCACTTCCAGACCACAGGTCCGAGATTCGAGCCCCGGGTAAAGGTTGATTCAGCCTTTCCAGCCCTTCAGTGGGTCAATAAAATGAGTACCAAGCTTGCTTGGGAACTTAACACAGGGGGTTTTTCGCGTCAGACTGACTACCTGACCGGAACATCTGCTAATGTACCTTAGGGCCCAAGTCGCGTATATTGAGTTGGGCACAGTAGGCTTGGCCCTCATGGGCTGTCGCGCCACTGAGTTAAGTTAATACTATTTTTAAAACAATTTTTATATTTTAATTCAACTGACACAAAATATCAAAAAATTACTCAATTATACTCTTTTTCAAAATCACCTTAAATTCCCGACAAGTAAAGAAGAAAAAAATTTTAGGGGAATACGCAAGGCTAGGGGTTTGAAGGGGCAAATAGAAATTTTATAGGATTGGCGAATTCACACAAAACACCAGTAGACGAAAGCCATAAATCAGATCATAAAATTGGACTCTTAATAAGATAATAAAGTTATCGGTTAAGCAAAATTATAAAGAAAATTTTAAAAAGTACACAGAACCCTAATTATACTTACTTACTTTCAGGTTGCACAGACGGTGAAGGAAAAAACTAACGCTTCAAAAACTGAAGCAACAGTTTGGTTTCTCTTTTGAAAATCAGTGAATATCAATATCTTGAATTTATAGTTTAGTTCATATAAATTCTTTGTTTATTTTTGTTTGGGAGGGCGGGAGGATTATCATTTCATTTCAGTTCATTCACAGTTGTCGTGTCATTTAAAATTAAATCTAATATATCTAATATATATATTATAAATGCGAAAGTTTGTGAAAATCTTTGCTGGTCTTTCAAGCAAAAACTACTGAATGGATTTTAATGAAACTTTACAGTAATATAGCTTATACATCAGAATAGCACATAGGCTATAATTTAGAGCATAAACTATAATTTATAAAGATATTGTATGAAGTGTCCGAAATATAATGATATTTGTCAAGTAAGTAGGAAAAAATCTGTCATCTGCTGGCAATTCTGGCATGCGCTGCAAAAAAAAAAAAAAAAAAACCACGTCTGCATATATCTATCTTTTGTTTGTGAAAAACCATTTTTGTTTTGGCTACGCAAGGTGCTCGCTTCTAATTAATTCCTCTGATATAATGCTTATTTTTTTTATTTCAGAATCATACTAAGTTTTGAAGGGAGAGGTTGTTACAAATCTCTCTTTATTTGAATGTTTTTTTTTAACATTTTATTATGCATATTTGGTAGTAAGAAATTGATCTTTTTTCCAAATAAATGCTTTTATCGGTTCTGATACTTAAAGTAAATAAACTTTTTCTTTCACACTGCATCATTTGGACAAATTTTCAAAATTTGTTTGTGGTTAGTAGTTAATTATAACACTATAATTTTAATTGAATAGGCAGATATTGCATTTTTAAGTATAAAAATAATTAAAACTACTGTACTGTATCTTTTGGAACGAGTGAATATTAACGTCGCACTGTTCAGCTACATGAGGGCTTTTGGCAACGGACCACGAAATTTTGAACCATGGTCAAGTGACGTGGACGACACCTGATCTGGCACCCTCTTCTCCTAACTACCACACCACACCACCTTAGAAGGAATATTCTACCAATACTTAGCAGGAATATTCTTTGAAATCCACTCTTCCAAGATATATAGCAGCACGGGTTCCATGATGAGTATTTTAGCGGAAAAAATAGTTTGTCAAAATTTAAGTGTCTTATTTTTTGTATGTTAATGAAGACCTTAGAAAATTATTTGACTACTTATTTTAAGTGAACGGTATATATAATTAATTTTACAGTGGAATATCTTTAATTTATTAGCTCTAACGGATTAAATTTTCCAAAGTGGAGTATTTTGTTTATGTATATCCCTTAATTTTAAATGTAGTGATCCAAAAAAAAGTATTTTATGAAAAATGCAGTAAATCATAATGCGGTTGGATAAAGTATTGACGTGCATCGTGGCCCTACACGGCGGGACTTACAAAGCTCTAATAAAGCTCGAGTTATGAAAGTAGCTAGGCATTTGCCAACTTTACTCTATTGTTAACATTTCGCTATGTTTTTTATTGAATCGTCATTATAATTTAATAAACGGCGTTGCTTGCGAATATTACAATTTTAACATAAAATAATTACTACAGATAGTAATATTAATGTATTATACTTTCAGATAAAAATTATTTACACTATTTTAAGGGTTCATTACACAAAACTTTTAACAATGTGTTTCTTTTGCTGAGCAGAGATCAGCTTAGGATGGTATTTTCAAAAATCGACCCTCAAGAGTGTTAGGGGAGTTAAAAATAAAAAAAATATCCTTTTTATCAGCTATTAGATCTACATACTTAAAATTTAACAAAGGTGTGTTTTATTTCTCTCTCTTTTTTATTTTGTTTTGCTGAGCTACGCAAAAAAAGCTTTTTTTTTTTTGTTTAATTTGCAATTCACGTAAAATTAACTCATTATAAACTTCTTTATCCTTCAATCTGTGTTGTTTAATTTTTCAGCTCACCCGTGCGAAGAACGGGTATACCAGCTAGTTAAGAATATTTCCAAGAACATTTTGTGGCCGCGGTAGCCTAGTGGTGAAGCTATCGCTATGGCGGGCGTGTCATGAGTTTTAGCCCGGTAGGGGAGCGATGCACGTTAAATATGTAGAGAACTCAAATGACCTCCCGTTGGTGTGGTAGTTAGGAGAGGTGGGGTGCCAGCTCAGGTGTCATCCTCGTCCCTTGGCCATGGTTCAAAATAGCGAGGTCCGTCGCCAAAGTCCCTCATGTAGCAGTGCAGTGCGATGTTAATATTCACTCACCCATTCCAAGAACGTTTTCCCAATCAATAGTGTATCCCCGGTAGCCTAGAGGTTATGTGTCTAGTGGTAGTTCGTGTCTGGAGTGTCACGGGTTTCAGTCCTGGAGCCACTCAGTGGCGCACACATGTCCCTCTTATGGAAGGGGGTCTTCACATTCTTAAAAACAAGTAGATGAAAACATTGAGGTGTGAATGAGTGAATATTAACGTTGCCCTTTTTAGGTACTTGAGGGGTTTTCGCGACGGGCCTCATCATTTGGAACCATGGTCAAGTGACGAAGACGGCACCTGAACTGGCACCCTTTCTCCTAACTACCACATCACACCAACGGGAGGACGTTTGAGCTCTCGACAGATGTAACGAGCATCGCTCCCCTACACGGCGGATCTTTACTGGTTCTGGGCTCGAACTCATGACACGCTAGCCACGAGTCCGTTACCTTGACCACTAGTCTACCACGGTCACAACACCGAGGGGTATTCTCTATGGTAAAAACTAAAAGTTTTCTGGTCTATGAGGGAGGGGTTGAACCCCCAACACCTTCTTATGTACGCCACTGGTGCCCCTGATTGGCACTAGTCGGCAAGGTATAGCAGTTTAGACAGAGGAGAGCCAGTTCAGGTGTCGTCCTCCTCATTAGACCTTGGATCAAAGTGTCAAGGTCAATAGCCCTCGTGTTGCTTAACAATGGGACGTCGAAAAATCTCTCATTCACTTCCAATCATTTACAATTCTATCATGAGTATTATAATTTCTTAAAAACTCGAAGTGTGGTGCGGTGAATCTGTCAATTCACTGATAGCATCGCACTTTAAAGCTACATGAGATCTATTTGCGATAATCGAAACACTGTCAATTGACGAGATCGAGCATCTGCGTTGGTACTCTATTCTTGTAAAATCCACGTCAAATTGATGATTTTGAGTCCCGGTTGATTTAAGGTGAGTTAATCTTGCTATACGATGGGTTTGTTAAAGCACAGCCCTGTTGAAATCGCTGGAAAGTAAAGGTCACTGATGTGAGGGCTGCGTTAGGAAGACATTTTGATACTCCTTATCTAGAGCCTTGATAGGCCACTGTAGGTGTGAGAGGGTACAAGCCGATTTGGAAAGCAGGCAGAGAGAAAGTCTCGGAGTCTATTGGAGAGTATGCTGGAGTGTGTTGAAGCGTCTGGGTTTCCCCTTTCTGTCTCTTTAAAGATGGAATACGACACACCTTTCTAAGGACAACATGACGCAGAATTACTTCTGTTTGGACTTAGCCGGGATTACTATTCGGCCATTGGTCCTTGTCACCTTTCACGAGGTGGACATTGAAGCCGGAGATTGGAGTGGGAACTGCACCGGTCTCTTCTATGTCGGTTGAATAAAGAATAGTCAAAGGTTGACTTGACTTAGAACATAAGCGTCGCAGTGTCCTGTCTTAGATACTTTCCCACGTGAAACTACGTGACCTTTCATGCGTCATCAGTTCCCTAACAGGAAATCGTGCCTTTGGTGGAGACGGCCACATGTCTTTAAAAGAATTATGATTCGAACACTCTTTTCTCAACAGAAATAGCATCGCCCACGAACCGAGGTCTGAGGGGCAAAACGAGAATTTTTTCAAACGAATTAACCACTCATCATTAATGATTGAGTGAGTGGGAGTTACATTAATGTCGACTGTAAAGCAACACGCGGGCTACTGGCGACGAACCCATCATTCTGAAATATGGTCAGGCGACGAGGATGACACCTGAACTGACACTCCCTCTCCTAACTTCCACACTACACCAATGGGAGGGCGTTTGAGCCTCGGCATGCTTAACATGTATCAGCTTCCTCTGCACAGCGGCAGAGAACTCGAACCCGCCTCAATCCGGCCACAAGTTCATGACCATAACCACAAGACTTCCAGGGCCACGACGCACAGTGCGCAGTTTTCCCAATCTGGCGCACGGAAATTATTTTATGGCTTTAAAGTCTTCATAATGATCTAAAATCATAGAAATTAATATAAATTGGGTACTCTTTTCTGTTTTTTACTAACAAATAAGGTTAATAGGGTCTTAACTAATTCTTGTCAAGTTTTAATTTGACCAAGAATAAATGATTGCTAAATGGAACTAGTTTTTGAAGAAGGATTTAAGGATATTAACAGAAGCAGTAATTTACATGTGGGAGATTATATACGAGAAATAGAGTGCGGCGAGTTAAAAAATTAAATTTAATAATTGTTAAAGATTAAACAAATACAATCAAACATAACATTGTACACATACAATAAAGGATAATAGGTAATGTTAAAAGGACTCGGCACCTTTTGAGCATTTTTATTTATTAATGTATTTAAAAATTGCATTTTAGCATTTCATATAATGTTTAAGAAAATGATACGAGATAAAATTTTGCACATATTATTCACACAATTTTACAAATTTAATTTCTTTTAAAAAACTTGGGAAATTTTTAAAATTCTACTCTTTTTGTATGAATTAATTTTTTGACGTGAAATTTTTGTAATATTTTTGAGAATGTTTTATAAGCACGTTTAGGGATCTATTTTACAATACCTTAGTTAGTTTTGGAGAAAAAAATAATAAAATGTTGATATATATATGCCAAAATTCAACCAAAAGCCTATTTCCCACATTTCAATTTTCTTTAAAGAAAGAAGTATTCAATTTGCAGCAAAATGGTTCCCTAATTTTGTTACATGCATTACATATAAGACACAGGGAAAAAATGAGTGATTGGTAAATAATTGTGGAAGAAGTAGTATTTTGAATGCGAAAAAACACAAACAGATAAAAACCATTTTAAAGTTTATAATTCTGAAAAAATAATTATTATAAGCTTAAATAAACATAAAATACTACACTAAAATATTATCTATATAATTTTCTTCAAAATAATAAAATATAATATTAATCTTTGGCGTACTAGATATAATTTCGAGCTATATAGGCTTTACAAAGAACCTCAAGTTACTCAAGTCATCCGAAGTAACAGATTGAGATGGCTCGGCCACATCTGGAGAAGCCCTGAAAACAACCAGACCAGAGCTTACACATTTAAGAATCCTATGGGATCTCGAACAAGAGGAAGACCACCAACAAGGTGGATAGATGATGTTGAAAATGACTTAAAAACTCTAAATATTAAAAACTGGCAGAGAGTTGCTGCGTATCGTTGGAATTGGAGGAAACGAGCTGTGGAGGCAGCCAAGACCTGTAACTGGTTGTTACGCTTATAAAGAAGAGAAAGAAGAAGAATATTAATCTTACTCCCCCGACAACCACGGTATCATTCGACTTGGAGAAGAACTTTTAACTTATGAGCACCTCATCCATTTTCCCCCTACAAACGAGCAGATATTTTTAACAATTTTTCTAAATTTTAATTGCTGCTGGTCCTCATATTTATCAAATTCCGTTGTAGTCCTAACTAAACTCAAAACATCATTAGTTTTACGCTAGTATCTTGCTCTTCCTTCCATACATTGAATAAGGCACGCCGAGTAATATCATCGGCCAACGCCGGGGAAAAAATCAGAACTTTGGGAGTAGCAGCTGAATTTGGTATTAAATTAAAGGTATATATCTCTATTCTATGTGACTTAAGTGTTACTGGGATCAATCAGTGTCAACCCCAAAAGTTCTAGTCGATAAAACACAAAAAACTGGCATGCATTAGTAAGAGTTACATGCTGTGTTACATATTATGTTTTATCAATTTTTAATCGAACTTGAACCTAATTTGAAAATCAAATCAAGAAATTATTTACTCGTGGTATCTATTTTCAAAAAAGAGCCGCTAAAATCTGCAAAATCCTTTTCAGGCGAAATGATAGGACTTGCGACTGAAAAGGAGGCTCTCGCAAGTGTTTCTATAGTAGCAAGAACAAACCCGATCTAAACCGATAATTGTTGAGGATTTCCATTCGCGTACTGACAAAAACTGTTTACCACATGGCTAGGGAACCTATTAGGACCATAAATTGTGGGTTGTTGTTTTATTTCGCGCAATTTCACTTTTGGACTTCCCGTGCGCCAGATTGGGAAAACTGCCCACTGAGCGACGTGGCAGATAAGGATTACTATTTGTTGCTCAATTCCTACTATTAACTCACACTCTCTATATATTTATTTATCTTGGTGGAATTTTCAATCATAATAAAATACATTTTAAAGCGCTCAATTGAGCTGAAATGTAATGTACATGATTATTTTGGATGATAATACAATATATTAATTATAATTAATAAAAATTAATTTTGATTAAAACTAATTATTTAAAAAATTACAAATACAGAGCGACCCTTTTGGCGACTTGTGTCAAAACTTGAAAAGGTTTTTTTCTCACGTGTTAAGACATTCAGTTGAAAGGAAATTTTATAGACACGATTGTTTTGGATGACAATACGATACTTTAATGATAATGAATAAACATGAATGACCACTTAATGTTGTGATTCTGTTCTACGTATATACATATTTATATTAATTGTAACTATTTGATAAAAAGTAGCTATAAAATAAATTTTTTCTTTGTTGATCTAAGTAAGAATTGACTTAAGAAAGTTTTTTTCTATTACTTGTTGTGTGTTGTTTGGATTTCAATTATAATTATTTATTTATTTTTATCATTGCATTTGTCTTTTCCATTATATAAAAAAATGGGTACCTTTTAGTTTATTTTTAGGAATATATTTTCCATCTTTTCTGCCAAAATTACCCTCCGAAAAAATTGAACGATATTAAAGCTAGACCTACAGGAACGATAGAGATTGTAATGCCATTCTACTCACTGCTTGGGGGATTCTGGTCTGGAATCTGAGGACAAAAGATGGTCCCGTTCCGATTCTCGAAGTCCTGGCGACATTCTGCTTCGAGATCTCACTTGCCAGCCATACGACCTTTTATGACCGAGACTGTAAGAGAAAAAAAAATCTTTGAATGGAGAGTTATGAAGAAAATGAGACAATCCAATAAGTGTTATTTGTAGTTCAACAATTTCCCCATAACTATGTGTATGGGAAGGCGAAAAATTCTTTAATTTAAGTACAGTCGGACCTCTATATAAAGAAGTCGCTAAATCCCGGGAAAAAATTCGTTATATGGAAAATTCGTTATACAGAGGTCCATCTTTTAATAAACTTTATAAAAAACCACATAAAAGAAATATTTTAAATTCATAAACACTATATATTCAAAAAAGTAATTATTCACACCTATTTTAAAATTAATATATGTTTATTTTACATAATTTACCCATCAAAAAAAAAAGGAAAGAAAAACTGCAAGGAAAACCAAGAAAAAAGAATGTCGAAAAATTTACTGTATTTTCAACATTAAGAAAATAATTTCATACTAAAATTAATGAATTTTAAGGACATTTTATAATTTAAAACATACGAGTAATAAATATTAAGCATACATTATTTTATAATTAACACACTGTGACACGGGACAACTCTACTGAGAGTGAAAGAGGATATCGAAGATGTTTCTACTGGACAATGGGGGTTAAAGATAACACTTCTTGGATGAAAAGTCCAGAAGTCTATTGCTCTCGGTGATTTAGGATCATATAATACACTGCTGGACAATTGCTAAGGACGGGTCACAAATTGCTATGTAGCATAACATTAAGCGAGACATGAGGCCTAGTAGGATAAAATATAGTTGCCACACTGTTCAGACATTAGAATAAAGAATATTTATTGTTCTGGAAAGTACAAAAGCTGTGAAACATCTGAAAGAAAAAAAATGTTCATTTGATCTGCGTACGGAGAAATGGAACAATGCATCTAAAAGTCAGCAGGCACCTTAAAGAAAGGTATCAGTACGGGATATGTCCACCGTGGAGTGTGATGCAACATTCCACACGTCGTACCATACTTTTTCACAACATTATCCAGCAGCTGTTGAGGCAATTTATCCCATTCCTCTGTGAGTGCACGGATGAGGGTGTTCTTGTTTGTCGGAGGATAGGTACGACCAGCAACTTGCCTCCCCAAAGCATCCCACACATTTTCAATGGGGTTTAGATCTGGAGAACGCGCTGGCCATACGAGACGTTGAATACCCTCGCTGTCTAGACAATCCTGAAACAGCGAGTGTTCAATGACATGTTGCGTTGTCGTCCATAAAAACAAATTTATCACCGACAGCACCACGGAAAAGACGAACATGAGGAAGTAGAACTTCATTAATGTATCGTTGGCCCGTCATAGTCCCATTCGCAACCACATGTAGGCGCGTGCGGCCATTGATCATGATGCCGGCCCACACCATGATACTGCATGTCGGATATCGGTCCTTTTCCTGGATATTTTCTGGACGATAAGCAGTACCACTCTCGCGCCAGATCAGTTGGCGTCTACAATCCGATGACAGACTGAACCTACTCATCTGAGAATAGTACGCATGCCCAGTCCTGTCCAGTCCAATTGTGATGCTCACGACACCATTGCAAACGGGCAGTACGGTGCTGTCTGGTCAATGGGACACACACAACAGGTCAGCGTACGTATAGTCCTCCTCTCCTCAAACGTCTGGCAACAGTTTTTCGGCAGATCTGCTTTCCTGAGGCAGCAAGAAACTGATTTGCCACCTGCTGAGCTGTGGTGCGCCTGTTCCTTTTTGCTGATAGGACGATATATCTGTCTTCTGCAGGCGTCGTACTTCTAACACGACCTCCCCCGTGCCGTCTACTACACATTCCAGTAGTTTTAAATAACTTCCACAGCCGTGAAACAACGCTGTGAGCGATGTCGAACTCCCTGGCAACATCTGTTATTTTTCGCCCTTCTTCGATCTTTCCAATAATTCGGCCACGCATAAAATCATCTATGTGATGTCGGGAAGACATGCCAAAAATTTTAAGTTCGTCTATTAAAACTTTCCTGTAAAACTTTGACTTGAAACAACAACTGTCCACACGCGTCAAAACCTTTAAAGCTCTTATGAACGCTATCACGTGATGAACAGACGTGGAAAAAAAATTTGCATACTCATACTTCTTCTTACTAATATCCCGCACTTATTCTAATTTTCCACATTTTGATTCCTTTCATTTTGTGGTTTCTATGGATGATAGTATTATCCGTCCTTAGCAGTTGTCCAGCAGTGTATAACAAGTTCAAGATTTATGACCAGCATAAAATGTGTTAAAGAGAGAATAACTTGAAATTTTTTCAGAAATACTTTTTAAAAAAAGAGAACAAAAATTCAATCACAAAAGAAAAAATTCGTTATATAGAAAATACACTTCGCTATAGAGAGGTTATTTTACGAAGAAAATCAAGAAATGTTTAAGGTTCCAGAATAAAAAAAGTTCACGATAAAGAAAAATTCGCAATAGAGAGGTTCGTAATATGGAGGTCCGCCCGTATTTCAAGTTTATCTCAAATATAGTAAACGTAGATTGTACATAAGTAGAACGAATAATACTAGCAATTTTTTTTCTTGTAGGAAAACCAAGATAGTAAATCCCATGATGCGTGAATGAGTATTTATTTGGTGAGTCAGTGAGTGATACTATAAAACACAACACAAAGGCAACTGGTGATGGACTGCGTCATTTTGTATTTCGATCAAGTGACGAGGGCGACACCTGAGATGCTATCCCTTTCAGGGCCTTTTTAACCCCGGGCACCTTAGGCATTTCAAACTGTTACGCTCCCTGTTATTGTGATAAGGTCAAAAATTTCACGCAGTAACCTCGTTTGTACAGTGAAATGTGCACGTTACACAGCCTGATTAACCCCTTACTTCTCGTTCCCTTTAATATCACGGGATGAAATTTCCCTCTCTATTCCTCGTGCCCGTGATATTTTCGGGCAGGAGTGCTCAAAAGTAATGCGCTGAAAGGATTAAAACTATCTTTTTCTAATGCCCGCTTTCGTATTTATTTCTCACCAGAAGGCAGTATCAGATTATTAGTAGCGTGTTTAGAGATAGTTGTCTTATTTTAAACTAGACGTTAACATAATCAAACATATTTTTACTAGCAATATGTTTTTGAAACCTTAGCTCAATTACTTAGTTCCGCTCTTCGTGAATATAGATGTTGTTTGTGCGTTCTGTTAGAAAAAAATTATATTTTTTAATATTATATACATTTTATGGAGTTAGTTTGGAAGTGAATCGGATTTTACTTTAAGTATAAAGAGATCTGAGAGTGATTCTGAACTGATTGTTTTGTGAGTTCGGTTAGAGTGAGCCTGACAGTTTTGATGATGGTTCTGTACTGTGTGTTAACTGTGTTATATTGGTCTTTTTATATATATTTCATACTTTTAAAATTTATCTCACAAGAAAAATCACAAATGTGGTTTTACATTGCATAAGTTTAATAAAATTCTCCTTTAATGTTTAAAACTGTTTTTAAAAAAATTTCCTCTTTGCTGGACAACCAACTTTCAGCTATAATTAACCCTAAATGCTGGCTTTTCCTAACAGAATTAATTTTTTTGTATTTCAAGCTAAAAATATACTCAAAATTTAACATACATTTAGTTTTATATAATTTTCTTGAATGAAAAAAAATAGGTGCTTTTATGGCCGTTTTCTTCAGAATTATGCGATCGTTAAGGGGTTAACAATAATTAAGCATATATGGATTAAAGTTCCGTATTCTATGTGCAATATTCTTGTAACTTTAATCAGGACTATACATGTAACGGTAGCCTAGTAGTCAAAGTAACGGACTGGTGGCCGGCGTGTCATAGGTTCGAGCCTAGTACCGCGGAAGACCTACTGTGCAGAGAAAGCCGATGCACGTTAAATCTGTCACTCAAACGTGCTTCCCTTGCTGAGATGTGGAAGTTAAAAGAGAGAGGGGTGCCAACTCAGACATCGTCCTCTTCACTAGACCACGGTTCAAAATGACGAGATCTGTCAACAAAAGTTCTCGAGTAGCTGAATAGTGCGACGTCAATATTCATTGATTCCCTCGCAAATTTCTATATAATTAATAGTAGAAAATAACCGAGATATCTGTATAAAATGTATCCTCCGTTTCAATTGATCCTTCTGTACATATTGCAATTAATTATAGCTATTAATGTCGGTTTGTTCATATGAAGAAGCCGTAGTTTTCAAGTAATCTGCAGTACAGATATTACAGTTTCTTTTGAAAAGTTTCAGTGGCATGATCAGATTATGGCTGTTTATGGAAATAATAGCACAGCATATGGCATTATTATGAAGAGGAAAAAGAAATTTTTTTTCAAACTGGTCAGGCAGAAGACAGCTCGACATCTTTGGAAAATGGAACGCGAAACGTTCCTCCATCCCATATCGAAATGTATATGGACCTTGAAGTGGAGATGCCTGGATTGAGAGGAAGCGCTTCCTGATTAGTGGACTAAAGAATCAGTGAGTTAACACTCCAATCACTTTCTTGCAGTTATGGAACAAAAATTGATTGGAAAAAAGTGCTTGCCTGTGTGGGTTGCAGATTGAAAATAATTTAAAAATAAGAAAGGGGGGAAACATGAAAGTAAAATGAAAAATTAGAAAATGGTTATTCGCCACGAGAGATCGCTTGACATCTTTGGGCACTGGAACGCGAAGCGTTCCTCCGTCCCATACTTAATGTATTGGGCGCTTGATGTTGGATTGGCCTGCTTTCGAGATGGTGTTTCCTGATTGGTGGATATGGAAGGAGACAGTGGGCGGGGCGAACTGATGGTTTCGGCGGTCATAGAAAAATCAAGTCCAAATTCGTGCAAGCAGACGAGAAGCTCGTCTGCTATTGGTCGTCAGGAGTCGGTGAGCGAGAACTCTATTCGCTGCGCCTGGTGTCGAGTATGTAAATTAGAAAATAGAGATGGGAACAAAAGTGGGTGCCTGTGTGGGTATTTGAAATTACATTAAAATTAAATAAAAAATTGAACTAAAAGAAATAATTTAAGAAAAAAAAAATAAAATTTAGCAAGGGTGGTCATTCTCCACATGGGAATGACCGGGAATTAATGTTATGGAGGATTGTAAGAGTCCAGTAATATTCTTCTGGGTCTCTTTTTATAGATATTAGGATCGTAGTTCTCTAGATTTTGAATGTTAACGTTATTTATATTTGAAAGATTGTCAAAAAATTTTTGACCTAAATTTTTTATATGAGCTTTAAATGTAGGAATTTTGAGAACTTTATAAATATTTCTATTTCTATTATATCTATATGCTCTGGTGATATTTCTAATTAGTGCATTTTGAGCGTTATCTAAAAGTTTGATATTAGAATTGGCTGCATAGCCCCACACAGGACATCCATACGCGAGGATGGGCCGCAAGACGGCAGTGTAGAGAAGTACCTTATTGTAAATATTTAAATGAGAATTCCGGCAAATTAAGGGATAAAGGGATCGCATTGCGTTCCGGAATTTGTCACGCGCGTGTAAAATGTGTTGTTTCCAGGTGAGATTTTCTCTAAGACAAGTCCTAGGTATTTAGAGCTCTGAGACCAGTGTAGTGGTGTGGAATACAGAGTAGGTGGTGTGCATGGTTTTCTTCTCCTGGTGAAAAGAACTGCGACTGTTTTATCTACGTTTATTTTAATTTTCCATGTATTGAAGAATTCTTCTAGCAGTATGAGGTGTGCATTAAGTGCTTTAGTAATTGTGTGGTGATTTTGTAGGTGGCCGAAATGGAAGTGTCGTCCGCATAAATGTTAGTCATAGTTAGTGTATGAGAGGGAATATCATTAATATAGATGTTGAAAAGAATGGGACCGAGGAGGCTTCCTTGAGTGACTCCGTTTTTGATAAAAACGGTGTTGGAAAGAGTGTTATTGACTTTAACTTGAAAAGATCTATTGACAAGATAGGAATTAATTAGATGAATTAGTGCAGGGGGGAAATTGTTAATAATTAGCTTGTAAATGAGACCACTCACCCAGACTCTGTCAAAAGCCTTCTGAATGTCGAGAAAGACAGCTCCAGTGGATCTGCCTCTCTGAAATCCAGAAGTGATTTTTTCAGTCAATCTGAGTAGTGGGTGGTAGGTGGAGAGGTGCCTGGTGAATCCATATTGATTGAGATTTATGAAATTAGTGCTATCCGTAAAGTTATGAATTCTATTAAGAATAACGTGCTCCGTAATTTTACTGAGAATACTTAAAAGGGAAATGGGTCGGTAGCTCGAAGGAGACTTGCTATTTTTACCTGGTTTCTTAATTGGGAAAACAATGGCTATTTTCCAGTTATTTGGAAAATGTCTTAAAAGAAGAATTTTATTGATTAAAAAAAAAAGTTAAAAGTAGAATAATTTTAAGAGGGAAGTGCTTGACCATTTTATTAGTAATATTGTCTTTACCTGGGGCTTTATTGTTAGAAAAAGAGTTTTAATATAGTTGAGAACTTCATCCGGATCAGTAGGGAAGGGGGTGGGGGTGAGAGAAAAATTTTCAAGAGTATTAGTAATCGTGTTATCAATAGGATATTCACCATTAGGCCTTTCATTTTCAGTAAAGTTATCTTTGAGGGTTATAGCAAGAAGATTAGCTTTCTGATCATCGCTGCAGAAGAGCTAATGAGATTAGGAATAGAGGAGCGTTTTTTGCGAAAAAACTTCTGACACTGCCAAAGGCTGTTGTCTGTTGTGTTGAGTGATTCAAGTCTAGTTTGCCAGGATTGTTGTGAGTGTTTTTGAGTGCTTTTTTTAAATTTGCTTGTGCTTTGTAATAATTAGTTCTGTGTATTGGATTTAAGGTGCGATTGTACAATCTTTTTGCTTTATTTTTGATGTAAATGAGTTCGTGTATGTGGTTTGGAGTGAAGGAGTGTTTCTTGTTTTCTATTGGCTTAGACGCTTGTTGGTGGGCGGAGCAAACGGCGGCGGTGAGAAGAGAAATTTTATCTTCCAGCACATTAGGATTTCGAATGCCCGAAAAATCGGACAAACGAACAGAACTTTTTAAGTTATTACGAAAATCAGACCAACAGGTGGTAACTGCTCGAGCGTTGTCTTGATGTATAGGCATAGTAAGGGAAAAATTAAGAAATACTGGGTTATGGTCGGAGGAAAGCTCCGGGATGGAATCCATAGTGAAGGGAAATTAAAGTTATTTATGACGGCAATATCTAGAGTATTAGAAGTCCCGTGGCCGAAGCGGGTGGGGGAACTGGGATACGCAATAGTTAAATTGAGTGTATCCGTGAACGTTTTTAATTGCTTTCCTCTCGTGGAGTTGACTAAGCAGTTCCACTCGTTGTGTGTGGCGTTAATTCGCCACGAGGGGAATGACGCAATTAATTACTAGGGGGGATTATACGAGTCCAGAAGGATTCTTCTGGGCCTCTTACTATTGACGTTGGGATTGTAACTTTCAAGATTTAAGACATAAAGGTTATTAGAATTTGGCAGATTATCAAAAAATTTAACTCCCATTTTTGGAATATATTTTTAAAAGGATAAATGTTAAAAGCTTTGTAAATATCGCTATTTTAGTGTATATGCATGCCTTAGTTATATTCCTGATTAAAGCATTCTGGTCATTTTCTAAAAGTTTAATGTTTGAATTAGCTGCATAGCCCCACACAGGACAAGCGTTCGTTAAGATGGGCCGTAAAACAGCAGTGTAGAGAAGAACTTTGTCGTAAAGAATTCCGGCCAATTAAGGAGTAAATTGAGCGCAAGGCGTTCCGGACTTTTTCACGCGCGTATAAGATGTGTTGTTTCCATGATAAATTTTTGTCTAGGAGTACTAGTCAGGCAGAATCTTCATCCCACTGAAGTGTTTTGTCCTTAGTCTGATTATGGTTGCCGTTATCTTACAGGTGTAGTTTAATTCTGGCAGTGAGAATTTTTTTCGAGGGTTTGCGCACTTTCTGTTTGGCGATTGCTTTGGAATCAAAAACTGGAAAAAGGTGCAGGCTCGATTGTCCTGGCTTCTTTGGCAAGAAAGTCGGCCAGGTCGTTCCCCTCGATATCAACGTGCGTTGGGATCCACTGAAAAGTGTCGCAAGTCCAGTATGGTGTTACGCCACTAAAACAAATATCAATATCACTCTGCAAAATTCTTTAATACGTATGATTGTCAAACCACAAGATATATGCGAAATGATGACATACGTAAAGCATTAAAAATTACCAGTTTTAAAACCCATATTCAGAAAATCGCAATTAACTTTTTCGATGACCTACCAGCGACCAATAACTATAATATGCAGAACTTAATTCCATACATTCCTAACGATAATTCTTAAAGACCAAGAAGAATTCTTCTTGATTCATACAATCCTCCTTAATTTTAATTTTTCGTGCAATAATTTTTATTGCACCTCATTTTACTAAAATTTTACTTTCTTTAAACTGTTTTGCCATTATTTCTCTCTTGCTTTACCCACTGGACTTGCGCCTCCCCATTTCTTAAATCCCAGCCCCCAGGGCAGCCAATTGGAGTCACTGTTCACTGTACCCAGTATCCAATCAGAGAGCAGTCACTAAGCTCTCAGCCAAGTCAAAAAACTTTGAAAATTCTCCATCCAGACGAAGCACCGAAGCCACGCCTCCCGGATTCCATCGACCACCCAATCGCCGTCATGCCACCTAGCAGAATGCAAAACACCACTCTCGTCATGCCCCTCATCGAAGTCTTGTCCTGATATGGGATTGAGGACTTTTCTTACAGTCCAGAAGCCCAAAAAAGCAACGCCTATTCAACACTGAATTGAATTGAATACCCATTGCCACAGTGGAGAGCAGAAAAAAGTTGATGTCTTCGGTGAGCCTGGTTTCTCCTCTCTGAATGGCTTCGAATGCGGATCTACAATCCGAGATCAGAATGAAGCCGATGTATCTAGAGCTGTCCTGACTGCAAGGAGTTTATATGTAAAGTCGGATGCGATTTTGCCCGCTGAGACCCCGAGCTTCAAAGTTGAATTATCTGGACATGTAAAAGAGACCAGATCATTCACTATCGCAGTCTAAGTCTGAGGAACCATTGGTGTAGGCACTGATGAGACGAGGCATCATAAGATTAAGCATTGTATCCATGCCTTTTCGTTTTATCGTGTCTTTTGATTCCTTTTTCGTGCAGGGCTCTAACAAATCCAAAATAATTTTGACAGAGGAGGATGGTCAGAC
Organism: Trichonephila clavipes; assembly: GCA_019973935.1. NCBI lineage: Eukaryota > Metazoa > Arthropoda > Arachnida > Araneae > Nephilidae > Trichonephila > Trichonephila clavipes. The sequence continues at coordinate 120,653 of BMAU01000846.1, read as the reverse complement.
TGAAACCCAGGGTTCCTGAATTATGCCTAATCTTTATGACATGTGCAAATCATTAGGATCTAAAAATGAAAAGGGATTGGAAGCAGCTTTCGTCAAGGAAACTAAGATGCAGAAGATTTCTTCCGTCAACAAGTGCAATCTGGTCGATTTTCAACTTTGTTGTGATTATATTCTGTGATTGTGATTCAGGTAAAAGGTACTGTTTTTTTATCATATCAATAATTATCGTATTTAAGAAAAATAGATGTTGATCAGGTGGGAAAACAGCAGAAACAACAAGAAAAAAGGAGAAGAATAAAAGAAACTTGAAGTTGAAAATACACAGTTTCAGAGTGAATGGGAAAATTTGTTCTTTTTTATTCATGTAAAAGACAATGCTGTGTGTTTGATTTGTCTTCATTCAATTTCAATTTTAAAATCATGCAACCTTAAAAGACACTATGAACAAAAACATGGAGAAATTGATAAAATTACTGTTGGTGAACGGAAAGCTAAGTTACAGTCATTGTGAAAAGAACAATTTGACATCTCAACAATACATATCACCCAATCAAATGGTATTGATTACAAATGGAGCTAATAGAATCGCAAACAAACATCGAGCTAAAAAAAGCCTGTACGAAGAGAATGAATACTACCAAAAATATTTCCTCGAATATAAATTTCCAAATTTAAAACGATTGCCTATACGCATTATATCAGCATTTGGAACTACTTATCACTGCGGAGCATTTTTTCCAAATTAAACCTGGTAAAAAGAAAGCACCGCAGCTCGATGAAAACATGATCAATCAACTACGATGCGCGTCGTAGTGGCGTAGCGCGGGCTTTCGCCGCCTGGGGCCGACCGGAAATGGGCCTCCTCTATTTTTTAATTATTAGTCAAGGAAATTAGTAAAAGTAAAAAAAAGCAGCTTAAAATTCTTTTTATCCATTAAAAATGCACGTTTCGTGTTTTTTTCATAGCAAAATCTTTTATAAGATTATCAATATCAATATGTATGTCATGTTTAATTACCAGAATAGCTAAATTTGTTAGCTTTAACGTGGACATAGTCGATCTGAGATAGTTTTTGATTAATTTTAGTTTATAGAAAAACTTATCTCGCAACTGGCATTACTGATGGCAGAGGTTAAAAAAATTCTCAACATTATGACAATGTTTGGTAAGCGAGATCTTCAAGTTTGGACTCAATAATATATTTTAAGAAACCCAAAAAGCTGGACCTAATGAGTTCTTTTTTACAGCCTGGGTTTGTTGCAGCTACGAAAGCTTGTAGACATACGCGCTCAAGTTGGTATTTTTCTTATTAATGTATTGAGAAACTTGATCTAAATTATTTTCGTCCACGCTCAATATCACTTCAGGCCTTAAAAAAGCATATTTTTGCGCTAGATTCTGCAAATGTTGGAATCTTTCTCGATTTTCAGCAGTTACTCTGTCTATTGAAGTAAACATTGTTCGCCTCAAGTCATCTTCGTACGATAGCTGAACATCTTTATTTCCGTCGCCAAATATATGCTTCCTTCTGATTCGTCTTGGAGGTTCAGAAGAAATTTCAAGCTCTTCACATAAACTTTTAGCATATAAAAGCTTCATCCACGAATTCCTCTCGTTTTGCTTCTAATATGGTCTGTAAAGCACGTATTTTTTCAGCACATTGATGGACATTTAGTCCCTCTGCAAATAATTTTGAGCATCATTGACTTCACACAGTACCGGTCGCCAGAAACCTAAGTAACATAAAAACGAATGCTATTGTTGCATAGCGACTAATACACTTCCTGCATCTGTGTGCGTATATTAAAGCTTTCACTAGTTTCCATCAGTTTCGTAGCGCTGGAGCGATTTGGAGTTTGAAATATTTTATGAATTTAAATATCGCGGTGCTTGCCGCCGCTCCTTTTCGTATGCCGCCTGGGACCATGGCCCCCTAGGCACCTCCCACGCTACGCCACTGGCGCGTCGACTAAATTATCCGTTGATATTTAGTCAAGTAAAATACAAAAACAAGTGTCACGTTAATTGTAAGGTAATAAGAATGATTTTCGATGCAATCAGTTGTATTCAACAATGACAATCTTCTAAATGTCAAGAAATTGTTGAAAGAAATGTATAAATTTGAATGGAGACTATGTAAAAAAAGACTTAAAATAAACACCAAAAACTCGCGCTCTCTCTTCTAACTATTCCTTAACCCCTCGCAATCCCCCCCTCTTGTTAGTTAATTTTCACAAAACCGCTTTGGAAGCGGATCTCTTCTCCATGAAATTAACATGTCAGCGAAATTTCAAGTCTGAAGATCTAATAGTTCAAAAACAGGAATGTTTATACCGCCCCTTAACCCTCTTTGCGATTCGATTTTCGCAGAACTCCTTCTTAGCATGTTAACTCTGTCGTGGCTTCAAGTCTTCCCATTGGCGTGGTGTAGAAAATAGGAGAGTGGGCTGCCAGTTCCTTGCTACTTGACCGCGGTCCCTCGCCAATATCCCTTCCAGTGCGACATTAATAAAACACTCCCTCGTGACCATCGGCACTTAAGGCATAAAAATGAGCACATAAATAAAAATAAATAAATGAAATCACAATGCAAAGGTCAATAGGTTTTAGGAATTGTGATGCATACCTACAATAAAGTAACTTTTTTCAATAATGAGCAATAATTATATACCGTAAATTGACCTTTTGTGTATTGTGTGCAATTTTTATAATTCATTTGAATATAAATAGTGTTGAAGAGACTTATTTGTCAGATTTATGACCTGTTAGTGTGAATGGTCGATGGGCAGAAAAACCCTGTATATGATAAGATTTTTTTTTGTATTAGGTATTATTTAAGTAATAGGTATTATTTGATAACCAGTTTCAAAATTAAAAAAATAAGAAAAGAAAAATCTTTGTGCGCGGTATCATTGTATGGGTTAGTTTTTACACGCACAAAAAAGAAAAAATTCTCAAACGTACATTACATTTCGTAGAAACCGCAACACTACATAGTGCTTAATTTTTTAAAAGAGCAAAAAACTTTTTGTTCTTTCAAAACCATCTGCACGATTCGTTCGGCTTGCAAAATCGTCCGCATGAATCATCCCCATCCCCTTCCTCTACATCCAATGTGACAGTGACAGACTTTTTTTTTATTGTTATTATTTCCAAACAGTCTTTAGTCACTAAAGCACTTAAAAACCAGTTACTTCGCCTGAGGCCAACAACGGCCTTGCAAAAAAAGTAACAAATTCTGGTTAGAACAACCTCTTATGCAATCAACATTGAAATAAAAAACGACCTTGTAATCAACTGAATACCTTCCATGGAAAATTCCATCGGAGAAATCAAAGCACCTATCACACACACACACAGGAAATGATTCTGAACTTTTTCGTTGTTTTCTCATCTGAAAAGTATTTGATTTTCTGAATCGTCGTTTGTATTTCCGTTATGAAAAACAAGAAATTATCCGAAGTATTGAAAAACAAAGGAAAAGTGGAACAAAAATATGTGTTGAAGACAAATTTATAACACAGAATGCCTTCTGGCTGCTAAAATGAAGTTTTTGTCCGTGAAATAATGCTTTTTTTAACACAATTTAAAATAGTAATTGACAGCTCAGGATTGTTAAATGTTATTATCAATTGGTCATACTAATGAGTTAATTTACTTAATTATATTTAATTAGTATTATAAAATAAAATACATAATAATTATAAAAGCAGAGACAGAATTTATTAATCTTGTTATCAAAACTTGAGTAACACAAATCGAAGATCGCTAGGCCTAACACATGGAATATGTCTTCAGTTCTTTTTAAGAGTATTTCAAGTAACAATTCATTCAAGTCTTAAAATTCTAATTATTTCAACCTTTTCTTCGGTTATTTCTTGATTTCCTAATAATATATAAATTTGGGCTATCAATCATCCATTGGTGAAATAAAATGTAAAGAATATTTTTTGTATGAGTTTTATACTTCAATCGATTTAAAAACAATTTAATCGATTGAAACTTTTAATTTTATGATATTTTTAAATTAATTCCATTAATGGTGAAAGCAGGCATAAAAAAATCCAAAAAACTTATAAAATGCGACGTAATAACGAGCATATATATACAAATAAGTTCATAAAAAAATTCTACTTTGTGTTTTACATTTCGTGATTAATCGTTTACTACGAGTAGAATAAAAGCAATATTATTGTTTGGGTATTTGATATCGATGTTCACTTTCAGTTTTAAAATGAAATAATAAATGAAACTTTAAAAAACGAATATTTAATATATCAAGATACTTCAAAAAGTTCAAACACCTTCGTAAAAAGTTTTTTTTTCTGCTATATCAGCATGCATAAAAATATGGAATTCACAAATTTTACTCCGAATTACAAGATATTTAGATTTAGAATTCCCGAGAATTACCATTAACAAGCGCTATGCCTAAAGTATCAAAAGCAACAAAAGAATCATCAGAATGAACGCATAAATATATCCTAAAATAAAAAAAAAAACCGACATTACTTTACAAAAATCTTTATTTTTCTTATTATTATTTTAAGTGCACTTAACTACATTTTAACAAATACAAGTCTAGATTTGAGTAAAGAAGTTCCATGGAATTCAATATGGTTGCATTTTTAGAAACATTTATTTTCTGTACGGATATTTTTATTAATTATTTAGTGATATAAGTAATATTACAATTGAACAAGTCTGTAAAGCAATTATTACAGGCATTCAAAATAAGTATGCTATATAGACAGTACGAACATGGAAAACAAATTCATATAAAAAGAGAATGCTTACGTATAGTGGTAATTTGCGAACGTTTGCTTTTCTGAGGTGTTCCAAATATATAAGAAAGTAAATTTGCAATAAATACTATTCTTTTTCGAAAACTTTCAAATCATTTTTTAAAAAAGAGTTTTATATTTCAATTAAACACACAAAAAAGCAAGTTAATTTATTTAAAAAGTTATATAATTTATTAAAATAGTCTTAAGCCAGTGTGTACAAAAAATTAGCAAATATTGTTTTAACTATAACAAAGTATAGCATTTGATAACAACGCGATGTGTAGTTCATTCTAGTGAAATTTTTGAAAAGATAAATGTATTTGCTTAAGTTAGTTGAGGTAACAAGTTGGGATGAAACTTCTACCAAAGTTTAAATAATAAATTTAAAATTCAATTTAATTTCTATTATACATACGTAATGTATCGATAAAATGGTCTTCATTTTGTGAATTGTAGTCACGACAGTGACGAAAAAAACTTCTTCATATTGATCAATCACATCATCATTTATTAAGTTTTAACATCAAAGGATTTATTCTAAACGCACATTTCCCGCTCAAGTGCAAAAATTCAAGAAAGGAAACTTTTCGTTTTGTAGATTTAAATGTACAAAAAAAAAAAAAAAAACAGGAGAAAAGGTAATATAAAAAATATATATAATCCCGTGTTCAAGTGAAGGGAAGTATAATTTGTTTTTAGAAAATACTAGCTGCATGGCCCGGCGTTGCACGGGCTATCTCTACTTTTATATAAATTTTCCCTTTCCTTCATAAAATCAGCACTTCTAATACTCTTTTTCAAAATGTGACTCCCCCTCTACCGCTTAGCCCGGCGTTGATCGGGCTTTTTCTTTTCCTCATGACACCAGCATTTCTGTGTGTGTGTTTGTACGCACACAATGTGAGTGATTTCTAAAATTATGTCACAAAATTTCATTTTTTCGAAATTTGTTCCATTCCACTTATTTTTGATTTAAGACAGGTTTCTTTCCCATCTCTATAGCCTGAACACTGTTTTCATTCGTGTAAAATTCTTGTTCTATCTTTCCCTCCTTCTCACAGATAAGATATAGCTTCAAATTTCGATGTATGACTTATAAAAAAGTATTGCGTTAGAATTAAAAAATTATTAATATGAAGCAATAAATAGAAAATGATTCTGATGCTAAGAGTAAAACAAAAAACGTTCATCATTTTTTAATAATAGTTAGTTTCTAAGAATATAAAATAATAAAATAGATTTCAGATTTTTATGAATCAATCAATCGTTACATATAGTTAGCTTAAAAATGTCTCTGACATGTATTTTGATCCAAAATAATAGACAATGTACTTTTTAATTAACAAAGAATTCATTTAGTAATGAAATAATAGAAATATAATCCTTTTAAAAAACATATATATTTATTAAAATCAAATTTCTGTAAATAATAAATAAAAGAAAAATTTACAGATAGCTGTTGAAACGATTGATTTTTTCTGAATGTTTGATTAAACATATAAATATATTTAAGTTAGAAAAAAAACAGTATGGGGGAAAGCCTAGATATATATATTTATATACATGTACTAAAAACATTTAAAAAAAACCGATCTGATAAAAAATTTTGATGTTTTATTTTAATTTTAGAAAATATGTCAGTGTTTTAGGGAAAGTTTCAACCACTCAGTAAAACATGTGTCTTCGCTATTTTAGTATTCTCTTCCTAGGAATAGCCAATAAATCTGCCGAAAATTCAACGACGAATCCTTTTAACGAAGAATTTCCAATAAATCTGCAGAATATAAGTTTTAATACACTGCTCAAAATAATTAAAGATATTGCGGTTTTAGGTGTATTTTGTGGCTGGGAAACTTTTTAGATGATTGATACATGGTCGACAGACGTAGTAGGTTATATGAGAATAAATTACACATGTTTGGCAGAAAAAAATGCATTTTATTGCACATTTGTGTACAAAAGGAAAAAAAACACAATTTGTGCATATAAGAAAAAAATAAAAAAGGTGTTTTCTTCAAAGAGAATCATTTTCAGTAGGGGATATGGTTTCCACGGACGGTCAGCAACGTTGAGCAACGTTGAGCACCGTTGAGGCATGGAGTCAATAAGGCTATTAATCACGAGTTGGGGTATTCTGTCCCACTCTTCCAGAAGAGCTCTTTCCAGTTCTTGGATAGTTTGTGGGGATGGTTGGCGACCAGCAACTCGTCTTCCTACAGCGTCCCAAACGTGCTCTATTGGATTCATGCCTGGAGAACACGCTGGCCATTCCATTTGTACGATTCCTTCCTCGAAAAGGAAATCCTCCTCCAGGTTAGCACGATGTGGCCTGCAGTTATCGTCCATTAAAATGAAGTCATCTCCGATTGCTGCAGCGTAAGGGACTACAATAGGTCTGAGGATCTCATCCCTATATCGGCGAGCACAGACAGAGGTTCATCTCGAATGATGTAGAGGTCTGTGTGTGTGTGTGTGCGCCCGTCAATGGAGATGCCACCATACACCAGCACTCCCGCACCGCCAAATCTGACACTTTCGTGCACGAACGCAGGATTATTCCTACTGCCACGGTCCTTCCAGATGAAAATACGTCTATTATCCGGATGAACAGAAAAACAGGACTAGTCAGAAAAAAGAACACTGCTCCATTCATTTCTCCTCCAGTTCACATGCTCTGTTGCCCACTCCCTGCGGTCGCGACGATGCCTTGATGTTAGTCTAACACATACCATCGGTCGGCGAGCATACAGACCTACAGCATGGAGCCGGTTTCGGACAGTCTGAGTTGAAACCGTGGTGCCAGTAGCCGAGCGAAGGTGTTGTTGGAGAAGAGTAGCGTTCATATTTCGGTGTCTCCGAGCCGTTAACACTAAATAACGATCTTCATTGGGCATTGTTGCCCGTCTACGACCTTGTCCTGGTCTTCGGCCTGCACTTCCAGTCTCCAAAAAACGGTTCCAGATCCTGGAAATCACACTTTGTGACACTCCAATGGCTTGCGCTACTTCGGCTTAAGTTTTGGCCCCCTTCTAACCTACCAACAACACTCCAAGCTTTTGAATGAGTTAAATGATTTCGCTGAGACATCGTACTCATCGAAACAAAGCAGTCACTGAATATAGATCATCCTTGTCTTCATTTCAGTTGAAAGTAAAATTTCATTCGCTGCCGCTGAAGCGACGTTTTTGACGTCGAACTCAAAACTAGCATACTCCACAGTTTGAATATCAGAAAAATTTGCATTTGTGATTCTCTTCTTCCATTTTCGGCAAAAAAAAATTTCGCTTATATCTTTATTTTATATAAAACTTACAATATCCTTTAATTGTTTTGAGCAGTGTACTTCAATGCAAGAAGAAATCAGACACACACTTCGAAATATGGTATTCGGAATTATGATTTAGAGAAAAATACATGAGAAATTAGAATTTAAAGTAAATATTAAGTTTTAAAGAAATATTCTACGCTAGTTATCATTTCCGAAAAAATATCAAGACATAAACATCTTGTAAAAAAAGGAACATAAAAAGGATATATATCTATAATTTATTCCACAAACACCTGAAAATTATAATTAGTTTTTAATTCGAAATATTTCAAGAAAAGTACTAATAAAATAGAGAGTAATAAATGAGTTTCTAACCATTTCATAGTTCATTGCCCTGTCAAATTTCCACTCGCGTTCTGGGAATCGAATTTTTCTCTCCGTTTTCTAAAAAAAATAAATTTCTCTTTCATTTACGGAAAAACACATTAAGATAGGAAAAAACCAAGTATACAACCAGGCTTCAGAGAACTCATGATTGCTGACGTTTTTTTGATCCATTATCATATATGAATCATTCACTATTACACAATTATTTATTTTACAAATGCCAGGCCATTGACCATCAGGTCATTAGGCAACGGGCTCTCTAATACCTTTTTACAATGCAGTTAAGATCATTCAGTGCAGAGCACTCGTCCAAAGGAGCGGCAGTCATGTCTTGTCCAGTGTCACACAAAACGCAGATAGGTGAAGTCACTAAATTAAAACGAAACAGATGAGCACAAAGGCAGTCTTGTCCGGTTACTATTACACAATTTAAAAGTGAAAAGTCCACCATTCACTTTTAAGTTACAGTTATACGTGTTTTAGTTATACGTGTAATTTAAGTTAAAGTAACATTCGTGCGACTTCTTTTGTTGCAGATGCAGTGGCGCACACAAGGGGAGGGGCTCCTGGGGGTACGGACCCCCCAAAAAAACCCTCGATTTTTTTTCCGATTGATTATAATTCTAAGTAAAATTTATTTAATTACTTGTTATTCATGATTAATTTTATTAATTAATGCTAATTATTTATTCAAAAATTAGTTTTTTACTGTGTTTTGTCCCCCAAAATCAAAAGGAGCATGATAGAAGAATCGTGAACTTTCGACCCCGGAACCCCCTTGAAAAATTCCTGTGTGCACTAGGCAAGTAATTTATAATACGATTGTAAGATGTTACTTTTATATATACAGTCGGACCTCGCTAAATCCCGGAATAAAGTTCGTTATATGGAAAATCCGTTATATAGAAGTTCATCTTTTAATAAACTTTATAAACCATATAAAACAAATTTTAAATTTATAAACACTATATATATTAAAAAAACAATTGTTCCCACCTTTTTTTAAAATTAATACATGTTTATTTCATATATCTTACCCATCAAAAAAGAAAGAAAAACTGCAAGGAAAAGGGGAAGAATGTCGTAGAATTCACTGTATTTTCAATATTAAGAAAATAATTTTATACTAAAATTAATGAATTTTAAGAACATTTTATAATTTAAAGCATACAAGTAATATTAAACATAAATTATTTTACAAGTAGAACATGGAGACATGGGACAACTCCACTGAGGGTGAAAGAGGATATCGAAGATGTTTCTAGTGAACTGGGCGATGGGGGTTACAGGTTGCACTTCTTCGATTAAACGTCCAGTATTTTATTGCTTTCGACGAGTGAGGATCTAATAAAACCAATTCAAGATTTATGACCACCATAAAGTGTTTTCAAGAGAGAATAACTTAAAAATTTTTTAGAAATACTTTAAAAAAAGGGACAAAAAATTGAATAAAATAAAAAGTTCGTTTTATAGAAAACGCACTTCGCTATAGAGAGGTTATTTTACGAAGAAAATCATGAAATGTTCAAGGTTCCAGGAAAAAGTTCGCTATATAGAAAATAGTCATCTGTAAAACGGTTGATAAGAGATTTTTTAATGTTATTCATCTCTGAAAAGAACGACTTGTACGTAGATGAAAATGGAGTTATAATACCATAAGTCAGTTAAATTTAACTAGAATTGAATTCCATGTTTCCATACTTTTCATTACTGCCATTTTTACTGTACAAGTAAATCAATTTCAACTTTTTCCTTGTTTCAATAAATTAATGTATCCATATTGAACTACATGGAATTCAATCAGTTTAGCATTTCAAATTTTCTTCAATTCCCAACCAGTTGAACTGGGACAAGTTTAGCTTATCAAATGAAGTCATATCAGGGTACAAAACAAACTTGAGCTTCTATAATTATTTATACTGAGAACATCACGTTGAAAATTCCTTGATCACAGAATCAATTACGAAAATAAATTATTCGATAACTCTTTTTCTTCGTTTGGATTCTCGTGTATATCTAAATATTTGATATTTTTTTCAAGTTTGTGAAATACTTGTAGTTTTTCTTGATGTAATATGGTTTCTGTGGCGTCCAAAATGTGGATGAGATTCCTTTATGGGGATTACTTCATCGTGAACTTTGTTATTTTGGATTAAAATAAAAACCATTTTTTGATCGTGACGAGCCCAAAATATTGTGTCGCATGACACTGGCTCGCCATTCCTGATATAGGCGATACCATTTGCCGCAAGTAATTTTGATACCCAGTTTCCTCCCCAGAGGAAGGCACTTGAGCTTTTACGATGCAAACTTGCACTAGGATTTAATTTTGCCGAGAGCACCCTAGCCAAACAGACACTCTAGGGAACTTTTACATGCCATATAATCATACGAGAGGGCAGCTGTCGATTTCTGATTCATGAAAATCCACCGATTTGGGCCGGGGTCGAACCCGCAACCTTACAATTAGTGCAGAAGAATAACGCCACGCAGCCGACTATTTTATTAACTGGGTACCTACAATTATAATTTTATGAACAAGGTGAAAATCTATAATTGAGTAAGAGTTGAGCACTAGAAAGCTACACGAAGGCTATTGGTGACGAACCTCATCATTTTGAACTTTGGTCAAAGGCCGACACCTGAGCTGGCACCTCCTTTCCCAAACATTCACACCCCGCCAACGGGAGGGCACTAAGCTTCGACAGATTTAACGGGCAACAGTTCTCAATGCGGTGGAAAGAGAAACTAGTACTCGAGCCCACAACAGGGTGACCACAAGTTTGTGACCATAACCACTAGGTTACGGTAGCCAACGAAAGTCTATATGATTCAAACGAATATGGAAGATAATTCTAGAGAGGACAACCACTCGACTCAGCATAAACAAATACGCTTATTATCAATAAATAGTGGAAAATAATTGATTAATGTTGTTACGTAGATCGGGATTCCGAGGATTTTATGCAATCAGTCTCAAAGAGCAAAAGAGTTCTTCAGGAGCGATGTGTGTGTGTGAGAATATTTACTGCCAAATACAATCCATAGAAATGCAGTACAATGAACTTAATAAATCCCAGAAGGTCTTCACACCTTCTACAGCACTCAGACACAACTATCAGTGTCTAGAAATGCAAATACATAATGCATTCGCAAGTAATCGCTCGATCTATTCAACAGTTCAAGACACAATACTAACTCATCTTACGCGAGCGGCTCCTTTTTTGGTCGTCTCGGATCTTTCTCGAAAGATCCGCTTACGTCATAGATCGTGATATTAATATATTTCTCCAGTAATTTCAAGAAGCATCACCAAAAATGCCAAAATGGTCGCCAAAAATTATGCTAATTTGGCTCTATCACCAAGTTTCCATTGAGTCGCCATTATAATGTAAGTAACACAGTTATGCTTACGATTATTACAATTTCAGCATAAAATAAATACGCCACAGAAAGTAATATTAACGTATTGCACATCCAGATATAAATTATTTACACTATTTTAAGCGTTCATTACACAAAATTCGTAACAATATTTTTATAACATTTTTAATTCAAAGTTTGTACACTTTTTCCTCCATATAAAGCGACCACGATTGCCAAATAGTCATTGCCGCAAACTCGTGGCCGGAGTTGTTTTGGGCAGAGCACGAACTCGAATAATCATGGAGCCCCTTAAGATATGCCGTGTAGAGGGACTGATGCAGGTTAAATCTGTCGAAACTCAAAAAGTGTGGAGTGCAAGTTAAGGAAGGGGCGAACTTAGGCGTCGTCCTTGTCACTTGATCGAAGTGCTAAATTTTTCGGTTCTTCGACAATAGCTCTCGTCCAGATCTGAATGAGAGCTGCGGTAGCCCAGTGGTCAAGGTATCGGATCATGGCAGGCATGTCATGAGTTCGAGCCCAGTACCACTAAAGACCCGCCGCGTAAGGCAGCGATGCAGTTAAATCTGTCGAGAGCTCAAACGTCATCCCGTTGGTGAGGTGTAGTATTTAAGAGAGTGGGTGCCAGGTCAGGTGTCGTCCACGTCACTTGACCATGGTTCAAAATTATGTGTTCCGTCGCCAAAAACCTTCGTGTAGCTGAACAGTGCGACGTTAATATCACTCACTCACCCAGTTTCGAGTGAGTAAGTATTAACGTCACACTCTTTAACTACTCGAGTGGTTTTGGTGACGGATCTCGTCATTTTGAACTATGATCAAGTGACGCGGACGACATCTGAACATGCACTCCCCCTCTCCCAGCTTCCACACCGCAACAACGGGAGAACGTTCGACATACTTAAAGTGCATCAGCTTCCTCTGCATAGGAGTCTTCAGCGGTAGTAGGCTCAAACTCATGACACGACAATCACGAGTCTATTACCTTGACCACCGCGGTCACCACCCGAGCTGGAACCTCCTCTAAACAGAGGTCTGAGCTATATACAGGCAAAATATTATTCTAATAGAAGATTTTTTCACAAAAGGAGAACATTTGGAAAAAAAGATTATTCTAAGTTAATTTTTTGCCAAAATATTATATTTAAATATTTTTTTTTTTTTGTCAAAATGTCCTTAAAACAATTTTATGCATGTATTCTAGTCTGAGTGACACTAAATATCATGAAAATTATCTATTTATGCGCTTTTTTAAAATCATGGTTCCGAACGTAGTCGGATACCTTAAGTAATATATATTTTTATTTCTTTACTTTTTTTGTTCGATTCACTATAAAAGCGGGATTTTTTAGTTTGTTTTTAAACTATAATTTATTTTTTACTTATTTTTACTATACACGATAAAAATCACAATTCCAGCGAATAATTTGATTAAAAGAAAATATACTTACCTACATTCAAGGACTTCAATTTTTCTTTGATTTTTTGAGAAAAAATTCAATATAACTAATGAAAATGCTCCAAATCTGCGTGCCGCTAAAGTGGTATAAAGTGATCGCGCAGGGAACTCGATCAAAACTAGTAACTTGATTGTAAAAACAACGTTTGCAACTCCCCCAAAAAAGAGGGCGAAATGTGATAAATTCATTTTAGTTCCCATTAAGACTGTCTCATTGGAGAATACTCTGTCAAGGCCATTGGTAACAAACAGTTTTCCCAGAATTAACGATTTCGTGAACATTAGATGACTCCGCGCATCGCACGATCGATCCCATGGTAAAAGTGTATTCAATAAAACATATGGATATTAGTTCTACAAAAGAATTGCGTAAAAAGTTTTCCGTTATGCATTATATGTTGGCCAAGTAATCTTTCAAAGTACTCAATATGCTTATCCATGTATCATATAACTCATTCACATGGGAAAAAAAGCAACAGAAAAATATTATTTACAACTTTCCTAAAAGAAAAACAGATGGAGTGAAATATACCAGTAAGTTTGAAGGTCAAATGTATGATAGTCAAAAGTAGTATTTTAGAGGTTCAAAAAAAGTAATAAAAAAAATCTCTCATCGTGTGATTACAGTAAAGCAAACTATATGCGTAATGACGACATACGTAATGCTCTTAAAATTAACAGTTTCAAATCTCATATTCAGAATATTGCAATTAACTTTTTTAACGATTTAGAAGCAACCAATAATATCAATATGCAAAATTTATCACATTATACCCCTAATGACAAAACTAAGAGACCAAGAAGAATTCTTCTTGACTCCTACAATACCCCGTAATTCTATTTTCTCGTGCAATATTTTTTATTGCACACCGTAATTGCTAAAATTTCACTTTCCTTAATTTTTGTCAATATTTTTCTCTCGCTCTCCCCACTGGACTTGCTCCTCCCTATTATTTAAAACTCAGCCCCCAGGGCAGCCAATCGGAGTCAATGTTCACTGTACCCTGCATCCAATCAGAGAGCAATCTCTTAGCTCTCAGCCAAGCCAAAAAATTCTAAAACTCACCACCCAGATGAAGAACATAAGCCACGCCTCCCGGATTCCATCGCTCAACCAATCACCAACATGCCACTCAGCAGAATGGAAAACACCACTTTTGCCATGCCCAGCATCATAGACTCTCACGATATGGGATTGAGGACTGTTTACAGTCCGGACGCCCAAAAGAAAACGCCTATTCAACGCCTATTCAAAGTAAAGCAAACAAAATGTCTTTTTTTTTATTTGGTTATAGGATCAAAGATAGCTAATGAACGTTTGAAGTGGAATGCTTTATTTTTGATGATCACCAGATGATACATATAAGTTATAGTGTAAATGTGCATTTTTTATTCAGTCAGAAAGCATTTTGTTTTTCTTCATTCCAAAAAATTATTTTTTTAAACCTTTTATTGAAGTTAACTTCTTATGGCACGGTAGGGAGAAATTTCCGTTACGCGTTACCAGTTACGGTTAGCGATGTGAACGTAAGGTAGAAATTAATGAAGTTCCAAATTTTCCCCCTATTTTAAAAAACGCCATCTATATAATTAATACCATCTATCTCAGACAAAAAATAATTACAGAATCGGAAAGATCATTTTTTTCGCAAAGATGGTATATTTTTTTTAACAAAATAATGATATTTTCTATTTTTTACGATTTTTTTAAAAAATGAGTTAAAATTTATACGCTTTTATAAGAATGGTTTCTAAATCACTCCCTTTAAGTTTTCTTTCGAGTTAATGAATTGATATTTTATTCTAAACAAGGTCATGCTTTTCTCTTTTAGAATCAGTCATAAAAAAAAATGTCAGAATCTTTTTTTTTTTTGATTTTTCAAAAAATACTCAAAATTTTAATTAAATATTTAATAACTTCTTTATTTATAAAAATAATCAAACGAAACTTTTTTTCCATATGTAGAATAAATAGTATTATCCGTAATCTGTTCAAAGATTGAAAAAATAGATTAAAAATTACGGCTTTTAAAATTTTTTTTGTGTTTTTCGTGTATTAGCCCTGAGCTAGCACCCACCCCCCTCTCCTCATTCAACATCAGCTTTAACAAGCCTTTCCTCTATTAGCTTTGCGATACATACTTTGTTATGTTTTTACGTTACCTAGAAGTCAAATTATAACCAATTTTATGAATTAAAAAAAATCGGAAGTGAGTCTTTAATCTACCCGAAGTAGGCATTTAAACGGTTCAAAATCTGTCAAAAATTAGTTTAAGAAGAGTTTGTTGGATATACAGTTTTAAAATTCTTTAAAGGAAATAATATAAACTATCTATTGTTTTAAAATTTAGTGGCAACACAACATTTCTTCCAATAGTTTGGCAATAAAAGATTGTGTTTACTAAATTTTTCAATCAAATGGAATTTCTAAATCCAGCTTAAGAAGTGAGTTTTTAAATCATATATAACTTTCGTGCGTCAAAAATTACATAAGATGTCATTAATTGATACAAATGAATTGCCTTATCAAACAGTTTATGTGAAAAATATTTATTACATGATTACTACAAATATTGATGTGACAGATGGATTGGCAAATGGTGAAGTTGGAAAGCTAGTTCATGTAGAAACAAATTATAAGGATTAGTTAAGACAATATGGCTTGAGTTTCCAGATTTACCTCAACTAGGGAAAAAATTCAGACGCAAAGCAGCAGGTTACGCGGCAGAAATTAACGTCAGTAGAATGGATGTACCAATCGTACTGAGATCTTCCAATATTCCACTCAACAATAAGAACAAACACTCAGAATTTGTTTACGAATACGCGCGATCGACGTCACTCTCAATCATTATTATACGTTGCTTTATCACGTGTAACGAGTATTGAAGGATTATATATTACGACAAAAAATAATGATAAAACATTTTACCATTGTCGATGACGATCGTCATCAACAATTGATTTGCAAGAGGAATTTAAACGACTTTCATTGAACAAACTACAAACTATCAATGAAGATTTGATTAATTTCATAACGAACAGACAAGGTTTATCCATTTTTTCTTTTAATTGCCAAAGTCTTACAGCTCACGCTGTAGACTTACAAGATTCAGTAATAAGAAATTCAAATATTTTAGTTTTATCATAAACTTGGCTGGGCAATGAAAATGATACATCTATTCCAAATTTCAACTACATTGTGAAGTATAAACGACCAAATACGAGAGCAGGAGGAGTTGCGATATATCAAAATTCTAGCGATGCTGTTAACATTATAACTCCATCCATGGAATGTTCTGTCAGTCAATGGAATTTATGCTTGGCTGAATGCGTAAAAGATAATGGACAAAAAATTATAATTGGAGCAGTATATATTACTCCGAACAAAAAGTTGGATGACATTATCGAGTTCCTTCATCTCGATTATTATTACCATACACATCAAGAGGTTCTGCTTTAATTAATAAAAATTATGATAAAATACCTATGATTTTAAGTGGAGATTTTAATGTCAATTTTGCTTTACTGATTTACTGTCAATTTTTCTCTACAATTGATTGTATTTTTAAAAGACAATTTCACCATATCTCTACAAAACAACAGAATAATATCAACGACAAAATCAAATACTAAGATTGATGCAGTCTTTTCGAGATACTTTGCGATATTGAGTGCAAAACCTACATTTCTTACTTAGTTACCACAAGCCTTTGATAACAAAAGTATGTACTGAAGCACCCATAAGCATAATGGAAATAGACTAATAATGATGATACTTTTCTCAAAATACATACAATAAAATTTTTTTTAGTATTATGTATTGAAAATGAAAATTTTGTCAATACTTATACCTTTTCCATCCTAATTATTTTTTTAAATACAGTTTGAAATAATAATGATAATAATAAATTTGTTAATTATATATAAGATTACTTCAAAATAAAACTTTATTATACAATTCAATACATGTAAGCCAAAGAAGTTAACTTCTAACACGCGTGTTCATACTGATATACGCTTTCTTTTTTTTTTCAATATGCTCACGCCCCCCACAGAGGGGCACGCCCCACAGTTTGAGAAACACTGAATTAAGTATAACTAATGGACGAATATTTGAAAAAACTGTATTAACATCCAGTGTCATCCACTACAAGTTTTTAAAAAAAAGTAAATTAACTTGAGCGGATGAATAAAAAGTATTTTATTAATGATTGAAAATTTGAACAAATATAAATAAATATTTACAGGGAGAGTTTAAACTAATAGTAGGAATTGTATAAAATCGGGGCAATTTTATTTATTATGTAATTTCATATCTTGAGATGATGCCAGCACATTTAATTTTAGAATCAGTCGACTGAGACAGAAGCTCCCTATTACTCCTCAACTATAATTTTAAAAACAGGATTGAGATGGCTCGTTTCAATTCTCAAGACAGTCTGCAAGCTGAAGTCAGCCAACTTGCATCTACATTTACTCATGTTGATTCTCATACAAGAAAAACGGTGTTCACACACATATATGTCGATTGAAGTATTAAGAACAATTTCCACGTAAATTTCTTCACACATGAAAATTTTTCAGCTCACAAAGATTTGTTAAGGTATCCGACAACGTTCGAAACCGTGATTTTAAAAAAGCGCACAAATGAATAATTTTCATGATATTTAGTGTCACTTAGATTAGAATACATGTATAAAACTGTTTTAAGGACATTTCGACAAAAAAAAATATTAAATACAATATTTTGGCAAAAATTTTAAATTTTTTTTTCAAAATGTTCTCCTTTCATAAAAAATGCTTCTAAAATAATAAAAAATATTTTGATTGTATAAAGTAAAAACTTTTTTAAAGAGTCAGAACTATTTTTTAAAAAAAAATTCACATTGTTTTCAGAGTTACAACCAATTGAAATAATTATAGGGGTTTTTCTCTTAAAATTTCTCCCCTCTGTTGTCGCAAAACATGGATAAACCCACTTCTAAGTTATATACAATGACTCCCAAAATTGAGAGTACACTTAATTCCGAATTCACCATCGGATCACCAGGTGTAGAAATTCATACGCTATGTTAACGCACTTTTGTACATTCAAAATGCAT
Source organism: Trichonephila clavipes (assembly GCA_019973935.1). Classification (NCBI taxonomy): domain Eukaryota; kingdom Metazoa; phylum Arthropoda; class Arachnida; order Araneae; family Nephilidae; genus Trichonephila; species Trichonephila clavipes. The sequence continues at coordinate 102,262 of BMAU01000846.1, read as the reverse complement.
ACATTACTATTCCAAATAACATTAAATGTAAGACATGGAAATTGGTTGAAACAAAAATATGAAGGTTTGAAAGAAAAACTACACCATTTTAATGTCACAAAATTGAGGGTACACTTCTTTAATCACTATGCAAAACTACCAGTAATTTTTTAAAAATAAATTTGATAATAGATCTATAATAAAGGAAGGCTTTCAAAGGCTATCTGATAACAAATTTATGTTTGTGATTTGATGTCTTGATTAAAATGGAGAATCGGAAGGAAACGACGATCGAAGAGAGAAAACTTGTTATTAAACTGTCAAATGAAGGTAAATCCCAGCTGAATATTGCTAAAGTAGTTGGACGAAGTGTTAACTGCATCCAAACAATCCTACAAAAATTTAAGAAGACTGGTATGCTGGCAAATAACGAAGGAAGAGGGAGAAAGAAAATTATGAACTCCATAACCGAGCGAAGAGTTATACATCAAGTGAAGATTGATCCTAAAATTAGTGCTCCTAAAATGGTAGCCAGTACCTCTAATACCTTAGGTCGATCGGTTTCTGCAGAAACGGTACGAAGGGTCCTAAGAAAGGCTGGCTATAATGGTAGAGTAGCTAGAAAAAAGCCCTTAATTGGTAAGAGGAATAGAGTCAAGCGATTGAAATTCGCTAAAGAACACATTTTAAAGCCTCAACAGTTTTCGAACGAAGTCATTTTCAGTGATGAGAGTAAGTTCAACATCTCGGCAGTGACGGTCGTCGTATGGTGTCGCGTAAACCAAATACTCACACCACCCAAAACACACAATTCCTACTGTGAAGCACGGAGGTGGGTCGGTGATGGTTTGGGGGTGTATGGCTGCGTCGGGGGTGGGAAAGCTAGTATTCATTGATGGAATCATGCACAAGATGGCTTATCTTAATATTCAGCAAAATAATTTGAAAGAAAGTGCTGATAAATTGGGACACTGGGGTCGAATTTCATATTCCAGCAAGACAACGACCCAGAGCACACTGCGTTTGTTGTAGAAGAATGGCTGCTTTACCATTGTCGGAATCAACTTAATACACTTCCACAGTCTTCCGACTTAAATGTTATCGATCATCTGTGGTCCCACCTTGAGAGAGCTGTGCAAAAACATCAAATTACAAGCAAGGAACAATTGAAATCGGTATTGCAAGAAGAATGGCTGAATATTGCTCCCGAGACCACTAGACATCTTGTGGAATCGATGCCTCGGCGATTGGAAGCTGTCATATCAGCAAAAGGTTATGCTACTAAATATTCTCTTTATTATTCATGATTTATTCAGGGAAATAGATGCATGTACTCTCAATTTTGTGGCTATTAATTTCTGTTAATTTTCTTTATAAGTTATTATATGTATGTTTAAACCAAGAAATATTTTGTTTTATCATTCAAAATAATGAATTATGATCTAATAAACGCATCTATGTTTAAAGGTTTTAATTATTTCCCTCATTTAATATAATTTTTTCATTCTAAACATTGATTCCCGTTTTAAAAGTAGGTGTACCCTCAATTTTGGGAGTAACTGTATATATTTCAAAAATTCTAGTTGAGCCTTTGTACAGAGGTCTGAGCTATATACAGGCAAAATATTATTATCATCGAAGCATTTTTCACAAAAAGAGAATATTTTGAAAATGGGTCATTTTATGTTCATCTTTTGTCAAAATATTGTACTTAAATAATTTTTATTGTAATACTATTCTTAAAACAATTTTATATACATTTTCTAATCTAAGTGACACTAAATACCATAAATATCATCAATGGCGCACACAGGAATTTTTCAAGGGGGGCTCAGGGGTCGAAAGTTCACTATTCTTGTATCATGCTCCTTTTGATTTTGTCGATTTGGGGGAACAAAACACTGTATAAAACTGATTTTTGAATAAATAATTAGCATTAACTAATAAAATGAATCATTAATAACAAGTAATTAATTAAATTTTACGTACTATATACTTAAAATTATGATCAATCGGAAGATCAAGGACTTTGGGGAAGGGGTCCGGACCCCCCTTGTGTGTGCCACTTGTCATCCATTGCTTGTCATCCATTTATACTCTTTTGCAAAATTACGGTTCCGAACGTAGTCGGATACCTTAAAGTCTATGTCATTACATCAAACACTTCCTTAGGAAATGTTGAATGATGATACACTATGAACTGAATGCAAGTCAATAAATTCAAGCTGTAGCTCCTGAGATGCTTCACTAATAAAAATCGACCCAAAACATGAAGAACATTAATATTGTCTAGTTCAGGGATGACGAACCAAAGGCACGCGTGCCATTGATGGCACGTGACACAATAATTTTGGCAAGCCACCGATCATGGCGGTTAACATTTTATTTCAAAATAACAAAATTCCCTATGAAGTATAAGGAACAAATGCAAATGATCGGTCACGGAGAGGCGAGGAGCACGCTGGTTTGTTATTGTTTGTTATTATTTTGACAAGAAACTACAACTACTTCCCAAACTTGAAAAAAATATCAAAGACTTAGATGTATATGAGAAACCACAGACGAAGAGAAAAAGTTATTGAAGAATCTATTTATGTAATTGATTCTTCAATCAAGGAATTTTCAGAGAGATTTACATAGTTCAAAAAGTTATCGGAAACGCTTAAGTTTATTATGTAGTCTGACGGGACTTCATTCGATAAACTGAACTTGTTCCAATTTGATTAGTTTGAAATTGAAAATTTGAAGTGCACCTGATTGATTTTCAGTTTAATTCGATAAAGATTCAAAAATTTATTGAAACGAGGAAAAACTAGACTTAGTTGATTAAGATTAGAAAAGTTTACTTATGTTGCTTATTAGAAAAATTAACAAGCAATATAAGTAAAAATGCCAGTAACGAAATTTTGGAAGCATGGAATTCGATTCTAGACTCAACTAACTGTTTTATGAAGCTCGGGTTGATGCTATTTTAAACATATTTTCATCTATCTATGCCTGCAAGTCATTATTTTCAGATATGAATAACATTAAAAACTTGCTTAGAAATCATTTGGCAGATGACCCAATTCAGCATGCATTCTACTAAATCCTACATCAATCCGAATATAAGTTATTTGTCATTTAATCTGCAACAGAAGTCACACTACTAATACATTACATCATTTGAATAGCTATAACATAAGAATTATCTACAATATAGGGCAAAATGTATTTTTTCATAGTAAATAAAGAGTTGAGTTTGTTAGTATTCAATTTTATTATTTTCCCAATAATCACAAGTCAAAATTATTATCAAAATAACGGGTCGCTATTTGCCCACCCCTGAATTAGAATACTTAATTGAAAGGGAAGACAATTATAATTATATTTAAGGCATCCGACTATGTTCGGAACCGTGATTTTGCAAAAACGTACTAACGCGAATATTATATTTTTTTTAATATTTAATGTCACTTTGATTAGAATACACGTATAAAATTGTTTTAAGAATATTATTACAATAAAAAAATTATTTAAATGCAGTATTTTGGCAAAAAATAAACTTAGAATTACCTTTTTTCAAAACATTCTTCTTTTATGAGAAATGCTTCTGTAATAATAATATTTTGCTTATATATAGCTAAGACTTCTCTACAAAGCCTGAACTATGACTTTTGAAAAATTCACATTATTTTCAGAGTTACTACCCATTGAAATAATTATCAGTATTTTTCTGTTAAAATTTCTTCACTCTGATGTATTAAAATATATGAATATAAATCCACTTCTAAATTATATATTTCAAAAACCCTAGTTCAGGCTCTGTACAGAGGTCAGAGCTATATATAGGCAAAATATTATTATTACCGAAGCATTTTCCATAAAAGATGAATATTTGGAAAATAAATAATTCTATGTTCATTTTCTTCCAAAATACTGCATTTAAATTATTTCCAATTGTAATAATGTTCTTAAAATAATTTCATACGTGTATTAAAATCTAAGTGTTCTTGAATATTAAAAAAATATTCGTTTATACGCGCGCATTTGAAAAATCACGGTTCCTAACGTAGTCGGATGCCTTAAGGTGGCGTAGTTACAAATAGGTATAAACATTTGCAAAAAAAGGACGCACAGCAAACAAAGGATTTCATCTGGTAAATTATTTACAAAAAAATTATTTTAATAAATTCAAATTAGACTATATTAAAAGCAAAATAAATCTTATACGCATGGTTATTAATGTATAACAATGTGACGAACACAGGAATTTTTGAAGGGGGGGGTCGAGGACCAAAAGCCCACCATTCTCGTGTCATACCCCAATACGCCGCCCACTATATTCTTTTGATTTTGTCGACTGTCGGGAACAAAAAACAGGAAAAATAAATTATTCGATAAATAATTAGCATTAATTAATTAAATTAATTATTAAAAACATATATTTATTTAAATTTTTCATACTACATACATGGAACTATAATAAATGGGTGAAAAAAACAAGGGCGATGGAGGGGGCACCGAACCCGCGGACCCCCATCCTCCCCTTGTGTGCGCACTGATAGCAGTTTTATCTAACAGAAGATTTGATAACTTACCTGTGTGTGTGGTATGTTTGCGCCAATTTAGCAGTTTAACTCTTTCTTGTAACACAGATGGAAAACTTCCTGAGCTATTCGCACAAGAGACCCTTTCGTTCGAATAAATCTGAAGGCGCACAAACTCTTTTTCCTTCCACCTGATGCATGCAACAGCATTTTTATCAGCTGCGTTCGTCAGTCTGATTTCCGTTAAAACAAAATTAAAATTCCAAGTTCCTCGTTCTGTGTTGCGTGCGCACTTTATGTCGAGATGTGTAACTAATAATTGCTTATGCTAATTGCTTACTAAAATCAAATGGAAAAAGCAACATTTAGTTTAGGAGGAATAACAAACTTACTTTGAAGACTCTCCTCCATCAGCCAAAATATTCAAACCCTCGCCAACCACAGACATCCTTGAAAAGTTTCGATTGTGGCTCAGCTGGTAAAACCCTTTCAAAAACCGGAGGTAACGTATTATCATGAGTAAGGCCCCATTTCCGTTTGAGAATCAAAACTAAAAATATTCCCATTATGCGAGTTTCTTTTCCCTCTCTCTCTTTTTTTTTAGTATTATTTAACAGAAGTCTGAAAGGAACATTTGACTTTTTCCACGAATTGTGTTGAGCAGGAAAAGAACAAGTGTCACATCACTGTTTGATAAGTCGGTTTTTACTATTTTTGTTTTGTTTAATTCATAGTCGGTGAAAAACAAAAAGAGGAAGAGGTATTAAAATATATAATTTCTGAAAAATTAAGTAATTAGTAAATTATGGATTGGTTGAGGCGAAAATGCATTGCATCGTAAATTTCGTGCTAAGCAAAATTTGAGAAAAAATTCCTTATAACATTTATTTCGGCACATTTTGCAAAATGTTGAATTTAGTTAAGAACATTACAATGCAAGAAATGTCTCAAGAAAAGAAAACAATTCAAAATATCAGGCAAAGAGAGAGAAAACTACGTGTGTGTATGTTCAATCCTTGAACCCCTCTCAATGAACAAGTGTTACCAACAAAATGCTTAACCAATTAATGTTAATTGCGACTGACGAGTATACTCGTCATGGAGAAGTTGCAAGGTTTTTTTGACATGACAAGTATACTCGTCATCAGTGGCGTAACGTACACCCCTCCCCATTGCGGGGGGCAGGGATTCCAGGGGGCCCAAAGTCTGACCGACGCCAAGTACGTGTTTAGGTTTGAGGCTCAAAACTTGATTTTGTAAGGGGGGGCACAATAATGTTCTCCATTACGCCACTGCTCCTCCTGCGTAAAAAGTAGTCACCATTGGCAATTTAAATTGGAATTTTTGAGAAAAACAAAACATATCCTCAAATTTCAAGATGTTTAGAACATTTTGAGGCCATACTGGAGTAAAACAAATAAATAAAAAATATAAAAAAACTTAAGATGAACTCATGCGTTCCCGTATGTACCGGCTGAAACAGCGTATAATTTCGCATGAATTTATTTATGTGCGATGGTAATGTTTTTTAGATGTTAGCCTAAAAGGAGCAACGGCAAAAAGTCGTAAAGTAGATTTATAATAGGGTTCCTTTAGGTATGGTCAGCCATGGGACAAATACACGATACAGACTAGGCACTGAACTAATTGATAACTGCTGGCCCGAAGTGACCTACCTATCGAGTGGTGTAAAAGCCAATTGTCTGATGTTAGAACCATGCGCTGACATTAGAGTAATGGCCCAATGCCGTGCTGCCTAAAGAACAATTATTTTATTGGGCTGAGAAAGGCAAGGATGCTTTCGGGTAAGAGGACTGCGATGAACCCTACAACACTTACTCCAGAACTTCCTTAGTGTCAAGAAAGGTAGAAAATATTTCGTCAGTAAAGAAGGAAGTAAATCAGTTTATGTTTAGGTCTCAGACCGTGTGTGTGTGTGTGTTAACCAAATATAATGATAGATATTAAATTTGCAATTTTATAAAACAACCCCGACTTTTACCTCCAATATTTTAACAGCGGCACATTGTGATTGACGAATATACCTGCCATCGCTCGATTTCCATGACACGCATAGTTGTGCGCTTCCAAACGGGGGGCACCATAGTTAACTGAAGTTTGAAATGAAAATGATGGTGCCTATATGGAAGCTGGCAATGGCTGAAATTGCTGAAGATGTTGCTCAAAAAAGATCATGCTCTCAATGGGACTTCTATTCCCCATATAAGAGAACGATTAGAGTAAAGTAAGAAAATGTGAAAAGAAATGATTTAAAATGCGAAGAAATGGAAACTAACAACAAAAAAATGGAAAAAATCATCGTAATGAAACAGCTTCTGGCTGGTTCAAAATCGCATTGTGTAAACATACGAATTTTAGCACACGTAAATACGGGGGAAAACTTGAAACTTCCTCTTGCAGAACGAGCGATTGTTAATAAAAGTTCAAAGATTAGAAAGGAAAAAAGTTCTTGGAAGAATGACAGAAATTGCAATCAAACAAAGAAAAAGAGAAAATAGAAGAAAAACGAAAAATAAGAAGTAAAATATTTTTTTAAAAGTTTTACTCATGCTCAGTCGCCAATGACATTGCATCATGGTTTAAAAGTATACAAATATCGAACTGCTTGGATTTCCCTCCACGTCATTGTCCTCGTATATGGATGCAGATGTTATTAGGATGCAAGATCAAAGAGAAAATCGTTTAAATTTTCCCACTTTAGCAATTGAATGTGATACATGCGAAAATTTCAGATGGAGCAGCTGATTCAATTGCTAATTCAGTTTCACGAGAAATCAGAATTTTACACGAATGAGTGACTTCGTATGTAGTAGACCGTAACAAATTTCGCCGACATCGGGAAAAGGTTTGGAATCCACTGTAGAATCGGTTAAATCAACAGTATCTCTATCTGTCAGTTTCTTCGAACCACGATTGTTATCGATTTAATAAGAAGCTTTCTTTTAAAAGGTATCAAACCTTTACTTAAGGCCATATCACACGTACATTTTTCGCCCAATCTGAGGGTGAAGGGCTGCCGTAAGCAAAACGACATGCTTTGACGTCAGCCGCGCTTTTTCTCCCCATTGAAACATTACTCGCCCATTTGGAACTACACTGGAGGCCACCGTAAATGCAACACCAAGAAAGACAAGAGATAGCACAACAAAATTTATTTTGTAGATAACATGCTGACCAAGTATCAAATGATTAAATTTATAGACTTCTGTGAAGTGCGGTTCCTACCAGAATCAGTAGCCACCATTGTAGGAGATCACCGCTGCCACACCCCTCGGCATTGATTCAAAGAGACTTTGGATGTGTTCTTGGGGTACAGCAGACCAAGTAGCTTCTATACGTTGCCAAAGTTGATCTGGTGTGGCAGCTGTGGGGTAATCTGGGTCAGTCGTTGAGCAACCATGGATCACATGTTTTCTATCGGCGAAAGATCCGGAGAGCGAGCCGGCCAGGGAAGCAATTCAATCTGGTGATTGACGAAGAACCTTTGGACAATGCGCGCCACGTGTGGTCGTGCATTATCCTGTTGAAATATGGCAGTGGCCAAGCCCTGAAGATAAGGAAGGACACCTGGCTCCAACACCTCGGAGATGTAACGCTGGCTGTTTAAAGTACCGACAATGCGTACTAGAGGAGTGCGAGAGTGATATCCAATACCGCCCCATACCATAATACCCGGTTCAGGACCAGTGTGGTGGTGCATAACGCAGCTGTTCAGCATCCTCTCTCCACGGTGTCTTCAGACTCGAATCCGACCATCGTCGTGTTGCAGACAGATGCGTGACTCGTCAGTAAAGACAACTTCATTCCATTCTACCGCCCACATTCTTCTTTAATCACAACATTGGCGGCGGAGACGTCTGTGGTTCTGCGTCAAGGGTAGACCAGCAATGGACGTCTTGCGGATAGACCACTCTGCTCTAAACGGCGTCGAATGGTACGCGCAGACACTCAATGATGCGTTACAGACTCAATGTGCTGTGCTACGGTTCGTGATGTGACTGAGCGATCCGTCAATGTCATGAGCACAATTTGCCTGTCCTCACGTGAAGTGGTGCATTGAGGTAGATGCGATCGACCACGTCGGTCCGTCGTACCCTCCTGCATCCAATGGTCGCATATCCGCATTACAGTTGTTTGGTTTCATCCAACACGATTACCGATGTCCCTGAAAGATATTCCACAATCTCGGTAGGCCACTATCCTTCCTCTGTCGAACTCGGATACTTGATCAAAAGCTGATCGCTGTTTTCTACGAGACATAACTGATCGATTTTTTGAAAAAACCACAAGAAAAACAAAAATGCCTAACTTGAAATCGTCGACATCTCTAAGCCTTAAATAGCGCTTTCAGGTTCAATTGGGCTGCTACGAGAATTTAATGAAAGAATTAGCTCTCACACAAAATAAGTCTTTTTCCTCTTTCATTAGGCTTAAGTACAGGGGCGACTCATAGGTACAAAAAGTGGAGGAGCCTAATACTTATAATTTTTTTTTGGTTGTAAATTTCTTTTGTAAAAAAATCTTGAAAGATACTTTATAACTACAGAAAATAGGGAGCCCAGGCACTCCACCCCACCCCCTCCTATCATGAGCCGCCACTGAATAGGCATAAATACTGTTTATATATTTGTATGATTTGTGTGCAAAGTGAACATGCATCCTGGATGTCCTACGCATAAAACCAGAATTTTTTTTAAAAAAATTACTGATTATTTTCATATGGTCTACATAAAAATTGGAGATATTACTTTACACCTTGCAACCATATTTGAACATTTTTCTTACCAGGATATATTTTATGATAAGATGGTTTTTATGGTGCTTTTATTAACACACTTTTTTATTTATATATGTACAATGAACTAATGAGATCTCTACACATAACAACTGATTACTAGAAAACTGCTTTATACAGCTACTCTTTCGTTTCATTCGGATCATTACATAGCTTTACGATTTGTTAACAAAAGCTCCAGGGAGTTGCCACTCACTTCAAACAAAATTTTATAAACTAACTTAACATAGATGGCGCCACACTGTTAATGCAGCTATGAAACGTTCGGAATCTGTTTACTTCTCTGCCGAAACAGTATTGTGACTAAAAAGATTGTTTGCAGGTCAAGGGAGATTATTCTTTTAGTAAAAGTAAATGTGTGAGAAGGTGCTAAATTGATACGGAGTGCTACTCGCCAAGTTAGTTAAGTTATGTTCGCCAGGAGGAGCGACGGCATTACAATATGGTTATCTTAATATTTTTATCGTGTGGTAATATGGTTGCTATTGGGATAACGTATATTAGAATTTATTGGTTTTTTACCGCAGTAACTCTGTTAATTTTAGACGATTTTAATTCGATTTCCTTAAAAATTGTACCATTTTCATAGCATTTGTTCTTCAAGCTACTATTTCAGTTTTCTGTTGTATTTTGTGCTATTTTCGAATATGGATATTTCTAATATCATGGGTGAGTACCAGGATATATTTTTTAAAGAATATGAGGGCTGTGCTTTTAATTATTGCTACAAATTGTGCATTTCCACTTTATTTTACTTTTGAATGATGCATTTTTAAGCGTTCCTTGTTCGATGAAATTCATGGAAGGAACTCGAAGTTTTTGAAATATTGGAAGTTACCAGCAATTATTAATTTATATTCGTTACTGATTAATATTAATATAAGATAATTCGGGGGAAGACGCCGGTTTGTTAATAGTTCTTCTATGCGTTGATAGATGGCAATTTTGAGCCACTTAAGTGAAGAGTCTGGTCCGTTATTGAGTGTGGCTTGTGAATTTATCAGAATTAATCGTCTTTAATCGGCCTTATTTTTCGATCTTGTGAGCATTTAAAGTGGCCAGTACAACTTTTACAATATTTTGTTCCACATATATAAAGTTTATAAGCGTAATTGTTATTTTAAATAAGGTATTAGCAATATAAGAGAGTTACGCATAATGTTACACATGATGCATGTAGAAATTGCCATAACACTACAGCAATAAGGAAATAAGCGTGTGTGGCATCTACCCCTGATACGTGGGGAAAGATGGCATATGGTTCAGAAATAAATGAAATGAAGTTTAAATTTTTTTTCCCATTTTATAACACTGTATATTATTGTATAAAATATAACTACAATTAATAATTGGGCTGTGAGGATGACACAAGGGGATGTCTATAGCACGAGGATGTGCAGTACTAAAGTCCACAACTACTTCGGCCTGCTGTAGACCGTTCGGCAGGAAAATTCGTTTTTGGCGAACTAATTATGAAAGAATTTAATTTTTTTGTTTTTCTATAGTTATTGTTACTTCACGTTTTTAATTTGGTAATGTTTGTCTTATTTTTTTAATTTACGGGGTCAGTTGCATCTTACTCCATGACTGGTGCCATCTTCTCCATATATATGGGGAAGATGCCACAATTAAATGAATTTCTGCAACATTAAATTTCTTATTTATTTTCATACTAAGAAGAGGATGAACTAGTATGCACAACCAATTGAATATTGAAAAATAAAGTGTATTTTTTTTTCTTCTTCAATGGCTCGACAGCCCTGGGTGGGCCCTGGCCTTCTTCAGAAGTCTTTTCCAGGCATCGCTACTTTTAGCAACTTTTTTCCAATTTTTGACCTTTAAAATCTTTAGGTCCTTCTCAACACAATCGATCCATCTTAACGGGGTCTGCCCCGAAGTCTGTTTCCCATGGACTTTGCCAGAAAGATTTTCTTGCAGCAACGATCTTCATTCATTCTAACCAGATGACCAGCCCATTTAAGTCTCTGTAATTTGACAAAACTTTACAATATCAGGTTGTTTGTAAATTTTGTAAAGTTCTAAGTTAGATCTTCTCCATGATCCATTCACTTGGATCCCACCAAGAATGCAGCGTAAGATCTTTCTCTCGAAAATTCCCAAAGCTTCCTCATCACGTAAAGCTAATGACCAGGTCTCTGATGAATATATATATAAGTCAGGATAGTTCTTATAAGACTGTAAAGAAGCAATTTAGTTCTTAATTTGAGAAAACTGGATTTTAAATAACTCTTCAAGGCATAAAAACATCTACTTTCAGCAATGATTCTTTTATAAATTTCTGGAGCCAGCTCATGTTTATTATTTATCTATGGTTTTGTTTTCATGGTTTTGTTATTTCAATTTTCAATGTAATAATCGAAAAATCCTTAAATGTGGCAAAACTTCTCCCTATTTATCTTATATTATATAATTATTTTATGTATAAGATAGTATAATTATATAATACAATTACTATTGTTAGTTCTGTTAATGAACAGCGCCCTCTAGCTGCTTGTAAAATAAACTTCAGTGTGTGTGTAACAATAACTCCGAGAGGTAGTGTACGGAGTAGAGAAATTAAAAGAGATCACAGTCCTCTACTACTGTTGTTTATTGTGTTGAGCCAAAACAACTATATTATATCTTACACAGTACTATTATTATATTGTACTGCAATTATAATTATTGATTGACATTGATTATTTTCAATATATTATTATATTTTTTATTTGAAATATATTTCAATATATTTCAAAGGAGTTCTTTAAAATTATTTTCCTAACTATATTTTTTTCAGCTAGGCCGCCCTCTTGGATTCCATATCACTCGACAACAAGCCCTGGTTGGCGCATAGCACTTCGAAATCAAATTAGATCCTAAATGAGCAGGAGTAAACTAGGTGACCGACGTGATGACGATTTTGGTCACCAAATTTGGCGCCGGAAACAGATGTATTAGGAAAAATTCCAAATGATCCCAAGGTGGTTATTTCGCGAGAAAATTCCAGAAGTGTTTCTCCAGCCTATTTAAGGACGATTCTGAAGAGCAATGGTAAGATTGAGAAGTTGAAGAGTGTCTGTACTTTTTTTCGTTGACCAAACACAATATGGTGACCACAGATTTGTTTTCATGTGTCAACTTTGAATTCGATGTGTAATTCTTGCAAAGGAACTCAACTCTGAGTACATCTGTCACGTAACTATCCTAACAGAAAAATCAAAAACCCCAAAAAAGCAACGCGCAATATTTTGTATCAAATGACTTACAATTAAATGGCGTAACAATAATTGGATGCGACGGAACAAATGTTAATACCAAACAAAAAGAAGGAGTTATTTGCTTGATGTGTGAATCCAGAACCTTTACGGATCAAGTAACCCTTTTTTTCTAAAGAAGAGAGAGAGTGCCGTCAAATCATTTTGACTTATGATTATTGGGAATATAATAAAACTAAATCAGTGTTTCTCAAACTTTCAATACTGGCGACCCAATTTTCAATCATAATTTTTGTCGCCCCCTGTACAACAGTAATGTATTTACTGCAATAAAGATGCACTCTGACGCTAAAGCTACAATGCGATCTCAATTATAAACTGTATAAGTATTGAATTTTGTATATGTTACTTTTAAGTAATATATATTTTAAGAAAATTACTTAAAATATATATTACTTAATTATTATGTTCTATTTCTTTCTCTAATTTTTAAATTCGAACAGATCGCAAAATGATATATTTAATTAAGATTTATTTCCTTCAGCATCCATTTCTCAAAGTACAATGGCATTAGAAAAATAGTCTAGTCTATGTTGCTCTCTATCATATCCATCACATCTGGCATTATCGGGTACGTTTGCGTGAGTCGAGGCAACCAATCGGACGTCTGCGCAAAACATGTAAAAATGCTTTTCCTCGTTCAATTCCAGTCAGTTTTGGTCGACTCGATACTTCTATAGCTATCGAATCTAGCTTGAATGTACATTTTTTAATTTGCACGTCAATTGTAATTCACGGTAATTAAGTATTTACGGCAGTAGATTAAAACAAAATCATACATACATTTTTAAGTCGTAAGCAAACATTCGACGATAATAAAGGATCAACAAGTACACAGACGAGCATGGTTTCGAAAATTAAATCAAGGCAATATTCTCAAAAATACTTAAATTTTGGATTTACCACTACTGAAGTAAATGATGGGGGGAAATGCCCCAGCTCGTTATGTGTTAAAACTTACAAATCTGACGTGACATCAACATGTGAAAGTTGTTTTTAAAACCATGTAAAATCATTTAGCCATGTTGGCAAGAATTTTAAAAAGGATTTTTTGGATGAGGACAACTTGGAAGCAAGTTACGAATGGATTAGAGATCTATTTCAAGATACTCCAGAAGGGCTCTCAACTTCCGAAGAAGAAATCTTCATAGATTTCACATCCAGTGAAAAATTAAAAGGCAATTTTGTAATAAATCCCCCTTTGAATTTTGGGTAGAGGTGGATGATGAATTTTCTGCACTGAAAACAAAAGCACTTCGTGTACTATTACCATTTCCAACCTCCTACCTTAGTGAAACCGGATTTTCTGCTGTGGCTGCTTTAAAGACAAAATATAGATCTCAGCTCAATATAGAAAACGGACTCAATTTCTGATATTAAACCTTCCTTTGAAAAACTTTGCTCTACAAGACAAGCTTATGGAAGTCACTAATAATTATTAAACTTGTTCTTAATTTAGTGTTAAGAAATTATTTATAATATAAATTCTTCTGTACACTGATACATTTAACGTATACTGGCTGAAACACCGGCTCTTCGCACGAGTTCATTTTTTAAAAAAATAAAACATTATTCTTGATATAATAGCTGAACTTTAAGGAGAGTAAAACTGCGTGCACGACATTGTATTCAAAAATGTAAAATGATTATTTATAGGTAAATGCTATAATTGAAAATAACTGTTTAAAAGAACTGTAATTTTAAACCTCACATAATTAGCATTTAGAATTAATGTTAAGTAATGAAAAAGAATATAAAATTCCGATGAAGAATAATTGAGTTACTTTTTAATATTTAAAGCAGAAATATTTTAAAATGTTTTAACCCGGGAGCAAGCGCGCACTCGATGCTAACGCTAATGGTAGTGCGGGGGGGACTCAGTCACCCCAATAATTTGTTTATAACTATTTTTACTGCACACGATACAAATCGGAAAAAAAAAAATTCAGTGAATAATTTAACTAAGAGAAAGTATATTTACCGGCTTTCAAGGACTATTCAATTTTTCTTTGATGATTTGAGAAAAAATCCAATAATACTGAACTAAAATGATTTAAACGTGCAAGACCATAATAAAGGACGCAAATCAGAGACACTTTTTCACTAATATTACAGAAATGTTATTTGCTGGCAAAGCTGTCATATTTTGTTCAAGTTATTGTAGTTTTAATGAGCTTTCATGATCGAGTGAGTGAATAATTATGTCGCACTGTTCAGCTACGCGAGGGCTTTTGGAGACGGACCTCGTAATTTTGAACCATGGTCAAGTGATGAGGACGACACTTAAGCTGTGTGGCCTCTTTTAACTACCACATCACTCCAACAAGAGGACATTTGAGATCTCGACAGATTTAACGAGCATCTCTTCCCTACACGGCGGATCTTTAGTGGTACTGGGCTCGAACTCGTAACATCTTTGGTGATCAACAAATAGCAAGTTGAACTTTTTCTTTCTTGTGTCTTTTTGACAATGTGAACTGAACCTTGTGGTACACTCATGGCTTCATATTTTAATTGATGGAGTTCTTTAAGAAGCATTTGAAAATTTTCCTTTCGTTTCATGTTCATCGCGTTTCCCAATCATGAATAATATTCATTCTTTCAACAAGTTCTTTTGCTTGATCAGTTTCAACTTCCTTCAATTGAGATCGCAGATGCCCCGCTCCACAGCTCAAGGTTAAAAGTGTATTCAGAAAAAATACGGATGTTCTAAAAAGGATTATGACGTTTTTCACTAAAAATAAATCTTGGCCAAATAATCCTTTAAATCAATAAATTATTTTCCAAATATCGTAAAACTCTCTATTATTTACAATCTCCCTCAGCGAAAAACAAACACATAAAAGATGGAACGGAACTAATGTAGATCTAACCATACCAGTAAGTTTGAAGGTCAATCAAATGATCAGCAAATGTATTATGCTGCCTGGCTGAAAAGTGAATCATGTCTTCCTTTTCTTTCTACAACTAATGTACTGTATTTCAATAATAATTACAGTGGTGAATTGTTTATCTTCTTAGAATTTTTCTCAGGGTCTGGATTTCGTTTTTTCTTTTAACGAGTAATATTTTATGTTAAAACGTAATAAAAAAATCTCTCATTGAGGAAATACACCAAATTAAACAAAATGATTTTTTTTCTTTAATTTGGTTTTGGGATCAAAGATAGCTATTTGATGAAGGAAAAACGCCAGATGATAAACATAAATTATATCAGTGTTGTTGTGTATTTTTTTTATTATGGAAGAAAGTATTTTGTTTTACTTCTTTCCTTCGCGTATAGTACTAAATGTTTTATTTATGCGTGTAATTCAAATTAACGCGATGAAAAATAACTTATATTACGATTAAAGATGTTATTTATAGCAAAATGCATTCTGAATTGGAGTCATCTGCCAAAGAATTTCTATAAGCTAGTCTTTAATGTTATTCATCTCTGATATTAATGACTTTTAGGCGTAGGTAGATGAAAATAGGGTTGAAATATGAGCCAGCTTCTTCAAACAGTTAAATGTGTCTGGAATCGAATTCCATGTTTCCAAAATTTCATTATTAGCATTTTTACATGTATTATTTGTTAATCGTTCGGTTTCAATCAATTCTAACTTTCGCATTTTTCCACAAGTTTTTGAATCCATATTAAACTAGACTGGAAATCAATCATTCAAATTATTCAATATCTAACAAATCAAATTGGGTCAAGTTCAGTTTATTAAATGAAATCACATCAGGGTACATAAGAAAACATGAACGCGTTTCCGATAATTCTTTGAAATGAGAAATCTCGCTGAAAACTACGACCGATTACACGCACTTGTATGTAATACTTCATATTAAAATTTGTTATTTTGAATTAAAATGCAAACCGTTTTGATCGGTGGCGTACCAAAAGCATTATGTCGCGTGCCATCAGTGGCATGCGTGCCATTGGTTCGCCATCCCTGCTATAGATCATTACGACGGTGCATTTCCCCTGCTTCATACAAATGAAATTTCAATTTCCTCTCCAACATTTACTAAATCTACTAAGCCTTTTGTGGACCAATTTCATAAAGCAATCCTAACTTGTGAGGAACTGTCTACTGCTCCATTTTCTTCAATAGGTGTGAAGAATATGCCAATGCCAGATGATGTCAGTAGAATAATCAAAAGCAATTATTAACAATATTTGTACAAACTAAACTAAACTCAGTGGCGCAACAGCCCACACAGGGCCAAGGCTTATTATGCCCGTCGCAGTTTACATGACCTTGGGAGATAAGGTCACGTAAACGAGAAGGTGCACGAGTCTGAATCGAAACCCCTCATTTATCGACCCACTGAAGGGATGAAAGGCTGGGTCGACCTTACCCAGCCCGGGGCTTGAACCCCGGACCTGAGGCGTGGAAGCGCGATGCACTACCTATCAGCCATTGGGCTGTTTATTTATACAAGGGTCAGTCAAAAAGTAAAGATTGTTTTGATCTGACGAGTAGCACAATTCTCCCATCACTCGTGCCACCTTGTCACTAAATTTCCCGATTGTTCTTGCCAGCCTGACAATAACAGTGATAGCAGCTACGGTAGTTAACCGTGGTTTTATTTTTGCACGATTTTAAAATGTGTGACAAAATTAATGTTAAATTAGGCAACCAAGTGTTAAGTTGGTAGTGTTATACGTTTTCTGACTACAAAGAAAATTCCTCCTTAACGAAATTTACAAACAAATTATCGAAGTTATGGAAATGTGACGAATGATGCTTCCGTTCGAAAATGGTGGGTCATGTTTCATGGCAGAGGAACGGATACTCATGATTAAAAACAATCAGGACGACCTTCATTTGTAACTGATGCACAACAAAATCAAGCATTAGGAAAACATTCAACAAGATAGACGTTTCATTACTGATGGACTCTGGGCTTATTCTTTCCTGAACTTTCGAGAACAACTCTTTATAAAATTGTTAGAGGTGATTTAAGCGATAATAAAGAGTGTGCAGATGAGTTCCACAACTTGGTGGCAACTGAGTATGCAGAAGGAACAGCAAAGCTAGTGGAGGGTTACGACAGGGATATTATTTGAAAGGAAACAACTTAGATTAATAGTTATAATATCAAAATATGTTTTTAAATATATTTTCTTTTATCTTGAATAAAAGTTTCAAGAGACACAAACGATTTTTAATTTTAGATTGTCCCTTAAATGATATTTGCTTAGCAGTGAATGTCATTCTGGCCAGTTGCTCACATAAGATGATTAGCAACTCCAAGTAGAAAATATAGCAACAGAAAAACGATCTTGCAAATCAATCAACTGAAGTGTTGTATCGCCAATTTATTATGATTTCCAACTCGCACTTTCAGTGAGTGAATATTAACATCACACTGTTCAGCTACACGAGGGCTATTGGCGACGGACCACGTAATTTTGAACCATGGTCAAGTGACGTGGACGACACCTGAGCACCCCCCTCTCCTAACTACCACACCACACCAACGGGAGGACGTTTGAGCTCTCGACAGATTTAACGTGCATCGCTTCCCTACACGGCGGGTCTTTAGTGGTACTGGGCTCGAACTCGTGACAAGGCCAACCACGATCCGATACCTTGACCACTCGGCTACCGCGGTCACCTTGCTCTTTTAGACGTCGCACTCTTTGGCAGGAGACCTTCTTAACTGCCATCGAATAAACTAAAGCTGTGAGACCTTCTCAAGTGGATCAAATGTTTTCATGGACAAGAACACTTTTAGAGAGAGAAAAAGTTTTGGAGTGAACAACATTATTTTCAATATTGAAAAAGGCATATTAAAGTATTTTTTTTCTACAAAAATAAGTAGTATTTATTGTCCTATAGCAGTGTTTCTCAAACTGTGGGGCGCGCCCCCCTGGGGGCGCGGTAACCCTACGAGGGGGGCGCGAGCATATTGAAAATAAAAGGTTTAAAAAATAATTTTTTGGAATGAAGTAAAACAAGATGCTTTCTGACATAATAAAAAATACACATTGACACTGATATAATTTATTGTTATCATCTGGTGATCATCAAAAGTAAAAGATTCCACTTCAAACGCTCATTAGCCATCTTTGATCCTATAACCAAATTAAACAAATATTTTGTTTGCTTTGCGGTCAATATGAGAACGATGAGAGTTTTTTTAACGTTTCTTTTAACGATATCAAACGATGAAAGATTTTTTATTACGTTTCTTTTAACCTAAAATATTACTTTAGCTGACCTTCGAACTCACTGGTATGGTTATCTCCGTCTTTTTTTCAGGTAAGTTCTAAATATATATAATATATTTCTGTTTCCTCTTTTTCCCATGTGAAAGAGTTTTATGATATATGGATAAGCATGAGTATTCTGAAACATATAATGCATAATGAAAAACGTTTTACACAATTATTTTTAGAACATGCTACACTTTCCCCATATACAATTTTGTAGTTTTGATTGCTGTGTTGTACGACTTATTATGGCTTATAAATGTAAATAAGTAGAATATTAAAAAAATGGGCATCTGTGATCCCTATTAAAGGAAGTTGAAACTGATCAAGCAATTGAAGAACCTACTGAAATAATGCATATTAATCAAGATAGCGAAAGTAAATATCAGAAAAGCGTGAGACATGAAAAGTTTGAGTTGATTTGAGTTTAGCTGGAAAACAACGTTCCTGTGTTGTTAGCGAAAATTGTCTGTGATTTATATCCTTTATTAAGGGGGCATTATTTATTTGGAACATTTTCTTTGGTTTTATTGGATTTTTTCTCAAATTTTCTAAGAAAAATTGAAAAGTACTTGAAAGTAGGTAAGTATATTTTCTCTTAATTAAATTATTCACTGGAATTTTTTGTGATTTTTATAGTGTATAGTAAAAATAACTATAAAATAAATTATAGTTTTAAAACAAACTAAAAAAGACGCTTTTATAGTGAATCGAACTAAAAAGCAAAAAAAAAAAAAAAAAAATATTACTTAAAAGTAGGAAAAAAATTTAATACTTATCTTGTTAATTTGTACGGTTTATAATTATGATCGTATTGTAGCTTTAGCGTCGAAGTGCATTATTATTGCATTCAGTACTTTATTAATGTATAAGGGGGGGGCGCGATAAAAATTGTGATTGAAAAGGGGGGCGCCAGTAGTGAAAGTTTGAGAACCACTGTCCTATATATAGTATGATAACCACTGAAATTACTGGGAAACGTGGTTCCGGTTTTCATTGTACATAAAGTATTGAATAGTGATGAAATTTTTTAAAAAAGAAAAATACATATTTATTGATAAGAGACTAAATAAATTGAAGTACTGTAAAATTAGTTCATTATGAATAATACTGAATTACTGAAGATAAGTCAAGACATATTCATCTTCATTATCATCGTCATCAACTGCTGCATTATCATCTGACTTATTTAGGAATGGCACTTTCAAGATGTGATGTTAGTCACTCTATTCTATTTATTAAGTTTTTGTTCTATTTTGCATGCTTTCTCTCTCTCTCTCTCACTCATCTTTATTTATACTGAAATTATTCAATTGCTTTTTAAATCCTTGATGTGACAACTCGTTCGTTTTTCTAGCTTTTTTTATCAAATACTCATATTGCTCGAGACTATTCTCCCTAAAACTACGCATTATATTTAAAAGTTTTTGTCTTGCAATAAAAAATATATAAGATGACATCTCTAAGAGGAAATTAAAAAATTTTGAATAATAATGATAAATTCCGATGAAATTAATTTTACGTATTAGAGTCACCGCAACAAAATTGGCTCTACACGAATCGCACCTTGATATCAAAACGACAAAAATTCTAACATGTATTACATGAAAAATACCAATCAGTCAGATTTGATGAAAAATGGCGCGATTCGTGTGGTGCCAATTTTTCTGCTATGACGCTAATACGTGCCAATTATTTTCTGTAAGTCAAGCACTAAAAATTTATCTATATAGCGAAGTAATATGAAGTAGCAGGAAAAAAGGATTGTTTCTAAGAGCTTATACAACAAAGATTATTTTGAACAAACAACCATAGCTTAATATTGCTTTAAAACTAAACAAAATACCAGTGGCATAACAAATAATATTAGGACCCCCTGCAAAGTCAGTTTTTGGGCCCAAATACGTATCTGGTGTTAGTGAAGCTTTAGGGGCCCTAGAATCCTGTCTCCCCCCCCGCCGATGTGTGGGTTATGGGGGTGTACATTACGCCACTGCAAAATGCCTATTTTTCATAAATCTCTCTCTTCTTGATATTTGACTATACGTACCTAAATTTATCTTGACAACCTGAAACTATTTATATAATGAGCAAAATAATTGTCTGAAACATAGTCACACACATACCTTAAAATAAAGGTTCCATACCTAAACATCATACATTAACATCAAAAAAAAAAAAATTACGTAAGAGCGAAACTACTTTAAAGTTGCCCGTAAATTGCTAATACTGAATAACTCAGTCTGCAAGACGTAAGTACACTTCACCGTAGTAAAAAACCAGGTTTGTTATATGGGGCATTTAAATACTGTAAAATAGTTATTTAATTAGTGTTCAAACTAAGAGACATGAGTATCATGAAATCACTCTTTATATTTTGAGCGTATTTGCCGTTACTAAAGTTACTTTAGTAACGGCAAATACGTAAATCAGGGATGGTGAACCAATGGCACGCGACACAATATTTTGGGCACGCCAGTGATCAAAATGGTTTGTATTTTATTTCAAAATAACGAAGTTCGCTATGAAGTATTACGAACAAACGCAAGTGATCGGCCGCAGGAGTACCCTCGTTTGTCATTGCCTTGCCTTAGTTACGTCGTGGACTACAATTGCTGATGACACAAAAATTTTCAACGCATAGCATAGTCAATTTCGTTGACACAACTTATTTTAAAGTTTATTTGTGTTATATTTACGATTTTTAACATTTAATATATATGGCTAGTTCATCAAAAGAACAAAAAGTCTAAGATAGTAAGTGTAACAGAGAATTTTAAACTTGGTGAATCTAAGAATATGAGACATTATTAGTAAAGGCGACAAAGCGGTCTGTGTTTTATGTTCTGGAATAGTGATATGCAGAACATCGTCTGTAAAACGGAAACAAATCGCAAATCCTCTGGTCAAAAAAGTGAACCACACCAAAAATAATTATTTGCTTAGAAAGAAACCATTTAGCAGATGACTCCAATTCAGCTTGCATTCCACTAAAAGTAACATCTTACATCCACACAAACAATCTGCAACCGAAGTTACACTGATGTTACTTTAATTCGAATATTACACTCATAACTAAAACATTTACAACAATATAGTACAAAAATTATTTTTTCGTAGTAAATAAAGAGTTTTGAGAGAGAGTTTTGTTAGTATTTAGTTTTATTATTTTCCCAATAAAATCACAAATCAAAATTATTTGACGGCACGTATATACCTCATTAAACACTTCTGTAGAAAAAATAGCACGTTGATCCATAAAAGTTCGCCCTCCCCCTGAACTAAATATTCTTTAAACTTAGAAGGAATTTCACTTAAAATTGTAGCTAAAAAAGTGGAATCCATGCCTTATAATGTGTTTTGTAGCTCGTCATTTTTGAAACTGAATCTTTATAAAAAATATAAAGGATGTCCCAATTTTTCTGGGGACCATCAAAAACTTTTCACAGAGCGCCGGTTGACGACGGCCGCTTCTGAGTGTGACGCTAGTAAAAAATCAAATTAAATCACTATACTGATTTCCATATGTTGTTTTTCAACATTGTGTAAAATGGGTTAATGAATTTGTGTTCCATCATCGCATAAAATTCAACAGCATTGTTTTTCATTTATACACGGAATGTCTCAAGGGCGACTTGCTCAGTCAGACTTGAAGCGGAAAGGATTGGTGCCTAGACATGGATTGTTTATTGTTTTCGTCTCCATCCCTCTTTTACGAAAGGAGTAGCGTGTGTAAAGGGGGGGAGATTTCAAATAGGATCAGAAACTAAGTGCATCCAACACTTATTTACACGGTCTTTTGACGTGGATACGTCCTTAAAATTGCTTCAATAGTGAGAGGCAATTAAAAAAGCGAATTAAAACAAATTCGGGAGATACAGTTTGGTGTTGCAGCTACATACACTTGCCTCCGAAAGTCTGCGTACAGTATTCACTCGAGTAAATCCCACAAATGCAGTATTGTGCTTAGGTCCTGGGACTAGGTTGGCTTACGGAATTGTTTTGGGACGTGTCAGAACCATGGTTTCACAATGAGAGCCATTAGCTCAGGACCTTCGTGCCGCTGAAAGTAAAAATCATCACTCGCCGCAAGTTTCTCGGCATATGCTCTGATATTTTACTTCAATAAGTTCAAATAACCAATTTTGTACATCGTTGATTCAATAATTCCAGATTACCAGCCGAAAGGTTTCCAATGCACCCTCAAACATTATGCCTCCTCCTCCATGCTTGATAGTTGAAAAAGGATTTTCTTTCTTAAGATCTATCCAGGGAATTTTGCAGGCACATTTTTGTGCTTTTTGATGCTAAATTACAAAAATTACTTTCAATTGAATATATTACATTTTTCTAAAAAATGTGTGTCCTATTTAGTTGTTTTTTGACTCTTACCTCTGTTCATTCGAAAGACGAATGGCTTCTTGAGTGCAACTCGGGCATGATAGTCATCCTTTTACTGTTTTTTTCGAATTGTAATTAAAGTCACACTTTTTTGCAATATCTCAGCAGCAATTTTAGCTACTTGTGAAGCCTATAGTCTTGGATTTATTTTTATAGAGCGTATTACAAAGCAAGATTCTCGAAGTAACACTGCAGACGAGCGGCCTGATCTTGGCTTGGACATTAAACTTTTAGTTGATTTGTAGCTTATGAACACTTTTTGAATTAGTGAATGTCACCTATTAACATATTTAAGCAATTCCTTTAAAAATTTCCCCCTTTTCTGAAAATCTATGATGATTTTTCTTTCAATCATTGGCGCACACAAGGGGGTCCTGGGGTCCAGACCCCCCCCGCCCAAAGCCCTTGATTTGTTTTCTGATCGATTAAAATTCTAGTTATATATTACGTAAAATTTAATTAAGTATTTGTTATTAATGATTAATTTTATTAGTTAATGGTAATTATTTATTTAATAATTAGTTCTTTACTGTTTTGTTCCCGAAAATCGACAGATTAAAAGGAACATAATACAAGAATGGATAACTTTCGAACCTGGACCCCCCCTTGAAAAATTCCTGTGTGCGCTACTGCTTTCAATGATATATCGATCTCATTTCTGTTGCCTGCCATGGAACCACAAAAGCTTTCAAATCTCAAATCCTAAACAAATCGTAAAAGAAGCTTATAATTACTTACAAACACGATTTAGTGCAATTATTTTACAATAAAAGGCATTTAAAAGCTCTATTTTGTAATTTTGTAAGTGTACGCACACTTTTGGCGCGGATGATTGGTGATTATTTGGTGGCCATTTTTGTTTTTTCTTGTTAAGGTGAACTTTGTTGCTGCTGTACGAATAAGGAAATTTTAAAGAATTGCTGACTAGTATTTTGATTTTCTAAAGCAAGATTTTTTATAGCATAAACCCGTAGCCTGTACGCAGACTTCCGAAGGCAAGTGTAGCTCTCTATCACCTCCATCCAAAATTCAATCACACCACTAGATAGCTGAACGATCAGAAAATTCATTAAATAAAAAATGTGACGCATTGCGCGCGGGGGAGGGGAAAGCGCCACCATTTTGAGGTCATTTTACTGTGCATCCAGATTTTCCTTTGATGTAACTTTTGACTCGGAGAAGCTCAGACGTTCGTTTTAGTTTCAATCGTCAGTTCTCATCAAAATCTATCGATTGTATAGAAAACATTAGTGTAAAATAGTGACAGTAAATATAATAAGATGTTAAATTAAAAAAATGTATTATCAAAAGAGTATATAATGTCGGCCTATACGCGTCAAAAAGCCAAATCCAAATACAGATTGGAAAGGGCTTCTCAAGAGCAATCGATATTGTTACCTATAAAACACTATATAACACCACACCAGCCAAGCAGTGCCGGGAAGGTAAAAAAATGAATGCGGCCGAGCGATTCAACGACGATGCCGGTACAGCTGCAGCTGGGGCAGTTGAAATTATGCAAGTGGATGATGAAATCGCTTCGATATTGACACCGAACTGTGTACGATCGTCGTTTATGAAGACACATTGGGCAGCGGTTAGTACACGTTTCACTACGACGTTTCTCAACAATCCATTCGAACACAAGTGTGATCGTGTAGTATGGTTGCTGCGCTCATTGAAACCAACAAGAGAAAAACACTTATCGCTGCTTAATAATACTTTTCCTGAAGAGCTAGTAGCTGACTTTAAACTGTGTTTAAACTACGTTTAAAAACTCACTGGATTCGGACGAAGTGCCCACATTGTTAAGTGCGAACGGATTTGTGCATCCACCTAAGCAACACGGGTTGCCCGCATTAGATCCGATTTGTGCCCGACTAGTGTCACCGCGACTGCTATTCATGCAGATACGTCGGTTGCGTTACGACGGCAGCTTGGTATCATCATAAGAATCATTAATGTACCCGTGGATGTGGACACAATGGTGCGTCAATTGAATGATGATCAGGCATTCAGTGATAACATGAAGAACATGATGCATAAATGTACGTATCGGAGCGGTGTGGTCAAAAAGTCAGTGGTAAAAGCTTGGCTACATTTCAGAAATTAAACTCTATGTTATACGATCGCTATTAAAATACTCCAAAAACATATTGCTAAAATTATGCTTGATTATGATCCTGATCTTACTTCATCAATTATGATAGTCGGAGGATTTATTGTTAATGTCTCACAAGACCTCTCATTGGCCGTCTTCATGCTCAGCGAGTTCAATTTGTCATACATCGAAACTTCAACAACGTTAGATAATACCTGTATGGATTTAACGTTTATCAGAAATCTCCATGTATCCTGTCTGCTATTTGCGTCGTACTTTTCGTATTACAGACCTATAACTAATAAAGTTATATTATAACACAGTAATAATTATTTTTTTGTTTCTTTCTAGAACCCGTTGAAAGGAAATAGTTGCCATCATAAACAAAAAACATGGAAACCTGGAGGACATCTTAGTGTTCAAACATGATTATGACATACATAAATAATAATATATTATGCAAAAAAATATCACCCTTACGAGACGTATTCACGTGCAACACACCGTGTCCATGAAACAGCCACGCCCTCTTTTTTTACATGATTTTGGAATATCACGAATTTAACGATTTTTTTTTTACACAAATTTTTTGTTCTGGAATGAATCCCTAAAACAATTTCGATACTTGTACCCTTTGAATGAAGACAATTTGATTGAATTTATGGCAGTTTACGATAATAATGAAGTTGGATTTCAGCTATTGACAGCTGATTTAAATTTGTTACAAGTATGGAACCACATTTTATTACTTATGATCCTAACATAGAGCGTGCATTAAAATGTTAACTTAATCTTAAGTTTCACGTAACACGATATCAAGTATTATATAACCAACTTGAAAAACCAAAATAAATAACTAAAAACCAGCCGGTAATAACGGACTTTGTTTCAATAAAAAAAAAAAAAAACGAGGTCGTTAATAAAGAATGAAATTCTTCATTTGAATCAAAACCGACAGTTGTGCTAGACCAGGGGTGGCCAACCCAACTGACCTTGCGGGACACTTCGGAAAAACATTATAATCCCGCGGGCCGCATATAAAAATATATTTTTTTATATTCGATTTGAACCAATTACAAACATTTATTGGAGTGAAAATTTAAAACGGAATGAACTGTTATTATTGTTTTCATTATTTTTCATGTTTCTAGACACAGATAATATGGTAATTAGAATGGAATGATCAAATAATGTTTAATTTATTTAAATAATGAGATACTTGTTTCTCAATTCACTCACTTTGTTCTCGCGAGTCGAAATGCGTGTCATAATTGATGTTACAGGTTATCGTCCCATAAATTTGAGCGTGGTTTATGTTTGATAAATTTTGTTTTGTCGAAAAGAACGATTATAGCAGGAGTAAGTAGAATAAAAGGTACAGGAATTATGCGTGATGGTGCAGGGTATGACTGCAATGCAAACTGGCCGTTTCTATATAAAAAAGAAGCAACGTGATAAAATAGAAACAATTACAGGATTAATTTGTTACAAAACACTACACTAAATACAAAAATATTGCACAAAAAATAATCGTATTGAAGTTAACTTCTTTCGGAACGGTAGGGAAAAATTTTCGTTACGCGTTACCAATTACGGTTACGTGATGAACGTAAGGTAGGGATGTATGACGTTCCAACTTTCACCGCGTTTTTAAAAAGGCCATCTAATTCTTGCTACCTAACTTCGACAAAAAATAATTACAGAATCAGAAAGATCTTTTTTTTCGCCACGATACGGTATATTTTTAACACGCATTTATAAGTTTCACTTGTATGTAATAGAATCTTGGACTCCATTTTTACACTCTTTAAAAGGTCAGATTGATTCGAAATTTTGCACATTTGTCAAGGCCCGATGACAATACAATAATTTCATAATTTTGTTCCATTGTCCTGATTAGGATTCTTAAAAATAAGGATTTCCAGATTTGATGACTAACTGCATATACCATTGCCAGATTTGGCGACTAATTCCATACTCCATTTCCAAATTTGGCGACCAATTCCAGATATGGCGACTAAAAGACCCTACCCCTTAAAAAGATGCAATCCTAAAAATGAAAACGCTTGTTATTAATACCAATAAAACAAACAAAAAATGTTCTTGATGTAAAAAAGGAGAGGATGGGTGAGTTAGTATTTCAGTCTAGTTTATCTGAAAATGGAAATTTAAAAAAAAAGACTCATGCATGTGAAAAAAATAATTTATGTTCTAAGTCAATGGTGATCGGTATAGAGCCATGATTACTAACTTTTTCATTCCTGAATTGAACAATCATGATGTCCAGGAGCAGTGGTTCCAACAAGACGGCGCAACATGTCACACAGCTCGTGCCACAATCGATTTATTGAAAGACACGTTTGGTGACCACTAATTTCACGTTTTGTACCTGTGAATTGGCCTCCAAGATCTTGTGATTTAACACCGCTAGACTATTTTCTGTGGGGCTATGTAAAGTCATTGGTCTATGCGGATAAGCCACAAACGCTTGACCATTTGGAAGACAACATTCGCCGTGTTATTGCCGATATACGGCCACAAATGTTGGAAAAAGTCATCGAAAATTGGACGTCCAGATTGGACTACATCCGAGCCAGCCGTGGAAGTCCTATGCCAGAAATCATATTTAAAATGTAATGCCACAAGATTATCTTTCGAATAAAAAAATTCATGTCAATCGAATAATACAACGTTGTTTTATTGCAATTTAAAGTTCTATACCTCTAAAAAAACACCCTTTACTTATACCTTTTCCATCCTAATTATTTTTTAGATAAAGTTTGAAATAATAATGATAATAATAAATTTGCTAATTATATATAAGATTACTTTAAAATAAAACCTAATTACACAATTCAATACATGTAAGTCAAAGAAGTTAACTTCTACCGCTGGTTCACACTGATACACGCACACGTTTATTTTCGTAAAGAATCTCGCAGACCGCAAATTTATTCAAGGCAGGCAAATTATTCATGTGGCCCACGAGCCGCGGGTTGGCCACCCCTGTGCTAGACCAATTTGACATATCAACTGTTGATAGCATTTTTATTCAGTTCGTAAACGTGCACGCTTGTTATCAAGCGAAGATGAATAATTGCTAGTTAATAGTTTTATTCCTAATTTCAATTTTTATATGTTTTATGTATTTGTAGACTGAATTTTCAGTGTATACTTATTTTAATCTCTTTTTTTGTAATAAAAATGAATTATTTTGTTTGTTTAATAAATAAGTAGCATGGATTTTGCTAATACTTTTTTTGAACGACTTTGTGGGAAAATGTTAGAGTTTTTTCATCTTGCACGATTTCTTAAAATTGTGGAACATAACCCAAAATTTACTATATGTCGCATGTATTATTCTGCATGTTTTTTTTGGAGGAGGGCGGTTTTCTAGGAGTGTATCGACCGCGTAAATAAAAAAAGAGTTGAGTGCACTTCTACGATCGATTTTTATTTGAGCAAAACTACTGAATACGACTTCATTGCGGACAAAAAAGCACACACAAGCTGCCTATTTCATAAACTATATATTTTTTTTCATTCCATCATCTTCCAACCCAGTCACGACTGAGAGAAAAAAAATTCCCCATTTTAATATTGATGATGGTCATATTTAATTATAGCCTTGTCTGCATTTTCCTATATAGAATGCAAATTAGAAGGTTTACCGAACGCAGTCACGTAAATGGGAATATTTAGGGGGAAAATGTCAAATCAATTGACGCCAATAATAAAATATTCGCGGGCTGTATTTTGTTATTACATTAGTTTGTTGTGGTGTAATATTACAGTAGTCAAGAAAACTCGGCCTAATGTGAACCGAAGGTGGGCGAGTTTGTGAAAATGCTGGATTACCGAGAAGGGGTAATAAAAAAATAAGTACGAGTGTTTCCTCAGAAAATATTTTACTGCATTTGCATGTATTGTTTGTTTAAGCATGCAACAAAAAATGAACTGCCCAAATACAAAGGAAAAGCGCGTACTGTATAAAGAAAGAATACTTACTAGATGAGAATGAAAATTAATAAGGTGACCATTTTTTTTTACAATGAAAAGGAGAACGGAAAATTTAAGAAAAAATTACAACTTGCCGTAGAATCTGGCGTATCACGCGTACTTTTAAAACAAAAAGGGAGATCATACGCCGGGTATAAAAACGATAGCTTTAAAAATAACAAAAGAGATGAGCATAAAAAAAATTACTTCCACACATATTGAATACTGCTTATTTAAAAGAAATGGCATGCCTTGTTTGAACTAAAAGAGTTATAGTTCTAGAAGTATACTATTTCTTTAAAAGTCCGGGATAATACCTCGAATAAATGAACATCAGAGCATTGTATACTAACATTTCAGATTTTTTCGTCAGAAAGGGGGCGCGTTATGCGGTGAATAGACCGAAAAATTGAAAAAACGCAGCTTGAAAATGTAGGTGCGCGTTATACGCCGTATTTTACGGTACATATATGAAACGTTTTATTAATTCAAACAAAAGTACGCTAGTTACACTTACATTCCTTTTAATCATTATCTTAAACGAGTATATTTCCATTGAATGAATTTTTTTTGTCATATTTTCTGATATTTCAGAAAGTTCGGGCAAAAAATATCCTTCATACTGAATTTTACGGTAAGCACTGTAGATAAAATATTAACATTCAATTTTGATTCCACACTAGTCACTTGACAAAAATCATTACCAACTGAAAAAACCCATCACCTACGGGCGAATGCTTTACAATTGAAGGGATGAAAGACTGAGTCGACTTTGCCCAGCCCGAGGATAGAGCCCCGCGTACCTGTGGTGTGGAAGCTCGATACGCTACCATTCGGCCACTGGGCCTCCAATGAATACATAGTATACATTAATTCACCTGATCAGGCACACTTCAGAAAAATACTTTATGCATACAGTGGCTTATAATGAAAATTAAACAGCCGACTTTGCAAAAAGTGGCTACTTTTTTTAAATAAAGGCGTAATGTCCTGGAGTCTTCGGTACTGCCCACTGCATTTGGCTGCTTTATCGCGAAGGAAGAGTAAGTCCATTACCGACGCACCTTGTTGTTCCAAAATACTGAAGGTCGGGTTTGACTGCCCCTCCCCGTGCGATATTTTAGGAGTGAGTACGATGCCTTCATCATTTTCAGGCACCTCTTTCATTGACTGTGACACAGCAGTCATCATTTCTGCATCCTCGGGGCAAGGCTTTGACTGAGTTATCCAGATTGCCAGGTTAGAGAGCCCAGTTTGCGGGGCTCTACTGCGTTTCTTGATATGTTTTATGTTATACGGTAAGTATAATTTTACGAATAATTTGTTTGAAAAAGTGAAAACACAAACGCCAGATAAATCTACGCTTGGATCGAAATCGAGTTGACACATTACTCCAAAAAACTACGCATTGTTATGTATTTTTAGAAGAGTTTTTATTTATTTTAGGTCTATAAGCAAACTAAAATAATTACACACTAATATTTACTCTCTTGCAGTATTATGGTCATGTAAGGATGATTAAAAGGTGCTTATCCGACCCGGGATTCATTTCGTTTCTGCTGGAGAAAATATAACCGTTTACATGTGCTTTAAAAACTACCGCAGACCGTGGTAGCTTAATGGTTATGGTCACAAACTCGTGACCGAAGTGTCACAGGTTCAAGTCTCGGTGTCAGTAAAGAAGGGACGTCCTCCCGTTGGTGTAGTAGTTATAAGGAGGTGGTGCCAGCTCAGGTGTCGTCCTCGTCACTTGATCGAGGTCCGTTATCATTAGCCTTCGTGTTGCTTTGCAGTACGAAGTAAGTAAAACTCTCATTCTGTCTCTAAGCTGCAGTCATAGGAGAGGACTGGAGTTGATAATTTTTGTAATAGTTACGTATTAGCTGAGTTTCAAAAGATTAACATAAAAATAACATGATGAATGTATTATTTTTGAGTGTGTGTGCTGTCTGTTTAAAAATGACAAAAAAAAAAGAATAGAAATTTTCTTTGTAGATAAAATAATTTTTTATTTTAAATACACTGTTTAGCTTAGAGAAACATCAAATATCAGTATCGAATGTTTTTTTAACTCTTCCATGCTTGGTTGCGCATATATTGTACCACCCATTCTTATTCGTTTATTGCTTAGTGGAACACATAAAACGTACCACTTGTTTGAATGACTCAAAAATGGATGCTAGATGATACATTCCCTGAACCACCTCAGAGGTCAACTCGTAGCAGTTACTCAAGTTTCCAACAGATGTTAGAAGCTCATTACATGCAATGCGTTTATGCAGCAGCTCATTCATTGATAAGCTGCAAGTCTGTTGAGTGGTATTTTTTGGAAGTGACAGTGTTGTGTATTTTTTTAAGTGTAAATGAAAGTGATTCTTGTGATATTTAATACAAATCAGATAAGTACATACGTATATTATGTAACTAAATAAGTCAACATCACAGTTATTAGTACCTCACATACGCATTGCTCGTATGAACATATAAGAGTCCAAAAAAATGTACCCCCCTGCTATTGAAAGCCGTCTTCTCTTTACAAATACAAAATGCATTCCACTTATTTTTTCACAATAATGGACATGTTTATTGTGTCAGATAGATTGTTATAAGTTACAGTTTTGTAAAATAATAATAACAACAATAATATATTAAGTAAATCGTACATACAAAATTATACAAATGTACTGAATAAGTTATAGCTCGTTTTCAGAAAAAATAAATACAACCAGTGGCGCACACACACAGGAATTTTTCAAGGGGGGTCCGGGGTCGAAAGTTCACCATTCTTGTATCATGCTCCTTTTGATTTTGTCGATTTTCGGGAACAAAACACAGTAAAAAACTAATTATTGAATAAATAATTAGCATTAATTAATAAAATTAATCATTAATGACAAATAATTAAATTGTATGTACTATGTACTTAGAATTATAATCAATCGGGGAAAAAAATCAAGGGTTTTGGGGGGAACTGAAAATGTTTTAATCTGTAGGATGAATAACAGCATAAAAGATGAAGAAGTGTGTATTTATTTATTTTCCAACTATTAAAAACTATAGACGTGTTGTGTCTGCAAAGTTCCATTGTGCTTAGGGAAGAAAAAATGATGGAACTAACCCCTCATGTCATGGAACCACTGCTTGAAGCGTAATGGTACAAATTATGTACTACCTATTTTTTAAAACTTTGAATACTCTTTATTTGAAAAAGAGTTTAATATTATTAATATGTTTCAGCTTTTGCTCATAGTTAGAGTTTTGAGAGATTTATCTAAAATATTTGTAATTATTTCCCTCCTGTGTATTATTTTAGTCAAAAATTCAGCGCATGACAGAGTTAATTCAATAATTATCAACAAAGTAATGTCTCTCTGAATTATCTGATTTTAGATAATTTTTACAACAAAAATCAGATTTTCTTTTACTTCTTTTCGTTTTTAGATATTGGCAGTTGCTAATAGATTCAGAATTCACGGTAGAATAATACACACATATACGCGCACGCTTGCGCTGGTTTGTTTGACTACTAGAATTGTCAGTATTTTTATTTTCTTACATAATTTAGAAGCAACTGGAAAATATATTTCTAATTTTAAAAAAAGAAAATTTACCAGGTTTTGGAATATTAAAATCCTTTTTCCTCCGAGGAAAAAAATGTGAATATATCTATTAAAAAATCCACCAAACAGTATTCTTCCCCTTTTTTCAAAAATCAGTTTTACACTTTATTCTTAAATATTAACCATATAAAATCTCCAAGGGTCATCTGTTCCATTAACGTCGCACTCAGAATCAACAGGCGGTGACTAAGTACCTCATAAATTTGAGCCATAGTCAAATGACGAGGACGACTACTCAGTTGACACCCCACTCTCCATGTTTCCAGCCTACACAAATGTAAAGAATGTGAGCCTCGTTTTAACGTTCTTCATTTCCATTACACACAGAAAGTTTTTAAAGAAAAAGGACTCAAAGATGTGGAACGACTGGAAACATACAACGAACTCGATGCCACTTCTACTTGTCTACAATAGATATAAAGATACGTTTAAATAAGTATTGGTACATCTAAAAAAAGCCAGATGGATGGCGCAGTTGGCTAGACGCTGGACTTATATGCTCAAGTATGAGGGTCCGGCACAAAGTCGGTGGATATTCATGATGCAAAAAATCGGCAGCGTCCATGTCGTTTGATTATGTGGCATATTAAAGATCCCTAGAGTTTCTGTTTGGCTTGGGTGCTCACGGCAAAATTAAATTCCTAGTTTTTCCTAATTTCGCATCGTCAGAGCTCCCTCTGAGGAGGAAACTAAGCATCAAAATTACATTGAGGCAATTGAATATCTGCCTACTAAAAAGTGATACCAGCACCCAGGGGGTGTATTAGGTCTGCAATGGCAATTCCCAATCCACAGTCCCATTGGAAAGAAAAGATTTAAAAAAGATGCAGTGCAATTATTACCGAAATCCGTGAAATATTTCTTACAAGAGTTTTTAGGAGTATTTTAAAAATTATTTATTAAAATATTTTCAGTAAAATCAATATTTTATTACGCAAAATATAGTTCGAAGAGAGAATTGTAAAATATATAATTCTATTTTCTTTATATCACAAGTAAAATAAATAGATTAACGAATCCCCCCGAATATACACAGTGTGGCAAATGAGTTTTAAGACTCGTCCCAGAGCGTAGGCTGTAATGGCGCCATGAGTGCAAATGCGCATGCGTCATAATGTCCACGGTCTTCTGACACACTGAGAACAAGTTGATGATATTTGGCTAGGTAGCTGAGAGAAGACGAGCATTCATTGCAGAAGTGAATTCTTTCATGTTGATTTTTTTAAGATGGAAAAAAGAGCTGTAATCAAATTTTACGCAAAACTTGATAAAAGTGCTTCGGAAACATACCAACTAATGAAACAAGTTTATGGTGACTGTTGTTTAAGTAGATTAAACGTTTTTGTGTCGCACAAATGTTTTTTTGGATGGAAGAGATCCGATAGAAGATGATCAGCGTAGTGGAAGACTAATTTCATTTAGAACACCTGAAATTATTGAGAAAGTACAACAAACGATCAGTGTACGCCAATAAGAATGATGAAAGGCTCTGTGAACATCAATAAAGACACAAGTCGAAACATCTTGCATGAAGATTTGGGCAAAACTAAAGTGAGTGCTCAATTTGTTCCACAAACTTTATCCCCTGAACAAAAAGCAATGAGAAGTGCACATTGCAAGAGACATCGTTTCAGCCGCTAAAAACGATCAAAACTTCTTGAAGTCAATTGTTACAGATGCTAAAACATGGTGTTTCCGATATGACCCTGAAATAAAACGACCAAGTACCGAATGGAAGTCATAAAATTCACCGTCAGCCAAAAAACAAGGAAAATTCCATCAAAAATCAAAATAATACTTATTACATTCTTCGATGCTAGGGGTATTATCTACAAAAATTTGTTCCAACTGGACAAACAATTACAGCGGTCAGTACTGCTTAGCTGTTTTAAAGCGTTTGATGGCCAGAATTCGTCGCATTCGTCCAGAATATCGGACTGAAAGCAGTTGGTGTTTGTTACACGACAATACATCCAATCACACCTTCCTTGTTGTTCGACGATTTTTGACAAAGGATGTTTGCGTGTTGAACCATACACCGCATTTACCTGCTTTAGCACCCTGTGACTACTCCTTGTTGCCAAAATTTAAAATGAAATTAAAATGGTGTTATTTCGAGGATATTCGACCTTACAAGTAACTTCGACGCGTGCTTTGCAGGCCATTCCACAAAGTGATTTACAACAGGCGTTCGATTCCTTAATAAAACGCTATAATTACATTGAAGCCAGAGGGTCCTATTTTGAATAAAAAACCAAAACAGGAATTAATTTCTTGCTTCTATTTCTTCTTACGGACACAGTCTTAAAACTTATTTGCCGCACTGTGTAAGACACATTGAAAATTATGCATGCGGAATGACATCTTTAAAAATACGTGATTTCTTATTTCTGAAATTAAAAATAAAAATAAAAAATAAATTCCAAGTAAAAAAACAGTTTTTGTTACAGTTATATTCATGGTTTTAAAGAATAAGAATTTTTCGCTAAAATTCAACGTGAATTCAAATTTTAATAAAATGTAAAGCAACATATATATATTTCGTATATTTGAATGATCTAATTTATTTTTCTTATTCTGATAACGCATAGCAACCCACTACGATGATGTTTCTGGTATAGTTACTACACTGACGACCCCCCGCAGGAGATAATCTTCACCAAATCCACTGCTTTATGAAACATTTAACAACAACAAAAAATCGTCCGATGCCAAAAATGTACCAAGAAAGCCATAAGAATCGCGATAA
The DNA here is from genome assembly GCA_019973935.1 of Trichonephila clavipes. Lineage (NCBI taxonomy): Eukaryota > Metazoa > Arthropoda > Arachnida > Araneae > Nephilidae > Trichonephila > Trichonephila clavipes. Next base: position 66,582 of record BMAU01000846.1, on the reverse strand, counting down.
GCATGGTGGACTTGAAAATGCCGTACAATTCTTAATAATTTAATTCAATTATTTCTTGAATTCTTGATGAAGTATAAATTACTATAATACATGGTTGGATTGATGAAGAATTGTTTCGTTTAAGTATGAGTTTTACTGTAAGCTAATACGAATTATAAGAGAAATTTATCATTCTAATATAATTTATTTCTGAAAATTAAGTTCATTATAGGCAGGGCAGATCCTAGCATGTGTGCAGCGCGTGCACCGCACACGGGCGGCCGAAAAAAAGGGGGAGGCCACAGGTCACCTATAATTCTATCGATCAAGCAAAATTTCTTCTGAATTTCTCAAAATAAAATTTATGATAAGTTGAATAAATATGCTGAATTTTAAATAGTTATTGAAAAATCAAAATAAGTACCGATAGCATATAACATAGTTCGAGAAAAATAAGAATGGATTTCAAATTCTGAGGAACATTCCTTCTCATCAGGGGTGTAGCTTGCCTTATCAGGGGACCCGTATCAATGATACGGGCACCCCCAGCTGCAGGGGGCCGGACGTGTGTAAACAAAAAGTCGAAAAATGTTATTAATGGTGTAACGTCGCTTCTCCAAACATCAACATCTAGTCGGTTTCTTTGTGGACCCGACACCCACACGTGCATCTTGCACCTGCAACGCAACCCCTTTTTGACCCCCGAGGAAACTAGCTCGTCGACCGGAAGATGAGGGGAGAGATGCTTTGAACTTGCACGAGAGCGGTGACCAACGAATCCTCCTCTCACAAAATATTGGACTCTAACAATCTATAATTAAATTTAATAACTTTAATGTATCATTTAGTAAATAATTTTCAATAGTTGTGACGTAAATAAATTCCATATTTTAATTAACCAAGAATACGCTACCGTTATTCTTTCAAACGTTACAATGGTCATATTAAGAGTTCCTTTCTATGTTTATAAATTAGTATGTCACTAGCTTCAAACGATATAAATTTTCCGTGTAAATTCTGAATCTCAAGACCCACAGTAAAAAAGTTTAAAATCTGGTAAAATTACTCAAAATAATGAGAAAAAAAGGAGTTGTATGTAGTCAGAAAGCAGGAAAAAATTCTCATTCAAAGCGGTTCAACAAAAATATCTTTTGGAGGGAAATACAGATAACACTTGGGATGGGAAAAATTCATTCAGAATGTTATTTGCTTGTAAATGAAAACACCCCCTTCATCTGTTGATTGATTGACTGTAATAAACGTCGCACTAAGAAGCTAGACGATGACTTGGCAGTTGGAATTTTTTTCAGAAGTGGTCCAGTGAAAGAGAATATTAGATTTTATTTATCCCGGTTCTCTTTTATTTCTGTAACAACCAAAAGACCGAATGTGCATTCAGTCAGCAAGAGTTCTGCTTCCCGTTCCAAGAAACATCTGGCCCATAAGCGCCAGAAGTTTTCTGTCACCCTCCATGTCTATAGTTAATTATTTTTTTAGCGAGTATTCTTGAGTTCTCAACGCTGGTTCCATGGGGAAAGGAGGAGGGGACATTAAGGAAGAATTTCGACACATCGGACAAGAGTGATGTAAAGCACGATCAAGATTTATGACATGCTTAAACATTTATTTGAGTAAAATAAAAAAATAAAGCAACATTTTACATAATTACTTACCTTTACATGAAAATCAAACTTATATAAGAGATTATTATAGCAAAAATCTAAATAATATTTAAATAATTTATTATATTTAGTTATATATTCAATAATTCAAGAAACACGCATCCGCAAAGCTGATACTTATACAAAAAATATAGCGTGGCAAAACATTCACTTAAAATTGACCAGCACAATACGACAATCCTTCAGATTTTATATTTATGTTTTCTATTTTATTTGAGATTTTACGCTTCATAGTTATTTTGCTATTTGAAAAGTTTTACTTCTGCTTTGCTTTAATCGACGCTCATCTCTTACTCCACTGATTTGCATCGAGGGTAATGAAGCATTCTGATGTACATGTTTCAAGGTAAACAGGGATCCACAAAATTGAATTCACTAACAGCTGTTACAACAGATATTTCCAGTCTTTTCTTTGATTGGAAACTTTCTTTTGGGCAATGACTCCAGATAACACTGTGCAAACTTTCATTTGCATTTTGACTCTTACCTGAAGTACACCGAGACAATATCTCGTTGCTTGCTAATCGCTGATACACAGGGGGAATCTTTGCAACAACCTCCTCAGTTAATTTTGTCTTCATAACTGAATGACTTTCAGGGGATTCTTCATTTGCTAAAGAGCTCTTTTGAAAAAACACCAAGAAAGCTTTCCATTAGGACATTTGTTGTGTTTCGGTTTGGCGTCTGTGGAGGAACAATGATAAAGTGTGGCGTAAATAGCACTTTTCATTTTTTCGACATCATTACAATTATCTTTAATGGCTTTTCTGTAAAAATTAGTTAGCTTAACTATTGTGGTTTCTTTTAAGCTACCAACCTTTTTGCCACCAATGCAAACACCTTTGCTTCGCCACTCTTTTACTTTGCTGCGTAAACCTGTTCCTAGACGCTTGGAGATATGGTTGATACATTCCTCTTTTTTATCGGTTTACCTTTTCCATAGATGTTCAACGACATCAGATGTTGGAATGTTTTTGAATCGCCATCCGACAATATGCAAGTATAACGCATATTACACTCCTTGATGGATCTTTGCCACAAAATTGCAGCAGCTTCCATTTCCATACTAGATGAGGAACCTGTATGATTTATTTGACTTTCAGATTTGTGACCTTCATACCAAATTGCAAAGTCTGGACTATCGCCCGAGAGGTCTCTTACTGCGGCAGTACATTCTGTACAATACTTTGATAGAATTTCATAATCTATAACTAAACCTGTCATAAATCAATAACAACTCCTATCTCGTACAGTGATTTGTAGCCCCGCTTTTGCCAAGATCCATCAAATGACACAGTAATGTCTAAAACACCCATTTCCTTTTTCTCTTCATCATTTAAATCAAGATGTTGCTTCCTAACTATATTTCTCGCTACTTCAAGGATCTGATGTTTCATCTCACTATTTTCTTCCGACGAAATTTTAATGTGCTTCGAAAAAGATTTTTTGTCCATTGCATTCATACCAGTCACTAATGCAAATAGTTCCAATCTCGCGTGACCTTTCCCAAGTCTTAAAAAAGACGAAACCATTTTTTTGTTAATGTCAAAAAATTTTTTTTCTTTGACGCGAGCACTGGAAAATGAGGAATTTAACACTGCCTCACAACTAGAGCAAAACAAACTCTAGTTTGGATGCCATACCCAACTGCATTGTTTTTATGATATTTAAAGCATTCATATCACATTTAGGGCACTTTACAGTCGGCAGTAAATTCTTCCATATGTTTGTATCAACTAATACATAAGTTGTATCATCTTGTTCATTTGCCAAATGTTCTAGAGAAGTGTGTGACAGAAGAGACAGCTTTCTTTCTGTTGCTGCATTCAGTTCACTAGAATTTAATGTGCAAGTATTTACTTTTGCATTCTTTTCATAATTAGAGGATGCATGACCACTTGCATTAGGGTCATTGTCATGAAAACTTGGATGCTCCAGTTTTAATTGTCCTGAGGCCCATCTCTTCTTTGCTTTTAGCAAAGCCTGCATTTTACGTTTTGATGGCCTTGCTTTTGGCACATGATATCGAGAACTAATTCTGTGCATTGTACAAATACTAAATTAATTTATCAAGAAAATTGTAGTCGAGTGTTCAACCCAAAAAAAGGAAAACTTCGAAAGAAAAATTACGTCCAAAACGAATAAATATACTGTGTTATAACAGGTATGAAACAAGCGCGCTAACACGATGTAAACAAACAATCCAAAAGTAGAAGTTGAAGTTTCTATCGGCATCCTTCTTCATAAAATGTGAGATGAAAAAATAATAAGTGAGGCTAAGCATATGCTAAAAACTAAATACCAATAGTTCTTGTTTACGTTCAAATGACAGGTGCCACACCCATTTAAAAAGTCGATGGCGCCATGTTTAAATCATGGATCACTCATAACTCAGTAATTATTCATCAAAATGAAAAAATTCTTCGACAGGATCATTCTGTGAAATATATGGAATATTATTAGTATAAAAAATAAAAATCGCAATTTTGACCAAATTTTGAGAGTCCACCATCCCCTTAAGGACGAATGAAAAGAATGGGGCAGAATGACCCTCAGAAAAAAAAGACCCCTTCTCGAAGAAAACTGAGGAAGTTTTGCGTCAATTTGACTTCCGAACCAATTTCTTTTTGCTTCCTGCGCTTATACAGACAAGAAAAAAAAATCGGAACCACAAAAACGGTAACTATATTTTCACTTTGAAATCCTCTTTTCGATTTTTAAGATTTAATGCCCAGGTATTTTAATTATTGCGAAAGATAAAGTGAAAAAATATTTTGTTGCATTTGTGCTATTACTATTTTCGTTTTACATGAATATAAATAACTGTCATCAGTTTCTTAGACTACTTTCATGTTGATTAACATATTTAAGCGTATGTTTTCGTAGCTTGAATATACCGTAATCTTCTTAAAACATTTTCAATTGGCATTGTTATTCAAATGAAAGAATAGTATTTGCCTCTCGTGTAAAAATAATTTCTTTAGTCACTTATGAAAAAGGGTAGTAGTTCATTTAAAATACAAAAAACTAATCAGCCTTTGAGAACCTTTATTAATAATTTACCATATTTAAAAGGATCCTAACAATAGCTCGAAATTGAAATCAAACGTAGTTATATTTATTTTGATGATTTTGTTTGTAATCATAACGTATTACGATAATTTTGTTTAGTAATAAATGAACCAATCTATAATTTCTAAATATTTAATTTAAATTGCTTCAAACTGTGGAAAGAATTTTCAAAGAAATAAAGTATGTTAAGTTTACTTAAAGATACACGCGCATTTTATAATTTTTTTGATTAAGGTAACATGTGAAATAGACACATAATTTTTCTAATAAACTCGAAGACTGCTAAGAGAACCCTTATTTGGCACGATTGAATTTGAAAAGCACAAATTCGTTTTGCATTTGGCGCTATTTTGAGACTGATCTGCACGACATCTTCTTGATTAAGATCTTTCGCCCGGAGAATTTGAAAGAATATTTAATGCAACCTTATAATTAGTTATGTGTATAATTAATTACAAAAATACATTAAAATCGTATACTTTCTCTAAAATATTGTATAGCATTCTGTATGCTTCTAATAAAGTTAATCAAAAAATTCATCTATAACAATCTATAGCAATACTTAAAATCTTTAAAAAAGGCAACAATAAGAATGCCAGAACTATATGGCAGAATCTTACAAAAAGCATTTAATGAAAGGTTTATTTTTACAGAACAATAATAAATGTTGAAAAATATAGGTAATATTTTTAGTTGCTCCTAGTAGTATAAAACTATTTAATTAAAGTGATAGTAAAATGCATTACAGCAGTGTTTCTCAAACTTTCAATACTTGCGACCCAATTTTCAGTCATAATTTTCTTCGCGCCCTCCTCCCCCATCCAAGCAATAACAATGCATTGAACTCAATAATAATGCACTTTGACGTAAATATACAATACGAATTTAACTACAAACCGTACAAATTAATATGATAAGTATTATATTTTTTTATATAATTTTATGTGTAACAAGCCCATGGGGGGTCACTGATAATTGTTAAACTTGTTTTTAACTTGGCATTGTTAAACTAGTTATCAAATACAGTGTTCAGAACTGATACATTTATAAACAAATTTTATATCACTATAAATGCGTATTTTACTTTTTATTATGCCAGAATGTATTTGGTTTTGTTTCATTTCAGAGTAAATTAATAATGTTGTATTTTCAACTTTTCCATGTGCCCGCGCCCCCCTTGTTGGGCTATTATGCCCCCCCAGGGAGGCGCGCCCCCCAGTTTGAGAAACACTGCATTATAGAAATAAAAATATGATAAACACAATTTATAAAGTGATTTCAAGCAAAACAGAAATGTGAAAAAATATCTTCTTGAGTATTTTTAGTGTAATTAAGATATGTTTAGTTAAAAAAATTTCAGATTTCTTTTGTGATATTGTGGCCATTGTCAAAAAGTTTTGAGTTATCTTAGGAATTTCAAATTAATCTAGAAATGTTTTATTGTTCTGTTTAATCTCAAAGTATTAAGATATTTTAAAAAACAAGCAAACAAGTATAATAATTATATTAATGCTTTATTAACTTATATTTAGAAACTTTACAAATTCAGAGTATTGTGATTGTGCTTCTAGTTTTTTAAAAATAAAACCTTAGAATTTTTGAAAGCTTACTTTTGGTGGAGATATTTTAATAATTTTGAATAAGTAGTCTGGAAGCTAAGCTACGTTTTGTTCTAGAAATGATTTCTATAAAGAATAAAAGAATTAAACAAAATATATTTGTATTAAATCAGAAATTTCATAATTGAGTCAGAAAATTTGAAAAAAGATTAAATATAATTTTTTGAGAGTTTGGAAAAAAAAATTAAAAAGCTTAAGATTATTATTTTAACTTTTCTAAATATTTCATTGAAAAAGTTTACAGTTTGCAATAATAAAAAAAAACTTTAAAAGTTTGAAAATTTAGATTCGATTAAAAAAGAATTTAGTTATTTTTAATTCAAAATTTATAACTTTATTTTCAAGCACTCATAGAAATTCCTTCCACACTGCTTACAGAGAAATAGATTATATGACTCGGAATCGGAAATCGTCCCTCGGGCAGACCCGAGGCTTTGTGCAAGCATTGAAGTTGCAAAAGAAATATGGCCTCGACTTTCCCTAATGTAGAGATACTTTTAAAAATATTTTTAACTATATACTGATATAGAATGCATCAGGTCAGAGATCTTTCTCAGTTTTAACCCGGAAGTTCCCGCGCAGGGTATGTCATATCCACCGTCTACCTTTTTTAAACGCTCCTTCTAAACCTTTTTTGGAAAATGGATAGTTTCTCGTGTAGCTGACTTTAAGGTCATATCCTTTGAGGGGGTTTAGCTTGTAGGCAAATTCTAAATATTTATTTTTGGATACCGCCTCTTCGGGTATGTCATACCGTGCGTGTGAATCGCCGTTACAGTTCTGAATGCATGAGCACGTTTTAAATCTTTCTTATGCTATGGCGTATTATTGTAGTTATGATGAAGAAATGTGATATTTAAGTAATTTAATAGATACAGTATTTAACAGATATAGTACAACAGCATTTTCGGATGTAAAATTCTGTTAGTGATTATGATGAGGAAGAATCAAATGATGATGAGTATAACAGCAAGTTTGATTCCTCCACTGAAATTGATCCAGATTTAAAAGAGGGAGACACAGTTGGAAATAAATGTTTTATATGTATAGACACAAACATTTGGAAAGAACGTGACTTTAAAGGAGATAACTGGTACACATCTTAACTGCTTTCAGATGAACTTTTGAAAAGAAAAAAAAAACATGTTGCTGGAACAAGAGAAAATAAGAAAGAAATTCCAAAATAAGATATAGACGGTATACAGCTCTTCAATGAAATAACTTAATTCAAAGATATTTTTCCCGGTAAAAAAACAGCATATTAGAAATTATATTAGAAACATATTAGAAATTATATTGAAAAATGATCTTATTCCCTGTTTTCCCAATTTCGCTCTAGTATTAATAATTTTTTTAACCTTACCTGTTTCTGCAGCTTCCGGTGAAAGAAGTTTCAGTAAATTAAAAATTACTTGAGAAATAATATGACACAAAAAAGTTTTTCAGATTTGCACAAACTCGAGAGAAATACATCGCAGTAAATAAAACGGAAATAATTTAATGTTCCTTGGGAGGCCCGGTACAATTTCATTCACATACCGCTGCCTGTCCGTGGCTTGGGGACCATTGTTACATGCTATCCATTTTTAAGGTTTACAGGAGGGAACAACTTTTGCATAGGGGCCCAGGGCTTCGAGACGTCCCTGTGCGACCCTCTAAAGATAGGAGGGACATAGTTTGTTTAAATTATATATTGTTTTGATTTAATAATTTTAATTTAATTGTATATAAATATGACTTCAGAATAAAATACAGTTACACCAAAAACGTATATAAAGTGATTTCTATAGAAAGTCGCACAATCCCGACAGAAATACACCACCGTAAATAAAATTGAAATAATTAATGTTCTTTGAGCACCCCGGTACCATTTGATCCATATAGATACCGGTCCATGGTCCGGGGGTAGAGGACCCGGACAATTTATGATTAGGGGAAAAGAAATAAGTTCACTTATAAAGATTTTTTTTTATTATAGTGAAATAATGTGCATACAATAGTTTGAACCCAGCATAGAACAAGAAGGGGTGCGCTGCTTTCCGTTCGACACGGGAATCCATTACAGTCCGACTTCTTTTCCCGAAGAGAGATTTAATGTGCATCGGCCCCCTCTACACGACGGGTCTTCAGTGAGGCAAGGACTAGAACCCGCGACACTCCAACCACGAGCTCGTGACCATAACCACTAAGCTACCGCAGCCACACAAGAGTGTGTGTGGGGGTAGAGTAAAATTTGCGTCGCCCTATAAAGCTGCACGAGGGCTATTGGCGACGGACCTCGTAATTTTGAACCATGGTCAAGTGACGAGGACAGCACCAGAGCTGGCACCCCATCACACCACTGGACAGTATTGAGCCTCGACAGATTTAACGTCCTGGTTCCACTGCTGGAACCCACGATATTTCAGCTAAAAGTAGGAGAGATGGTCTTCAGAAGTACTAGGCTCGAATTCATGACATGCCTGCCACGAACCCGTGACCTTAAACACTAGGCTACCGCGGCCAGTAGGGGAAAGGGAGGATTCTCCCCCAAAAGGAGCTTTAATGTTTTGTCGCGATATTTTTCAACTAATTGGAGGATTCAGTTTTGTTTGCATATTATTAAAAACTTGACGTAACTGTCATACGATTCAAGTCATCTCATCAAAAAGGTCTGTTAAAATAAGTTTAAATAAGGGGACGCGCGCGCGCGCACCAGAGGAAGATTCTATAGCGGGAGAACTGAGGCTAGATTTTTGAGGGAACTCGTAAAATCCCAGTTTTGTTTTGATAAAAATACGGTTATGTGCAAAAAATTAGCAGAATATTGTGATGTTTATAAAAATAAATAAAAAAAAGTTAACATCTATTCCTATTTTATTTCTCTCTCTTTTTAAAAGGCTAAATATTTTATGCATCCCTGAGGCCTCAAGTTACCATAATTCACAATTACGACACATACTATAATTTCTTAGGGCATTATTTTTAATATAAAAAAAGAAAAATGTCTTTGCTTGCTTCTGTTGAATTTGCAATGTACTTTTTTTTTACTCAACTTCTCTTTTTCTCTCTCGCCATATTTTAAATTAAGATAAGTAACTAAATATTTCTAAATTTTTCAATAGTTACGCTTCGAAAATACAATTTTCAAAAATGCATTGAAAAAGGATTATTCACTCACATCATCAGTGGTGCACAAGAAATTTTTCAGGGGGGCGGGGTTGGGAAAGTCCACACTCTCTTATCATACCCCAATATGCCACCAAGCATATACTTTTGATTTTGTCGATTGTCCGGAACAAACAAAAAATAAACAATTGAATAAATAATTAGTATGAATGAATAAAATAAATTAATAACACAATGTTAATTAAATTTTTCATACTATATAAATAGGATTGTAATCAATCAACAAAAAGGGCGTTCTGGGGTGGGGTTTGGATCCGTGAACCTCTCCTCCCCCCTCCATTTTGTGTGCACGACTGCACATCACACAATCCAGCTTAATAGCTAAGAAAATTACACATTTTATTTCTCTGAAATGTTCCAACTAAAATTCCCAAATATAACCAAAAGCCCCACCTTGGGAATACGAACATAAGAATTACGTAACTGCGAAGTTCTAACGCCACAAAAAATTTTACTACTTGAACCTAGAGGAATTAATTATAAATTTACTTACTTTTTCCATGTTTTTCATTCCGGCTATGAAAAATCAGTGGAATCACTTTTCTTTAGAAATCGTTTTATCCAATAGTAACGGCTTTTCTCAAAATCGTTTGGAGTTGTTCTTTCGTCCCTCTGGACTCAGCAACGGCGAAAAATTAATCGAGTTGGGTGCATGATCACAAATTGTCGATTCAAACTCATTCTTAGGCATCCAAAGTATACTTTTTTCAAGGTCAGCAAGACAACTCTCTCTCTCTTTTTCCCCGCCGTCTTATTTTCTTTTTATTAGTGTTACCAACGTGATGTAATTACGTAACGTTCGGACGTCAGCTCTCGTTCTGGGAATTTTTGATCTAAGATTAATTTTGAAGAGATTGAAATTAATTAAGAGATTAAAATTAGTCTGGAAGATATGTTACGAAACAATTGTGTCTGAAGCTATAAGTAATTTAGATTTTTCGGTTAATTGCCTCGAAAATTCCTTTTTTTTTTGCTTCCAAAATAAAAAAAAAACCCTGTGTTTTAGGAATGTTTATTTACATATTTGTAAACAACGCAGGAAATAAATGTTATTTATTTTGGACTAAATCAGGGATGGGCAAATAGCTAAACGCTGACCAGAGACGTCTCAAGACATAGACCCAGGGCCTCACCTATGAGGGGGTCAAGTTTCGTTCTATACTCAGTCTTAATAAGATCATGATCCAGGTAATTTGAATGGTCAAATATTATATTCCCGAACATATTCTCCGAAAAATAGCGAATTTAAAACTGCACGTCAACTGCCAACAGTGGAGAGACTGTTTAATTATGTGATGACCGTTGTCCATGTCTAGGCCTAATACCACGAACAATCATTCAACTCATTTAATCGAAAAGTGGCTGTCGGTCGAGCTGGTTTGTGAGATTGTGCACATTTATTTGTTTCCAATTACCGTTTGTACGAGTATTTGACAATGCTATGTATTGTTTACTTTTAAAAATCACAGGTAGGGCCTACTTCGGCATTTAGGCCCAGGGCCTCAAAACTCTTAAAATTTCTCTGGATCCAAGGCCTCAAAAAGTCTTAAGACGTCCCTACCGCGGACCACATGCTACGGATGGCGATTCTTTCGGAAAAAGATCGATTTTTAAATCGATTCACGAAAAAATCCAGGTCTAAAAGCTCAATTTCTAAAAAATCGATTTTTTTCAAGTCTGCATTTACGATGTAAATATAAATCCATTTGATGAAAAACAAGAAAGATACCATAATATAAACGATCTCTTATCAGTAAAATCAAGGAATTTTTTAGTTCAGGGAATTCGACAATTGCAATTATTTTTATTACCATACCAAAATGATCAGGTATAAAAAAAAGACATTTATTTTCTAAATATATTTGTTGCATTAAAAAGTTTAGAAAAAAGGTAATATAGCTTATGGTTCTCCCTATGCTTAATATATCTAAGCTTTTTAAAAATAAGTCTGTCAAGTCTACTGGGATCATCGAATGTCGATTTTCTAGGGTGAATTATCGATTCACCTAATCGATTTACCGCTACATATCGATTTACAAAATCTCGACGTTTCGATTAATTGACCTCAGATCGCCATCCTTACCACATGCGGTCCGTCAAGAGTTTTTTTTTTTTTTTTGCCTATCAAGACAGGCGGAAAATTAAATAGACAGAAAATGTTGTTTTTTTGGATCAACATATGTTTGCTTGCTAAGTTTTCTTGCATGGAGAGAATAAATATAGATGCAAGTTGGCTGACTTACATTTGGAGGCTGTGATAAGAATTTAAACAAGCCATCTCATTCCTGATTTTTAAAAAATTGTAGAAATGCGTTAAAAGGGGTACACATTAAACTGATTCTAAAATTAAATGGGCTTGCAGCTATAGAAATATTCGCACAATATATATGAAATTCGCACAATAAATAAATTGAATAAAATATTGCCACTATTTTATTTAACTTATATTTATTGATTTTTATGGTACAATATATACCTTTTCTGTGATTCAAAAACTATTAATCATTTTAAAAAGGCGCTGCCTTCCGAAATTCAGTCTACATGTACATACACTCAAACTCAGTAGCGCAACAGCACGTGAGGGCCAGGGCCTACTGTGCCTATCTCAGTATACGTTACCATTGGGCGTGTTTAAGAACCACTGTCGTAGATAACTCATTTTTGGTCCTCAGTGATGATTCACATCAAAAACGGTTTATTTTTCCTTCACCGGCTTCAACTTTCATTCCAAAACATGGTGCATCTTCAACAGCAAAATTGTAGAAACGAAATTTTGTAAACCACTTTTGACACGGCGATTCTGTCAATACATCTGTCTATAATTTATTTCTTGCCCGAGCAGCATTTTTACCTTTTCAATACTGAAAAAGTATAACAACGAAAATATTATTTTTGACTTTTCATACATGATAGAACGCCAAACAAAAACGATTGCGCAAAATCAAACAATTTTTTCAAAAATAAGATTTCTTGTATTTGTTATCAAAATATACAGGGTCTCCCAGGATCATTGGGACAAAATTTAAGGATAGGTATTGGACATCACGAGGATTCAGATTTGCACAGCAACCCATACGATCCAAAACGTCTTCGTTCGGTGCTAGGTGGCGTTGTTCACAAGAGCATTGAAGGAAACATACCTGCATTACCGAAGTCATTTGAGCTGTCATCGCCCGCAGAGAAATATGAAAGGTTTTACAAACACTGAGCTGGAAGATATGCACGAGCAGCAAAAAGATTGTATCGCGAAAGGTACCCTCAAAGAAATGCACTGGATGTTTGCTGATTCACTACACGATTTGTGAAATATGGATCATTACGAAATAGGCATAGTGAGGTATCGAACACATTTTTTTTCCCATGCATGGAACAAAATGTTAATGAATCCGAGTTCGAAGGAATCCGAGTACTATGTTGGGAGTTCGAGTCACTCGTGGCTCGGCCTCACTATGCCTATTACCTTGTAATGATCCATATTTACACAAATTGTGTAGTAAATAAGCAAACATCCGGCGGTCTGGTACATCCCTCTGTGGGTACTTCTCAAAATGCTATCTTTCCTTCAATCAAATGCTACTCGTCCATTTCCTTCAGCTAACCCATTAACCAGGTGCATAACTGCCAGCTCGGTGTTCGTAAAGCATTCATTACTCCTCTACGGACAATGACGGTTCAAATGGCTGCAGTAATGCAGATCTGTTTCCTCCAATGCTCTTGTGAACAACGCCATCAAGCGTCGAACGAGGAAGTTTCCGACCATGGGTTACTATACAAATCTGAATCCTTGTGATGTCTCCTACCTCCTTTTAAAGTTTGTTCCAATGATCCTGAGACACCTTGCAAACTCAATATTATTTCTGTTAAAATTTAAAGAAAAATTAACGCATTACATCAGAAATTAATCCATTTGAAACAATCCATCAGAAATTGCTGCTCTACTTATACCTAAGTTCTTGAATACACTAAAATTTTTCAGCTTTGATTTCCAAACTATTCTCAAAAGATATTTCCCTTCAGTTTCAAAATAAAAAAACACTACAGTAACACAAAGGGCAATTGATGATGGATTTCATCATTTTGAATGGCTGATTTGAATTAATGTCACTGTTCAGAATTGTACAAAACTTTTGAATTGTTATTAATACCATCCAATTGACAGCGTCAGATCAAGGCCCAGGAAATTCCTCATGGCAAGGAAGCTAGATTACATGTCGTTTTGGCCGCAGCCTTAAACAACGTGAGATGACAGTATGTTTTGGCTCTGATCCACTCCGATTTGGGGAAGAACACTGCAAGGTTTAGACTAGATGAATATTTAGAATGAGCCCAGTCACTACCCATTTACAAATATCCATGCCTTCTAAAGGATTCGAGCCCAAGTCAAGTCAATGTCACTAAGCACCATCTGAGTAAAACTTACAAGTAAAAGATCTCTTTACATCATGTAAGGTTAAATTCCACTTCGCATATAATCTTTCTACATGGCAAGTCTCAGTGATTAAGATTTTAGCACACAGCTAAATCCCACATTGCAGCTCTCCGAATGACTATAAGATTACCAAAGCCCTTTGTTACTATGAATTGAGTAAGCCTCCACTCCCTTAACTTACCTAACAATAAAAAAGATATTTAATTGAATTTATTACATTTCAGCCACCATAACTGCAAATTACAGTACTCAATAGAATCAAATCTTCGACATACTGGTATTACTCGAACATTACTCTGAGTGATTTTCTTGCTAAAAAAGCAACATGAATTAAAATACAAAACTAGTTCATTAAGAATGTTCTAGACTTTAAATATGAATAGTGCAAATTTCTCTTACTCTGTGACTTACGACCAAGTTCCATTATAACTAATAATTCATTTTAATCCAATAAATATTTTTCAATACTATTTTCATTCACATAGATTATAAAAATAACACATAAAGCACATACATATTACCTATATATGCATAATTATTGAATATAATATAAAAAATGCATTGGTTTATTGGATGTATCAAAGAAAAATATAACCTGACATTATGTGTTGAGAAAATGGTAAATATGAATGAAATTTTTTGTGTGTAGTCATAAGAGCATATTATTTGAAATTGAGGATAAAGTGTTAATCTATTTAATCATATTCTTCGTCTTACTTAAATAGTACACAATTTCAGATTTGAATAAAACTTTAATTTTCTATGAATAGAACAATTTTCCACATATTTAGATGATAAATTTGAAACTGGTAACTGAAAATTTTCCAATTTACACTAAGTAACAGTACAAACCACTTTAAAAAGATTGTACTAATGAATTATCGTAATGATATTGAAGAAGTTTGGTAGCTTTTATGTACATACAATAGAATGATTTACAATGCAGAAATTAATTAAAAATGCATGCTTGTACAGTCAAAGCAGATTTTTAATTTTTTTTAAAAAAAATTAAGTAGGTTTATGTTTCTTGTTGGTAGAAATTTCATCACACAATAAATCTAAGAACAGATTCAAAGTAAGTTTCCTTTACTTTTTTCTACATTTTAGAACCACATCAATTCAGCTAGATGCAATTCAAGCTGTTTCTGCCCTTTTTGTCATTTTGTAAACCAACTTTTTTTTTTATGTTTTCATGTGAAAATCATCCAAGCAGTTTTACAATTTCTTCCTTATATCAATCAGCAAACCAACAATCTGAGATTTTATTCCTGCTAACTGGTATATTTCAGATTTCAAAATACTCATTTTTAGGAATTCAAACCATACTTACAAAATACATATTGAGCTGTACAAAAACAAATACTGACATAAATAATAATGCTGTTTGATGAAACAAAATTAGAAATGTGTAATTTTGCCACAAAGCACTAATGTCAGGCTACCAGAATTAGACACAAAATTTAACTTTGGCAACTTGAATGAACATGTTAAAATGAATACTTAAAAAAAATTATAAAAACTAGATTTGTGAATATCTAATTTAAAAAAAGATTTCAAATAAGAACTCTTTTCTATTATCGTATAGTATGGCATATAACACACACTTTTAACACTAAAATTAAAATGTATGGGTGTGCATTAAATATTGGTTATAAAAATGATAGCTTTAAAAATAAAATGAGACGAGCATAAAAAAATTACACTTCAAATAATGTTCATTTAAAAGAAATGAAAAATCTTATGAACTTAAAGGGCTATAGTACTAGAAGTATATTGTTTTTTCAAAAGCCCAGGTTAACACCTCAAATAAAAAACTGTAAAATATAAGAGCATTGCACACATACATTTCTGGTTTCTTCATGAAAAAGAGGTGCACATTATATAATTGTATTAGAATAAGTATATAATAATATAACTAAAAATTAAAATATGCTATATATGCATTATTTGGTGGAAGTCCGCTGTTTATAGGTGCATAATAATTGCTCCCATCATACATGAACTATAATGTAACTGTTTCTTTTAAATCTGAAAGAAAAACACTAATTTTGTATATCAAAACTCTTTATAGAAAATTCAATACATTTTACATATATCAGAAAGTGATGAATAAAAACATATAGGGGTCAGTAAAAATAATTATTTGTTTCGATTTATATTTATTTATATATTAATAAATATCTTTCAACACTTAACAAGAAAACAAAAAACTAATGCTCAAAACCGTTTAGAATTCCATGCAACAAATCAAACTTTTTTTCCAAAATTGAACCACTTACCAAAACTAATTTAAAATTTAACAATCACATCATTTTTAGTGCTTTGCAATATTATGTACACATTTACAATAGTGTACTATACTTAATCTCATTTTTACAGTTTTGAGAAGTTTGGCACCTTGTTTGACTTGGTAATTGTGGCTTCTGCTGCCTTCAGCACATCTTCACTCTGAAGCATGGTCATGTTCCAAAGGGTCATGAATTCAAGACCTTCTTTGACTGAGTGATCTCGAGAATAATTCAGAGCTATTTTTGTACCCTGGACAGCAACTGGACTTTTTGAAGCGATTAGACTCGCCAGTTCAAAGGCTGAATGCATCATTGCTTCCTTGGTGGGAAATATCTTGCTGACAATTCCTATTTCTTTAGCATTGGTAGAATCAATGTTTTTGCAGCTGTAAATGTATTCTCGCAGAAGGCTGTCGTTTCCTATTGCCTTTGGCAACCTCTGTAATATACCAACGTCGGCTGCCATCCCAATATCTATTTCTTTGATAGCAAAAAAGGCGTCTTCTGTGCAGTAACGAATATCGCAGGCACAAATCAGATTTGCGCCTCCTCCAATGCAACCATTGTGGACAGCGGCGATTACTGGCTTCTGACAGTCTTCGATTGCTGTGAATGACTGTTGGTACTGAGCAATAGTCGCCTGCAAATATTTTGCTTTTCTTGCGATGTCATCTTTACCCATTACTTTAGAAGTAAGGTCTAACATATCAGAGAAATCGAGGCCTGATGAGAACATACGCCCATTGCCTGAAATGACCGCTACTCGACACTCTTTGTCGTCTTTGATTTTTCGAAAACAATCTAAAATTTCATGCCAAAAAATCTTATTCATAGCATTCAGCCGATCAGGTCTATTCAGCTGCACATGAAGTACATGATCCTGGTCAGATGTCACATTTAAAGTTTCATACTGGTAATTGGACGTGCTTGACATAGCTCGGTTTAGAACCTGGAATGAATTAGATGCTCTACGGCTTAAATTAGTTAAAATACGGACAGAAAGCATTACAAAATATTGTTTCCCCTTTACACTATTAATACATGTAATCTAAACAGGAAATCAAAACTAAGTGCTCATGGCGTTAAAGGAAGAACAGAGTAGAATGTTGCTCTTGCTCAAACGAAAAATAACTCATTTTTATTAGTCCATGTGAAACAAAATTATTCAGGATTGTCTGATTTTGTTGATTAGCGCTTTTTTAAAACTTAGAAATTCATTGAAAAGTCACAAAAATATTAAAGTAATACAATCTTCCAAATTTCTTTTCTTTCACTTAAAATTTAAATATTTTTCTTGAATTTTTTTTTCGGATATGAAACGTTTGTTGTTTGATAAATCGAAAAATTTGACTTATTTTATTTGGAATACTTGAAATGCTTTCGTTAATCTATGATGATGAAGTTTTCTGTTGTTGGGATTCCTTTTAAATTTCACATTTTTAAACTATTGTAGTTATCTAAAAAAGAATAAGCATTCGTTTGCTTTTAATAGATTCGCACTCTTTAATCCAAATATATCTAACATCCTTCCAGGAGTAGTGTAAGATTAGGCTCGCATTCAGGCAGTTGCGTAAATGAGAATATTAAGGACCCTGCATAGAGTCAATTTTTGTCTTTAAAATTTTATAAATCGGTTAAATACGTACAGGGCGTCAGTCAGATCGTACCCCCCCCCTCCCCTCCTTCCTGAATGCACGTTACGCCACTGCATTCAGGAATGGAAGGAAACATTTGGCATTGTATATTGGCGAGAGAATGGCTCCGTTCTGTAACCCTGGTTAATTCCTCCTTGTTGCTTTCTCCTATCCTCTTTCAGAGCAATTGCTCTCTTTAATGACTTCGAAACCGACACTCGTTAAAAGTATAGCAGTTTATTTCAGTTCTAAAGCAATGTTTTTAGTTTAGGGGAGAAAGTAGTTTAAGAAAGTAGTCTTGAAAATATTAATAAGAGAATACTAGGAACATTTTAATAATGTCTCATTTTCAAGCAGTTTTACATAATTGTCAATGTTCACTTTTCAGTTAAATAAAGTAATAACATAATTGCTGAAATTGTGACGTAAAAGTTCATGAGACTGAAACATGTAACTTCAAAAAGAATTCGTATCGCACAATTTATTGAATTAGAATTTTAAAAATAAATCAGTTAAATGAATGGGACGTTATTATTCATGTCTTTTTAATTGTGAAAAACAAAAGTTTCTCGTTTAATCCTTTGATTCTTCTTTACGTTTTTAAACTTACATTTTAATATAAGAATAATTTTAAACACATTAGAAAATCATTTTTCATCAGAATCAATAAAAAAATGAAGCCTTTTTGTCTCGAAAGACGATTTATTTAGAATCAGATATAATTGTTTTTATTGTTGTTATAATGGAAGATTAGTGGTAAAGCCGTCTTTTGTTTTGCAACCCAATCTTTCAATTCTCTGCATACAAACAAAACATTTGCCAAATTCTCTCAAGATGAATCGTTCTACATTTTTTTGCAAAGTTAGTGTACACCTGTTCAGTTACATATAAAGTTTGGATGACTAAAGGCGGAGTTTTTTTACTTTGGACGTAATGATATTCATTTGATTGTTTACCAATACATCCATCATGTGCGAAGACGACGCCGTTATAGCTACCAATGACGACGCTGCCTTATGCAAAAGGTATGCAGTTGCAAAAGGATATTGGAGTGATCCCTACATAGAATACTTCATCAAATCAACCTCGGAGCGCAAGGCTCCTGAGATAAGCCGGGGTTATTATGCGAGAGTAATGGGTATGAAAATTTTGCTGGATCAGTTTCTTACCACTACTAACTACAATTGCCAAGTTATAAATATCGGAGCTGGATTTGATACATTATATTGGAGACTGAAGGATGAAAATGTTACCGTAAAAAGCTTTATTGAAGTAGATCTCCCACCTGTTACTTCACGAAAATGCTATATAATCCGCAATCGTAAGAATTTGCTTCGAATGGTAGCCACAGAAGACGATGATATCCAGTTCTCTAGCTGTGAGCTCCATGCTGGCGAATATCACCTAGTTGGCTCTGATATCCGAAACATAAGTGAAATGGAGTCAAAATTGCTTTCTGGGCTGGTGGACACTGCATTGCCGACTGTCTTCCTCGCCGAGTGCGTCCTTGTCTACAATGAGGAACATCTGACATCTGCCCTGTTGAAGTGGATTGCCGAACATTTTCGGACGGCTTTCTTCATCAACTATGAGCAAGTAAACATGGGTGACAAGTTTGGCAGTGTGATGATTGAAAACCTGAAGAAAAGGGGCTGCAATCTGGCTGGGGTGTCAGCCTGCTCTGACCTGGAGTCTCAACGAAGGCGTTTTACGGTATCTGGGTGGGATGGTGCCAAGTCATGGGACATGACAGAGGTATATCAACACCTTCCTTCAAGGGACGTAGAGCGTGTGGAGCAACTCGAGTTCTTGGACGAGCAAGAGCTTCTTCAGCAGTTGCTGCAACATTATTGTATAACTGTGGCTTACAGAGGTGAGAGCCTGGAGGATATAGGATTCAACTAGATACATGATTTTCAAGGTCTGAAGAAAGTTAAGGTGAGGAAAAAGGCACTATATATTCTACAAATTCTCTGTTACTTATGGTTACATACCGTTAGCGATAGTTATTTTTTTCCCCCAAATACAAAATAAACTAATTAATCTAAATTCATTTCTTAAATTACTATTTTATTGAGAAGGTTTGAAATTTTTAACTGCTTCTAACATAAAAAAAATAAAGGTTAGTTTTTCATGCAATATCAATTGATGAATTTTTGTTGCATTTTTACCACCCCCTGATATGGAAAAGTGTTAATTCTCCCATTTTTATTATCAAAAATGTTTCTATACTGGTTCTTATTGGCTTGACATTGGTTAAAATAAACCTTAAGTTAACTGATTTAAAAGCTTTTTTCAATAATTTTATGCATTCTATTCAATTTTATTCTTAAGAATTTTACTTTAATCAAATATTTGTCTAAAACAGAAGTGGACAATTGTTTTGGCATTAGAGCTATATTGCAAAAGCAGAAAATACTAGAGGGCCACGCCTTTTTTAAATGATTGCATTTATTATTTAATTTGCATCTCTGAAAAGGTATCAATTGTACCGTATATATATATATATATATATATTAATAAATAAAACTTCTTTCCAAGCACTACAGCCGGTTACCGGCCAAGACTGTCTCAGTTAGCTTAGACCATCTTGATCTATTTGATGCTATGTTCTTCCGGCGGTTAACTCCCAAATCCTTCAACCACTTTTCTACTTTGTCCATTCACCTTGTTCTTGGGTCTTTCCCGCTGGAGTTTGAAAAGTTATTTTTCTTACAAGATTTTCATTGCTATATCGAAATACATGTCCCAGCCACCTTATTTGGGAAGCCTTGATCACTTTGACTATGTTGGTTTCTCTGTATTTCAAATGAAATTCAAGGCTGTACCATATACTTAAATAAAACGGTAACAGTTTTATTCATATTTATTTTGCTAATTTTGTATCATCTATAGCAGTGGTCTCCAACCCCCGGTTTGTGGACCGATACCAGTCCATGGATCAAATACTACCAGTCTGCACAAGAAACATTAAATTATTTATCTTTTATTTACTGTGGTGTAATTTTCTTGGGTTTGGGCTACTTTATATTCCATGTTAAATCACTTTATATTCATTTTTTGGTCTAGCTATATTTTTTCTGAAGTCACGATTAAATACAATTAAATTAAAATTATTAAATCAAAACAGTCTAAAATATAAACACTCAATGTCCTCCCCCTCAGCGGGCCACAGTAAAATTAACAAACGTTGAACGGTCTACGGCAATTAAAAGGTTGGGGAACACTGATCTATAGCACTAAGCACGCTTAATTTTAGAATCAGTTTAAGAATGCAAATGTACCATATTGCATTTTTATACAATTTTTTTTTTAATCAGGAAAGAGATTTCTTGAAATTCTCATTACAGTGCTCACAAATATGTCACCCTAATTATAGAAAACAGTTTCTGTCCATTTGTTTTTCTAACTGTCTTGGCGGGCTGCAGTAAAACCCTTTTACAAACCACTATTTGCTCACCCCTGTTCTAAAGACATGAAAGAATAGTGTTACATTATCTTCAATGAAAGAGAATATTTATTACAGTATTTTCAACAGAGTAAAAGACAGAAATAATGCCTTCATTTTTATTTAAAAAAAAATAGAAGATCTCTTAAATACATTATTAATATTAAAATTGTGTGTACAGTACCTATTAATTATTTTTATTTTAGAAATTTCTGTTCTGATAAATGCAAACTTTAAATTTAGGGTTAGTGTGAAGACTTAAGGAGAGCTCAGTTAGAGCTCTCGTACTTCGGTAAAAGTACAAGAGCTCTAACTAAACGCGAAGCACATTTCCAGACAGAAATATGACCCAATTTCCATGGAAATTTGCAGTATTATAACTCGTACCTCTGTTAACAATATAGTGTTTTTAAAAATATTCCGTGAATACTTTCTTTTTTGTTTTAATACGTGAAGGCAAAGCCTATTTAACATTATGGTATAGGATAAAAAATGCGAAACACATTTTATACCAGAAAAAATGAATCAACTCGGTTAAAAAAGGAAAGTATGATACAAAATGCTTCTCTCTAAAGGATAGTGAAGCTAGAATATAATATTAATTTTTCATTTCTTTTATATCTAAAAAAATGTTCCAAATTTGGGCCCTATTCTTTAACATCAACCGAAAACAGCCTTAAGCAATTTTTTTTTGATGAAGTCTGTATACTAAAGCTGTTCAAGCTTCAACTGTTCATGTTTCAATTGTTGTGTAACAAAAACAGATAGATTTTTCGTAAAATGCGAGTATGAATAAATTGTAAATGACCAAATACTTCATGCGTGTAGAAATCTTTCTATGATAGACTTGCACTAGTAAAAATAAATACAACTTTTTTAATGTTATCATTATATTTTTGAACAAAGAATGGTACTTTTCTGTTTTGCTGGTATAAGTAGTAAAGTTGCCAAAAATGATGCAACTGATACCAAACAGAACATTCGTGCTGGTAACTTTTTCTCACCACATTTACAAAACAAGGCATGGTCTTTTCTTATCATCAGTAACATCTTTTTCATAATACATCAAAAATGGATGAGAAACCAATGAAAAATTGTATTTATATTTATATTTTTTTATGTTTATATTGTGTATAGTCACCAATAACACCAACTTGGTGAGATTTTGCGCCAACAAAACGGAAAAGTACCCAAAAAACTAATATATATCTGATATTCCCTTCCAAATGAAATCAGGATGCAACAGTTTTTTTCACATATGTTTGAAGAATGAAATGTTTTTTTTAAATCTGCCAATAAATGTAACAGTGATTTGATCAGAGTAGAAATACACAGTGTTTAATTAATATATAAAAAGAATTAGTATTAATTCATTTTGAGAAATGAGCACAAATTTTAAAATTTGATTATAGTAAATATATGAATTAAATAATTAATATTAATCTGCAAATGTCTGATTCACAAATAATCAATGTCTTTCCATTTTCTTTTTGTATTGAAATACACCAAACAATTGTTCCTTAAGTAATATTATAATTGAAAATATTTTTTTACAAAATGTTAAGTAATAATAAATGCATTGACTGTTTCATTTATCCAAAAACTCATCATAGCAGATGTTGAGAAAAAAAACTTACAAAAGTTATCAAAAAAAATACTTAAAAAAATCCAAAAATTCATTAAAAAATTATATATTTTACATTTATGCTGTTTTCCTACTTACTTCATACAATTATTATTAACAAAGATTTTCAATTTAAGGAAGTTGATACAAGAAATGTGCTTAAATAAATTTATTACCAAAAAAAGAATAAAACAGATGCATTTTACATTTTCTATTTCTACCAAATTATGTTACTGTTCCCATTATTTATGGAAAGATAATTTCTGTACTAAAATAAAGTTAATTCTGAATTGAACAAGGGAAATTAAGTATGCATTCTGAATTAAATTCTTTGACTGTTACAGTTATAAATTTTTCAGTTTTGTTTTTCTGCTGAGTAGGCAAAATTGTACCTTAGTTCACACTTTTATAGCAAAGAAATAGAAAATTACACAGGTTGCTAATTTTTTTGTATTGGACTTCTATCTTGTAACATGACAATAATTTTTGGTGTACAGGTGTAGATTAAAATAGATTTGAGATGTGTAAATGTGTCCCATTTTTGTGAAATCTTTCTTTGTAAATTGTAACCGCTGAGAAAGCAAGAAAAATTCAACCATAGTAAGAATTTACCAAAAACAATAAATAAATAATTAAAGATTAGGAAAATAAATTGGAATGGTTATGTGATACTCACAATTAAAATAAAAATTCTCTCTTTGAAAACATAATATTAATTGTTAATTCTGGGAAGGAATCATTTGACAAAATTTCATATAATTCTTCACCAAATGTACGAGAACCTAAACTATATAAACATGGAGCACATTTTCAGATAGAAAAATGTCTCAGCTTTCATGAAAATTAGCAACATTATTATTTATACATCTTTTTATAATATAATTATATATCCTCTGGGATACTTACATATTAGTATCACATGAATCGCACCATTTTCCACCAAAATCGGTGACTGATTTTTTTTATATAAAACACATTAGAGTTTTTGTTGTTTTAATATCATGGTGCAATTTTATATGACACCAATATATTAGTTCTTCATCTATTTATATATATTAATACTTCAAGTATTCTATACAGTTTCATGAAAATTAGAAACATTATTATTTGTATATCTGTTTATAATATAGCTATATATCATCTATTTAAAAATATTAAGATTTCAAATATTGTATAAATACTTATTTTTTCATTTTAAGTAAAGGAATAGCTCATGTAGCATTATGATATTGCAGAAAAAATTTAAAACACATTTTATGCCAGAAAAAATGAATCAACTTTGATAAAAATTAGTATAAGGTGTGCTGCTATCTATAAGACAGCAAAGCCAGAATGTAGTACTGAGGTTTCAGTTGTATTATAACTGAAAAAATATTCCAAATTCTGGTCCTATTCTTTAACGTTAAGTGAAAGCAGCATTAAATCTCTTTGGTTTCTAACAAATGAAATATTTGGATCTCTGCTGCTGATATTTATTCCTATGACTAAATTTAAAAGTTGACTTACGTACCAATTGTAATTTTTAAAGTTGAACTAGTTATTGGGTACTTACATATAATCCCATACTGAGGATTTATCACCAAATATTTTAGAAGTTTTTCCAATCTATGTGGCACAATCTTAAGGAAAAGTGCTAAAATTGGCTGATATTTGCTTAAGATCACCAATTCCATGGTGTAATACTTAAGTATCATTTTTTCTTTTTATAAAGTTGTATACACTGAACTCACCATTTTTTTCTGTTAAGATTTGAAAACGACTTTCACGTTTAGTTCTCTAACTTGACAACATGGGAATTAAGAAGTACTGCCATATGTCACTGATTTTTAGATACATATGTATTAATACACATTTAACGACCAGAACATTTCCTCAGGATTCAAGGTCATGAAAACTGAATTGGTCACAGCAGGTCTTGACCCATATGGGCTGTTCGCCACTTTTAGAAAAT
The DNA here is from genome assembly GCA_019973935.1 of Trichonephila clavipes. Taxonomy (NCBI): domain Eukaryota; kingdom Metazoa; phylum Arthropoda; class Arachnida; order Araneae; family Nephilidae; genus Trichonephila; species Trichonephila clavipes. Next base: position 41,688 of record BMAU01000846.1, on the reverse strand, counting down.
ATTAACGTCACTGCAATCAAATTTGTGCCATGATATAAGCAAAGATAAATGACAAAAACGGATTCTTGCATATTTTATTTGAAAAAAAAAATCAATTTGATTTTGTTTGAAAGTGGCATGATTCTTGTGGTTGCAAGTTTAATTGCAGGGATATTAATATGAAAGTACCAATTTTTGTGAAGCAATTTTCATTTAATGGCTTAGTTACCAATTTTATTTTTTGTCATCAATGAAAGGTTATTACTATTATTCTACTTTAAAAGTTATTTTACTCTGTTCCAGTTTTTTTTTAAATTTATATCTTAATTTTATTCACATGAGTAAATTTTTGGAATTTTATGTGGCAGAGTGACGTTTTTATCTAACTTTATAAGTTTGTAATCAGACTTTGTGCTTTTTATAATATTAATAATCTTTGGTATTTTTGAATTCTTTCTGGTAACCTTGAAAATACATTTACTTTGTAACTCTAATATTTATCTTTCACTACCAAAAAAAAAAGGCAACTAGTAGTTTTCATGATATTTCATATATTCATATGGTTTGCAATTTTTTCTTAAATTAAATTTAAAAACCTCTGTTTCATTAAAATTATGCATTTTTTAAAATTGATTATTGCAGTTTAAAATATTTTTTTTCCTCTCCTAGCAGCTGATTTTATCTGAGACACTGTGGCATCTCTGAAAAATTCTTGTAATTATTGCTTCAAAAGAAAGGAGAAGGAAAAGAATATTTTGTGTTACTTGCATCTGGCAACCATTCTGCCAAAATGAAAACTTTAGTTGCCAAAACAAGAAATTTTGGAGCCAACTTATTGGAGTTTTACGTACTCTTAACCTGCTGCCGAAAATTGTATTTTTGTTGATTGTTCTGTTTGATGCTTTATTTATGTGTATAGATGTGATTGAATTTTGGCTTTATTATTTGTATAGTTTTGTATTTATTTAATTGTGATTCCTCCCAATGTGATAATCTGTGAAATGGCTCTTGTATATTCATAAATGTATATATATTTTGTAGCAAATGTCCTAAAGATCTGATATTCTGTGTGTTAACAGTTGTGCCAAAATTAAAAACAAGCAAAACAATTGATATTTCTAATTTGTTATAATAAATAATTTGATAATATGTAGGTATAGTCCTTTGTGATCCAAAGTCATGTATTCTCTTTATATATTTTTAAATGTAAAAAGATTTTATTTTTAATAGAAATCTTAAGAAAATATTTATGATTTTTTTAAAGACATCAAATAAATGAGAGAAAGATTATCAGAGCATTAATTTTCATTTTAAATTGAGATTTTTGTAATAAAGCGATTTTTTTGCAAACTTTAGATGACTGCTTAGTTTAATATGTATTTTCTATAATTTAAATAAATTAATCCTTTAACACAGTGCCTACATTTTCATAACATATTTTAGTAATGATCTATAAGAAGGTTGTGAAAGAGTTTGGTGTATATTTGATGGTAGCACACAGAATATTGGATTTAATGATTTCTGTTTTCTCTCTCTAATCCATTTGATTTGTTTTGCTCTTGCAAAGCTGTAAGATAGTCTCTTACCTAGTTAGACAAATCAAAGTCATATTGCAGGAAACTCATACATCAATACATATTTTTCCAAATGTGACAGAAATTTTGTTTTACTTGTGATTAATGCATTGCATTTTAAGTGTTTTTGCTGTAGAAAGTGCTGAAAAGTGCAATTTTTTTGTTTTTTTGTTTAGATTGAAAGCATTTTTGTCAAACTATCTTTTTTTTAAGTAATCTTTGAAAATTTGTTATTTTATATTTTTACATCTTTAATAAGTCCAAATTTTTAAATAGCAAAAATATGTTTTAGAACTGCAGAAACTGTTCTGATTTTTTTTGTAATCAAGATGATTAAATGTTATTTCTTCTGTTTTACAAATCCTTAACATTTGAATTGTTAAGAATGTTATGTATATATTATATTTCACATTATGTAAAAATTGATACAAGTAAATATCAATCTCCATTTTTCTCTTTCAAGTTCATTGTTTTTATTGAGGAGAGTTTAAGGAATGAAGTAGTCTGCTAAGAAAGCAACACTTTTTTCTTCAATAATTTTTTCTAATGTTTATTTAAAAATGTTTTGAAAATCTTATGTTGCAACTGTTTATAAAATAGTATAGTTATACTTATTGTTGAATTTTGCTTGATTATATTGATTGTTTAAAAAATATGTGTTGGTAATTATTTAGGAAGTAAGAAATTTCAGTACTTTTTCTGTTTCACTGGTGCAAATTTCACTGTTGGCCTTATTGGTGAAAATACACAATATAAACATAAAAAATATTAATAAATATTAGTTCTCATTAGTTTTTCATCCAACTTTGATGTACTATGAAAAAGATGTTACTGATAAGAAAAGACCATGATTTGTTTTTAAAATGTAATGATAAAATTTACCAGCAGGAATATTTCATTTGGCATTGATTTTATCATTTTTGGCGAGTTTATCGCCTGCGCTGGGGAAATGAAAAAGTACCCAAATTTCATTAACATTTTGTACTATATAATAATGGAGTGTTGTGGTATCATACAAAGTTATTTAAGATAAATTGCTTAAAATTTTATTGCCATCTTTCCTTTTCTAAATTAAAATGTTTAAAAAAATTGAAATTTTTTGATTTGCAAGATAGAGAGGGTAATTATACATCTGAAATTACCTAAGAAAAATAATTCACTTTTCTGTCTTGTATTTCTAAATTTTTCATGTACAGTATTTTAGTTAAAAAATGCTAATCTAATTTTTTTTCAATGTAATTGGGAAGAAAAAAAAGATATGTGCATGTTGAAAATTACTTTAGTTTAAAAGTGCTACGTATTTGCAACAAATGTGTGCTTTGATGAATATGATATTGCTTGTTTCTTTTTGTTTTACATTATTAAAAAAACAACAGAAATATTATAACCTGATTCAATGAATAATATGAAATATATTTTGAAACAGATCTTCAAAACCTGATTTGGTAAAATAATCTGTCATACTAAGGCATCCCTCATATAATACAGTTAATTCGTACTCTGCTATATCGAAATCGTGTATGCCATGATTTTTTTGTTTAATTATTTTAATTGTTATTTTATTTATTTATTGAATTAATTATGCTTGCACATAATATGGATCAGGGAAATCTGTACCTGGTTGTGTCAAAACCGTGTCATATGAAACTTTGAAATAATATAAATCTAGACAATATTTAAAGTGCTATATCGAATTCTAGTCTTAATGTGTAAAATTTTATGATAGCTGAAATTTCATTCCAATAAAGCATACAATTGAAGAAATAAGTTAACAAGTTTTTAATCAAAGGCAATAAAATGAAATACAAAAATTAAAAGTGCAACAAAAAATATATTCAGAAGATAATTATTATTATAAAATAAATAGAAATGGCTTATTAGGATTACAAAATTAATTTTCATCATCACACTCATCAAAAGTTATAGCTAGTCTATTTTTTTCTTCAAAGTTTGTTGAAACTCCTCTTCACTAATTATTTACTCATTATTACAAAAGTTATCTGACATAGTTGTAATTTCCTGTTTGTTTCGATCTTGTAATTTTTTCAGAATTTTTCTATGAGGAGCTAAAGTACTTTGCAATTCGCTTTTAAATTGTCTGCTATGTACTAAAGAAGGGTTTTTTTCAAAAACAACAAAAAATTTCAATTAAAAATTAATTCAAGTTTTATATTGGGTAATATCAAGACAATGTTTTACAAGTACCATGTTATATGAGGGACGCCTGTATGTACAGATATGTATATTTTTAAAGTATCATCAACAACATAGTTAAATTTTACTTAACATTTTTCAACTATCTTATGTTATTGAAGAATAGTATTAATCTTCACATATAATGTATTTTCATAAAACAAATTATAATATGCATAATTTTTTACTGTGGACATTTCAAACGTGCAAGAGTTTCAATGTGCATAAATTAAAAACACTTCAAATTATTAAGTTGGTTTTTTTAATGCGGTGGTCTTCAAACTTTTTCGACTCATGGAACCCTTAGCACTCGTAAGGTGCTTTCAGGAACCACATTCCACACTTAGAAGATTATGTCTTAACATAATATTTAAAGTAGATCAACATGTTAAAGGTAATTTATATAAAGACAATTAAAAAAGTATTGCATTTGTTATTAAAAAGTTTAACTTAGTTTGCTCACATTAATAGTATTAATTTGTGATCCAAACATCATTTACCCATACATACATTATATTTAGTAAATGTGATATGTTCTTGCGGGGGTTTTACGCAAACTGTTGAAGTCTGAGTCTTGAAAATATCTACAGTCATATTTCCTATTCTGCACTTAATTTGTTTTTATATTTTTTTGTTGCCACTCATATTGAGAAAAAATTTACACTTAAATACATCATTCTGAATAGCATTAAAATGTTTATAGCTGTGTGAGAAATCTTGTGTATTTTGTATGAATTTGCAATGTAACATTTAGGAACTGTTCATACTTAAATTGAGATTTTAGCATTGAATACTTTATGTCAATAAAGTGTTCCTTCTTCTTTACAGGTTTGTTTTTCTCCCCACAAATGAAAAAAAGGAGCATTTTCCATTAGAAAACTATTTTGTTTTGCAAAACTGTACTGATGAGTATAAAATTATTTCATAAAACCCCACTACATTAATTTTTTTCTTTATACCTCAAATAAAAAAAAAAAGTTTAAATATATTTCGAAACTTATATTTTATTATAATAAAGTTTGAAAAGTATTTCAAAATAAAGTTAATATGTATAGATAAAATTCTCATTTTTAGTAATGACTAGGATGAGCTTTAAATACTTGTAATTACACAAACTTCATAGAGAACATGAATCCATTTTGCATCCACATTTATAATTTCCTTTGCAATTTTCTACTGTGACTCATGGAACACAGTTTGAAGACCACTGTTTTAAAGTATTCATTATTTATATATATATATATTACACATAAATTTGCAATGGTAGTTTCAAACAACTGAAACTGTCTTAGAGTTTCTGATAATAATTAATCATAGATTATATTTGTTTTTGCTTTCCTTAAAAATATCTTTTTTTTAAAGTACTTGTGATTTTGTATAATATCCTTATTGTGTACTGTTTACTCTGTTCTGCATTGCAGTACTAATTTTAGAATTAATTGGAATATAATTTTACTCAAATATCTGAATATATATTTTTTCTCCAAATGATATATTTTCTGATAAAAATTACCTGGAAGACCCTGTAATATGTATCGAATAATTGTCATTTGCTATTTTTATGATAATCTTCTGTCATTGTAGTTACTTTTAGAATAGTTAATATAAGATAAACCAAGTATTCCTTAAAGTGTAATTCTCAGTAAAAGTAGCATAATTATAAAAATTGTATAAAATTCACAAACACTCTTGTACAAAATGCTCATCTTAAAATTGGATATTTTTAAAATAACTTTTTTTTTTCAGTTTAAAAATATAAAGCTTTATGTACATTTAATACTAGATTTTTTAACTTTTGAACATGTTTGATACAATTTTTATTTAGTTTTTTCAGGTGAAATATTTTGACTGTATAGTAATATATTTCATCTTATTGTAAACTTTTTATTATAACTGAAAAATTGTCAACCAAATATTTTTAATGAACATATTTCGAAAATATTTTTTGTAAGTTTTTAAATTATATTATTTAAAATCAATTGTATTGTCAGTATATATTTTGTCCTAGTGTAATATTTTATTTTGAATATATTGAATATCTTTGTTTTATGTACTTAAATTGTCAAGAATTTGTGTATCAATATTTAGAATGTTGTTATATTATTTGTCTTTATAAAAAGCAAGCAGGCTCTCTGATCTCACCCCCCACAAACACACACTTCTTCTTTCAAAATACTTGATTTCAGATAAATAATTTTTCATTTTTTGGTACTTCCGTATTATCGCAACCATACTCACGACATTATATGAAATGAAGCACTTGCTTGCAAATTCAGTGCGTACGACACAGGCGAAGTCGGGGTTGCCAATTTGGCGAGTTATCTTGAACTTTGGCATTGTTGTGATAGTACATAAGTACCTATTTTTTTAGGTAAGTGAATATAATAATATATATTGAATATATATAAAATATGCTGAAAAATAATTTGCCATATCAATTTCTCAACCCATTGAATGCTTAAACAATTAATTAGTTTCCTTCTAGCATTTTTTTTTAAAGTTTTGTATTATTTTTGTGATAAAAATATTAGTCTGAATTATAGTACTATTTTAATTTTAAATTCAAATATTATATTGATTAATTATCAAATATTTAATCCTATTTTAAAATTATGAAATCAATTGAAGTGTAGAATAGGAGGCCTATTGGCGAAAGTTTTGTGGCTGCTGAAATCGGTGACCAAAAAAGCAATTAATTAAGAAGAACACATGACATCTGCAAAAGGCCACATATCAAAAATCAAGATTTACCAAACTATACAGTTTGCCAGAATGAATTCGTTATCTCGCCATGATATCTGCATTAAAAACACCAAATTCAAGGGGCCTACTCTACACTTTAACCGCTGAATCGTTTTTTTTTTTAAGATTTTATATTATATTTTGTTCTAAATTCAGATCTCAAAATGGAAACTTTTCATTTTATAATATTATAGTTTAATGTCATGTGAAGAATTCAATTTATGTGACGTCATGGTCGTATGGTGTGCAATCATGTTTCCAGCCAATCAGCTCTTGTGCCTCATTCTTGCCAGCTTTTGTTTTTTTTATAGACACTTTCTTAAAACCACACCATCGATTCAAAAGTATCGATATTATATTTTTAAAAAGCAAATTATTTTATTTATTATAAGCAAATATTTTTAAAAAGCAAATTATGTGTTTACCCTTGAATGGCAACTTGATTTAAATATAGAATTATATTTTTATGTTACCAATTTTTCAAATAGCAGTCTTTCGATTTTTTTTTTTATAAAAAATGATTCTTGTACTTCATTTGTCAAAAAAAATTTCTTTTATAAACTATTTTTTTTCCGGCAAATCTTGGATACATTTGCATTCTAGGTGAAAAATCTTTTCTTATTTGAAGATTTTTTCTCCTTCTTTTCCATCCAGTGTATAAAATTATCGTCTGCTTTTTTGTATCTCTGTCATCATTGGATATATTTCGGTGCATTATTTAATTCTTTTGACACGTACAGGTGAAGTTATTTTAAATTTTCTCAAGACATACAAAGAACTTTTTTTTTCTTCCAAATTTAGCTTTTTTGTGTGCCTGTTATTATTATTTTTTCTTTCCATCTTTCTTTTGTATAAGAAATACGATGAATGTTTTCTCGAATATTTCCATAAAACATTTCGTTTTATTTTTATTTAGTAAATCGCAGAAACTTAATTCACCGGACCATATTTGTGGCGATTTTTGTTGAATACTTTATGCATATTAGCTTTATGCTGAAAAATAATTTCATTTTCACTTTGAGTATTTTTGTATTGAAAAATATTCTGAAATGTATATAACCAATTGATTTCTCACATGATTCTTCAAGTACTGTTAATTTGTTTTTCTCGTTATTTGTATACATTCATTTTTAGCAGCTTTGTTGTAGACTTTTCAGCCGGTTTCACCAGTTTGGAATGATGACTTCAAAAGAAGATTGTTAACATGCATCGCTGAAAGGCTTTGAAGCTCAATTCGCAATATTTGCATCATTTTACCCCTAATTTTAAAAAGAATATTTTCGAATAACTTTTTGCCTATCTTATAAGATGTTTCAAAAGACAAGAGTTTACTGTATAGTTATTTTGCTTCTTTTTCCCCTCGCTTGTTGTTTCGGATGATGTATTCAGAAATAAAAGGTGTAAGTACTGAATCTCTCTCTGTTTGGCGCGATTTTAAAAAATCACCAACTTGTGTTGCACTCTTGCTTGTTGATCTCGATAGTTGCAAACCCTGCAGAAGACTTAACACAGCTCTGAAATCGGTTCAGTTACTACAATTGGCGCTCTTATCAATTTCGGAAAATGCGAAAAAAAAATCGCCCCAAGCAGTGGACGATTCTGTACTTATGCCCCCCAAAAAAGCTTCTTGTGTCTTGTATTATCTCCTGTAATATAATGATCTCTGTACAGAAAAAACAGGAGACGCATTCAAAGAGCTGTGTTTCAAAGATGTCATCCTTCTGAATGTTAGTAGTTTATCAGAAGTGTCTAATAAAGATTTGCCAAATTAAAATCAATGTCTCTGTTTACCTTATTTAACCACACGAATAGTAATAATACGCAAGTATCGTTTATATAACGGCGTATACTATGTAAGATTGGGAACACTTATGCCCTGAGAACCGTTTACTTTTCTTAAAATTCTCTAAGTAAACAAAAGAAGAAATTTCGAACTTTTTCACAATTACTACTTTTATTTACTCGTGATTTCTAAGTTATCATCTCTAAAAATAATCATTTTTTCCCAATTATTTTTTGCATGCAATCCTTTTCTCCCTTTCACTCGCTGCAGTTGAGTGAAAGGGGGCTGCATGACAGTAATATTTAATTAAAGAAAATAAAATTTTACTGGAAAAAGTGTGCGTGATTTTTTTTTTACTGAAAGAAAAAACGCGAGCCTAAAATTTTTCAATTCAAAACTAAGTGAGCGTTAGGGATGGCGATCTTAGATCGAAAAATCGATTTCTCGGGCCAAAGAAATCTATGTAGCACTGAATCGATATTTTATCCTAGAAAATCAACATTCGATATTTAAACACTTTTTATCGCAGGCAATTGTGCACCTGAAGTATGATCCTATACTTTACTGGCAAGAACAAAAAAACTATTTATCATCACGTTCACTCAATAGCCATGATCTATATGAGTATCGTGGGATCATCTGTTCCCTTTTGAGTTTTTTTCGATTGCCGGCCACATCATGAGTGATGAGCGGAACCACTTGGATCCCTGTAGACTTGAGAGACTGTTGTTTTTAAAAAGGTTAGATATTAAGCACATTGGGAACTATATAATCTATTTTCTAATTTTTTTAATGTAACAAATACATTTAGAAAAAAAAAGTCTTTTATACCTGATACTTGGATATGGTAATAAAAATAATTGTAACTGTCCAATTCTCTGAAATAAAAAAATCACCTGATTTTACTGATAAGATATCATTTATTATGGTATTTTTCTTGTTTTTCATAAAAGGGGTTTATATTTACATTGTAAATGCAGGCTTGAAAAAAAACGATCTTTTAGACCTCGATTTTTTTGTGAATCGATTCATCAGGTTACGACTCAAATCGATATTTTTCGGAAAGAATCACCATCCCTAGTGAGCGTTGCCGACTGGAGCACGATTGATGTTGACTGGAGTCGAGTAAATCCTGTAACGTCGTAACTGCCAACGGGGATCTGTGTCTTGGGTGGACCAGACACTCACACGTGCATCTTGCAGCTGCAGATATAAGGTTGCGGCGTGGCCAACCTCGCAACCCCTTTTTTGACCCCCGAGGAATCGAACCCCGCCGACCGGAGGATGGAGGAGAGATGCTTTGAACTTACTCGGGAGCGGTGGCCAAACGATTCCTCCTCTCACAAATTATTGGACTCTAACAATCTTTAATTAAGTTTAATAACTTTAATGTATAATTCAGTAAATAATATTCAATAGTTGTGACGCAAATAAATTCAATATTTAAATTAACCAAGAATACGCTACCGTTATTCTTTCAAACCTTACAGCTTGGAGTTTGGGTGGCAGCGCTTTGGATAAAAAGTTAGCATTCAGGACCCGTGAAAGGAGGAAGTTTTGGGTTTTTACGGACGGACCGCAAGGAGGGAAAAAGATATCTTCGAAGTCATTTCGCGGGTGAATTCAGCTTCGAAGGAGAGCGTCTTGCTGAAAGAAAGATCGAACCGATTTATATATTTTACGGCCGGAGGGAAAGAGATTTTCGGAAGCCGTGCTGCGATTGAATTCAGCTTCGGAGGAGAGCGTCTTGCTCAAAGAAAGATCGAACCGATCTATATATTTTACGTACGGAGCATCCGGAGGGAAAGAGATCTTCGGAAGCAGTGTTACGAGTGAATTCAAGACTGGTCAAACTGACCACACTTATTGTTGGGGTGGAAAATTCAAGATTGGTCAAAAGAACCATTGTTCGTACTGAAGAATTCAAAACCACAATAGTGCCATATTACTGCACAGAATTTGCTTCCGACAGCAAGCGGAGTACTTCAAATGGGTGAGTACTGCTATATTTTTGAGTTGCAAACTGCATATTGTATTAGGAATTTTGGTTAAAATATGTTCTTTACAAACTTTGAAATACTTAGTGTTTTTTCTTGCATGGGAACAGTGTTATTTTGTTTCTAGCTAATTGTAATTGTATTTCAAGCATTGTGTGCAATTTTAGCTTAAGATTTATTGTGTTTTAAGTCTCTTGAATGATTTTGATTATTTTAAGTGTTAAGTTTTTCTTTGTGTATGTCTGTGTGTGCATGGGACCAGTGTTATTGTATTACTAGAGAATAGTAACAATAGTGCAAAATTTAGCGTGATATTTATTTGATATTGTTTAAAAATGGCTTTCCTTGGTAAAGGGAAAAAGCAAGATATGTTGCAACTTGCTGAGGAATTAGGAATAAATGCCACCTTAAATATGACTGTCCCTAGCATAAAAATTGCAATCACTAACAGTGAGGGTTATGAAGAGGAATTTGTTAAAAATCTGTATGAGACTATCATTGCAAATGGAAAAAGGGAGGAGGAGTTAGAAAGTCTGAAAAAATTAGATTGGAGGAGTTAAAAAGGGCTGAAAAAATGAGTGAATGAATGAATGCGCAAGAGCCAAATCTGGCTATACTGCGCCAAACATTTGTGAAAATCTGTGATCTAGACGGGAAAAGAAAGAAAGGATAAATTGAATGACAAGAAGGAGGGTCGAAAATAAAGAAGGATCACTAGGGTACCCCAGGTTCGTGAGACCCGTGTTTACCAAAGATAGTAAACCCCTTGGGAAAAGGAAAAGATCCTGAAAAAATGAGATTGGAGGAGTTAGTAAAGGAGCAGGCATTGAAAGAGAAAGAATTACAGCTGAAATTTGATTTAGAAAGGTTTAAAATAGAATCCGGAATTAGGGTAAACGACGAATCAAACGATTCTATAAATACATGTTCTGCAACCTCTAATTTAAACTTTAAAAATTTGATCCCAGATTTCGATCCTAAGCAGTCAGATATTAGTTTATATCTAGTGATCTTCGAACGCCAGGCTAAAAGGGCGTCATTAGAAAAGAAAAAGTGGGTAGGGCAATTATTGGGTTTGTTAACTCTAGAGATCGTGCAATTTATTGCTCGTGAACCGGAGGAACAAGCCGAAAATTACGATTATGTAAAAAAATTATTACTTAAAAGATTCAAGTTAAGTCCGGAGGTCTTTCGGCAAAAATTTGTCCAACACCAGAAGAAATCCGATAGCACCTGGAAGGATTTCACTTTTGAAATTACAAATTATCTAGATGAGTGGCTGATTGGCTTATATAGAAATAAATACATTTCAAGATCTTAAAGATCTAATGGTGGTAGACCAATTAAAAAAACGCGCCAATGCTAGTATGAAAGATCATTTTTTAGATAATTGGGCAAACCATAAATCAGCTACTCAAACAGCAGAACTCTTTGATAATTATGAGGACGTCCGAAAGGTAAATTCGAAACCCATGGATAGGTTGGGCAGGAATGATAAAATTTTGACATACTCAGGGGTCAAGGAAAAAGAAAATAGATTTGGGAAAACTTCCCCCAGATTAGAAGCATCTCTTCCGGAGAGTACTAGAGAGATAACTTTTGAAAAACGCGTGATACAGAGATGTTATCATTGCAATATGCCCGGACATATAAAAGCCGTTTGCCCTAAATTAATAAAAAAAAACCGACGGAAACTCTAAATAATATTGAAGGAAATGAAACCTGGATTTTCTTAATTCGTATGTAACAAAGAGCTCTGTGAATGGTCACGAGATAGACATTCTTGGAGATACGGGAGTGACAATAGATTTAGTATGTGCAAAATACATTAATCCTTCTTTCTCTGGTGAAAATGTTTGGTTAAAACAACCGTTAAGCCCAGAATTAGTTTGTTTACCTTTGGCGGTCGTGGAATTTTCCGGAAATTTCGGAACGGTGCAAACTAAGGCAGCGGTTTGTGGAAATCACTTAAACCAACACTGTCGATATTTCCTTGGAAATAAAACGGCCGAGCTGATAAAAGAAAATTTAGGCTGTGATTTCCTTCCAGTTGAACTAATCAATGCTGTCCAGACAAGGTCTCAAGTCAAAGTGGCTAGAGAAGAAAGGGGGGTAGATAGTGGTGATGCTAAGAAAGGGAAAGATGAGACTATAATTGTTTCTTCGGATGCAGAGAACGAAATTTTAATACCTGCACTCCAGGAATATGTTCCGGAATTAGCGCTGCTAAGGGTTAATCGAGAAGATTTAATCAATGCTCAAAAAAATAGCGAGGAGATTAAATCCTTATACGAACAGGCAGCCAGTCAGGTGCCGGCTACAAAAAAGGTTTATTCGCTAGAGAATGGATTACTGGTCGAAAATCGCGAAGATAAGTTAGATAACGTGGTGAAATTAATAGTAGTGCCGGAAGGGTGGAACGACCAAATTAAATCATTGTGTCATGAGGGAACATCTGCACACCTGGGAATTACGAAATCCAAAGACAAATTAAACCGATATTTTTACTGGCTGAATTGCTATAAAGATATGGAAGAGTTTGTAAAAACTTGCGATCAGTGTCAGAGGGCTGGGAAGCGAAATGATAAAAAGAAAGCTCCACTAAAATTGGTCCCTGTTATTCAGGAGGTTTTTACTAAACTAAATAATGATGCATGTGGGCCTCTCCCGATCACATCTAAAGGAAATTGATATCTTATCACGGCCATTTGCATGTCATCAAAATTCCCTGAAGCTATTCCGGTGTCTGATATTAGTTCCGTTAGTGTCACAGATGCGCTGTTAAACATCTTTAGTCGGATGGGGTTTCCCCGTGAAATACAATGTGACCAGGGTACTTCTTTTACTAGTGCTCTGACTACCGAGTTTTTTGAAAGATTCGGAATATTTGTCAGGCATAGTTCTGTGTATCATCCACAGAGTAACCCTGTTGAGCGATTTCATCGAACGTTGAAACGACTCTTTCGAGTCTTATGTTTAGATGCAGGCTCCGAATGGGACAAACATCTTCCGTCAATTCTTTTAGCGTTACGGACTGTATCTCACGAAAGTACAGGGTATACACCGTCAGAGTTGGTGTATGGGGAAAATTTGCGAACCCCAGAGACGTTAGTAATGGAACACTGAGTGGAACCGGAAGAAGAAAGTGATCTCGTCACTGAATATATGTTTAAGTTAATAAATAGGTTAAAAAGATGTCAAGAAGTAGCTATAAATAAAAGGGAGGAAATGCAAGTTAAGCGGAAAACTTGGTATGATAAAAACGCAGTAAAATGTGAATTTAAGGATGGGGATTTAGTCCTAGAGTGTTAGCTACATCCAGAGCAAATAAATTAGCAGTGCAGTGGATAGGTTCTGGGACAACTTTAAATAAAATTTCGGAAACGAACTATTTAGTCGAAATCCCCGGCATACGAGAAACATCTCAAATCTATCATATAAATATGCTAAAACCATATTACAAAAGGCAAGAACACGTTAACGTAATTATTAATGATGAAACGCAAAACTCTCTCGCAGACCAGGAATTAGAAAAATCCGTACTTAGAAAACAATTCTCTCGTTTATGATTTCGAGGACGTAATCCAGGCTAGCGAGTTGAACAAACAAATTCACGACAAACAAATGGATCGACTGCGCGAATTATTAAATAAATACTCTAAATGTTTTTCAAACAATCCCGGTTTAACTAATCTGGTTGAACACGAAATCCAGTTAGTTAGCGATCAACCAGTTAGGACGAAGCCCTATCGAATTTCGCACCGACAAAATGAAATTTTAAAAAATGAAATTAACCGAATGTTAAAATTAGGAATAATTGAGGTAGGAGAATCGGATTACATGTCCCCTATGATTTTAGTTGAGGTAGCTGGAAAAGAACCTCGTCTATGTATTGATAACAGGAAATTAAACGGGATCATTAGAACGGAATATTTTCCCCTTCCGAATATCGAAGAACGCGTAGAAAAAGTATCGGCGGCTAAATTTATTACCGTCTTAGATTTATCTAAGGCAGTGTTTCTCAAACTGTGGGGTGCGCCCCCCTGGGGGGGACGCGAACATATCGAAAATAAAAGATTTAAAAATAATTAATTTACTGGAATGATTTGAAACAAAATACTTTCAGACATAATAAAAAATGCACTTTTACTCTGATATAATTTATAGGTGCGTGCGATATTAAATGAACAAAAATAAAAACTTCTTCAACACCTAATTATCTATCTTTGATTCTATAACCAAATAAAAAAAACTTTTATTTGATTTGCTGTAATCCCATGATCAGAGATTTTTTTACCATGCTTTCTGTTTAAACCTAACATACAACTCTTCAGAGAAAAAACCGATCCCAGACGCAGAATCGAAAAAATTTAGGAACATAAAAAATTCATCACTGTCATTATTTTTGAAATACTGCACATTATAGCTGTAATCTGTTTAAACTTCTAAGTTATTGGTACAGTTAGTTATGTCCCCTCTCTTATGTATTTGTTTCTCATTTAGGGAAGTTGTAAGTAATATATATATTTCTTTGTTACGCTTTTTTCCATGCAAAAGAGTTTTTTGATATTTGGAAAACCACGGAGAGCACACACACTTTGAAGAATTACTTGGCCAAAACTTATTTTTACGAGCATTCTATACATATAAAGCATAACACGAAAAACGTTTTACCCAATTTCATATAATCATAATGAATACACTTTTCACCCGGAAGTGGTCGCGCGGGACGCACAGATTACGAAATCGTTAATTCTGGCAAAACTGTTTAATTGTTACCAAAGAAAAATTGAAAAGTCCTCTTGAAAGTAGGTAAGTAAACTTTCGCTTAATTAAATTATTCACTGGAATCACGATTTGTATCGTGTACAATAAAATAATTATAAAAAAAAGGATTAGAGTGACTCAATAACCCCGCTCGACCGTATCGAGTGTGCGTCTGTCCCGGGTTAAAACATGTTGAAGTCTTTCCGCTTTAAATATTAAAAATAATACAGTTACTCTTCATCGTAATTTTATATTATTGTTCATTATTTAACATCAAATATAAATGCTAATTCTGTGAGGCTTAAACTTACCATTCGCTTAAAACTAATTACAATTTGAGCAACCATTTTAAAAAGATCATTTTACATTTTTGTAAACATTGTCGAGCATTTGGCTTTGCTCTCCTTACAATTCAGCTATTATATCAATAATGTTTTATTTTCTTATAAATGAACTCGGGCAAAGAGCGGGCACTTCAGCCGGTAGACGTTCAATGTATCAGTGCTGCACAGAGTATTTTATAATTAATTAATTAATACTAAATTAAGATCAAGTTTAATAAGTATTAACGACTTCCATGGGCTTGTCTTGCAAAGCAAAGTTTTTATAAGGAATGCTTATGATTAGAAATTCACCCTCTGAGTTCTTTTTCTATATTTAGCAGATATCTATATTTTGTCTTCTAAGCAGCCACCGCATTTTGCAATATGTTCAATTTAAAAATTAGAGAAAGGAAAAATAACATAATAATTATCCTATTATTTTATTTATTTATTTATTTTTTGCTTAAAAGTAGTATACAAAATATTAATACTTGCTACTAATTTGTATGGTTTATAATTAAGATCGCCTATTGTAGCTTTAGCGTCAAAGTGCATTATTATTGCATTCAGTACATTATTAATGTATAAGGGGGGCGCGATAAAAATTGTGATCGAAAAGGGGGGCGCCAGTATTTAAAGTTTGAGAAGCACTGATCTAAGGGATATTGGCAAATCCCTTTGAGTAAAACTGCACAGCGATACGCAGCCTTCTGTACTAGCTTTGGTACATACAGACCCCTAAGGATGAGTTTCGGATTAAAGAATGCTCCATATTTCTTTAGTAAACTCATGGCTGAATTACTTAAAGATCTAGAGGATTTCGTTGTCCCGTATCTAGACGATATCGCAATTTTTTCAGAAACTTGGAAGTCGCACCTTAAACATATGGAAACGGTTCTGCAGAGAATAAAGAAAGCTAAGTTAACTATAAAACCTTCAAAGTGTAGGTTTGCGCAACAAAATTTCAAACTTTTGGGTCACATTATGGGTCAGGGTTTTCGCACCCCTTCCGAGGTCAGAGTTCAGGCTGTTCTAGAGTTCCCTACCCCTCGCACGAAAAATCAAATGGGCCTTCTTAGGTCTTGCGGGTTATTACCAAAAATATATAAATCTGTTCTCGGTAATCACTGCTCCGTTGACGGACGCGTTGAAGGGAAGAGCAAAGAGGGGAGAAATTAAGGGGACGACCGAGTGAAAAAACGCATTTCGAGAACTAAAGGGGAAACTAACGGATAAGCCCGTCTTATACGCGCCAAATTTTGAACGAGAATTCATTCTTCAAACGCAGGTATGGGAGCAGTTTTAACTCAATTAAATGAACAAGGTGAGGAGCATCCAATCCTTTACCTGAGTAAGAAATTTTCAGAGGTAGAGAAGCGTTATTGTACGACGGAGAAGGAATGTGCTGGTATTGCTTTCGCAATTAAAAAGTTACATTATTACTTAGATGGAAATTCATTTTTAGTTATGACCGATCACAACCCGTTGGTGTGGTTGAATAGAAACGTTAGTTCTAACCCTAGATTGATGCGATGGGCTTTGACTTTGCAACCATATAATTTTAGAATTGTACATCGGTCGGGTAAAAGTCACAAAAATGCAGATAGTCTCAGCAGATCGGTGATTAATATTTCGGAATTGTTAACAATGTTCTCTTGCTCATAAATAATAATTGTGTGTGTTGTTTATAATGTTTTTTTAGTTAAGGGTTAATAATTGTGTTAATTTGGTTTATTTACTAGTACTGTATATTATATCGAATGGAGATGCATGTCAAAAGATAAAGCCATGAAAAGCAAATGTATTAATATACTTAATTTTGTGTATCGGGTTTTAAAATAGACATGAGTATTTAGTTTACGCAAGAGGCATATTGTGAAAAATATTTTGTGTGTAAGGTTGTACACTTCGCATATCATATCAACATGTCGTTAGTATAATTTTTATTAAGTATTGTGGCGAAGAATATTTTATGTGTAAGATCTTACACTAGCATATTTGATGTAACATGTTGTTAGTATAATTGATAATAGACGTTGTGATAGGAGTGTTTATATTTTTATTTAATGTTATAGTATGCTTTCTTATATTGCTATTGATCATTTTCGTAATATGGATTTGTGTAAGTTCCCTAACAAGAACACTCACTCACTAGAAATAAGTAATTCCAAATTTAGCTCAGCGTTTTTCTTTAATAGTTAAAAATTGCAACTCAGAAATATGTTAGTGCTTGATGAAGGGATGTGCCGGTAATTTGTCGGTTGTTATCATCATTCCAGGTAAACTTGTCCCAACGGAAAAGTTCTATAAGAGAGGGCGAGAGCTGTAACGTCGTAACTGACAACGGGGATCGGCGTCTTTGGTGGACCCGACACTCACACGTGCATCTTGCAGCTGCAGATATAAGGTAGCGGCGTGGCCGACCTCGCAACCCCTTTTTTGACCCCCGAGGAATCGAACCCCGCCGACCGGAGGATGGAGGAGAGATGCTTTGAACTTACTCGGGAGTGGTGGCCAAACGATTCCTCCTCTCACAAATTATTGGACTCTAACAATCTTTAATTAAGTTTAATAACTTTAATGTATAATTCAGTAAATAATATTCAATAGTTGTGACGTAAATAAATTCAATACTTAAATTAACCAAGAATACGCTACCGTTATTCTTTCAAACGTTACAATCCGATTAAGTGTACCGTAGTGGAACCTGAAGCTTTATCTAGATTTACACTTCAGCAAAACGTGCCTAAGAAATTATTACTTAAAAAAAACCCGATTGGGCTAAAATAGAATTTGGCCAAATGCTTTAATATGGGAGGGGAAGGGGCACGGTCTCTAAATTTTTTTAAGTAAGAAACACGCTGAATCTTCTACACTAAGTTCCAAGTCCTAGATAAAACTCAGTATACCAATGTACTACAGTTTTGAATAACGCGCTAAGATTCGTTTTGGTACTAATTGGCGAATAAAGCGACTCTATTTCCGGTAGATTTTGCGGCTGAAGCTTTGGATGCTTTAAAAATAAATTTTGAGTCTTGTATGTCCAGATTTTGATGTAATTGCGAATGTCGTTAATCCATAAAAGCAGTGAAATACGTTTCACGCGAAAAAGCCTAAATATCTGTTAACACAAAATAATACAATGTTTCCGACAAACTCTATGTATTAGGTTGGAGAAAAGAAATCTGTTATTTTTGCATGAAATTCAAAACTTTTTTTAACATGTTTCGGATTGTCCGATTGAGAAAGAAGTCTCGGCCTTTATTGGGGAAAAATTCCGGTAATCAATTTTCACAATCTTCTCTTGATCTCAATTTCTTATCACTCTGGAAGTTTTGCAATGCGAGAAAAAGGTGGTAATCGTTTGGTGCTAGGTCCGGACTGTATGGTGGATGCATTAAAACTTTCCAACCAAGCTCTTAGAGTTGCTGGCGAGTCACTACAGACGTGGCGTTGTCCTGATGGAACACAACACCTCTTCTGATGGTCAATTCTGGCCTTTTCTGGTCAGTCACTAGCTTCAAACGATCCAGTTGTTGACAGCAGATATCTGAATTTAGTGTTTGGCTCTACGGAAGCAACTCATAATAAATTATTCATTTCCAGTCCCACCAAATACACAGTAGAACCTTCCTGGATGTTAGTCCTGGTTTGGCCACCTCTTAAGCTGCTTCACCGCGCTTTGTCCACAATCGTTTTCACACAATATTGTCGTATATGACCCATTCCCCCCCTCTCAGTCACCATCCGTTTAAGAAATGGGTCGATTTCATTCCGTTTGGCCAGGGCTTTGCAGATGGAAATTCGATCCATCCTACTTTGGTGTGGCACCCAAACATCGCACTTCTTTTTGAATCCAACTTTGCTCAAATGGCTTAAACTGTTTTATGGTCGATCTTAGTTCCTGGGCGATGCAACGACTACTAACATGCCGGTCAACTTCGATTATTTCTGTGATTTTATCGAAATTTTCGATGATGGGTGCGGGACAACTTTAACATTAAAAATGCCTGAACGGAATCGACGAAACCAAAATTGCACGTAATTAGCTGTTACAGTATCGGCACCATTCACAATTTCAGCCACCTGACTTGCATTTTCGCATTTATCAAACTGTAAAATGTACCGAATTTTCTCTTCGTTGATTTCCATTTTTAACACCATGTAACTCACAACTGAATGGACCAAACTAAAAACAGCTAAATATTTTTTTATTGCGAAATGCCACCTTGACAACGAGCATAAATTTGAAATTGTTTGATTGATACTTCACGAGATATCGACACTACAGCCATCTACTGAAAAAATAATGGATTTCTTTTCCCGAACCTAATATTTCATGAATTTTTATTATTATTATTATTTATTTATTTATTTATTTTTTTTACTCTTCTGGGAATAAACAAAGTACGGGAAACATCCTGGCTTTTAAAATACCCTCAGAATAGAGTCAATTTTGTTTATCTAAGCTACTTCTCTTCCCTCCACCCCTCTAAACGCCACATCGGATCTCTCATCAGTTGGTTTGAGAATTCGGTGACCAGTGGGAATAAAAATCAGTAAGTTTAAGTCGGGTTTTTTTTTAAATAATTTTTTACGAGCCTAATGGCAAAGAGCTCCGGGAGAAAGCAAACCTATTTTGCTTAAAATGAAGATGTAGTTTCCTAAGCTCTTGTTCCCACGTCATCCAAGAAAAACATGAAAAGTATGTGCAGTTATTTAAACGCACATTCCAATGGTGAAATGAATAACAAAATGGACGACATTGAAGAATTTGTTCATAAATTGATGCTGAAAAAGGCAATGCAAATAAAACTATCAGATTATTTTCCAAAAAAATAAATGTTTTGTTTTTCAAAAAACTTGAAAATTTTGTATTAAATTTCATTAAGCTCTGATGAAAGCTTTTGAAACGATGAAAGTATGATTTTTATTAAATAAATGCATGTATACGTGTCTGTGTAGATTAAATCAATTCTTATAAACGTAATGGAGTAACTTCATGGACAGACTGTGACGCCAGTAAGTAATCACGTGATTCCAACGTCAATAAATGCACGTGTGAATTCATAGCGTTGGTTTTCCTATATGTTTGTTGACGTCGTTCTTGTATCTTAATTTTATCCAATTCAAAACACATGATATCATTGTATTTTTTGTATATTTTAGAATATATATTTGTTAGGAAATAATCTTAACAACTCTTTTACATAATTTTTGTTTTATTCTAATTTATTTATCTAATTAGGTAATTGTCTACTTCCGACTAGTGTTAGCTGGCATATTTATTTATCCTAGTTCGGTTAGATCCTAGCATTTATTTATAGTTCATGGTACACTTAGGTATGGCTCTTAGTTATTTTAGTTCTTAATTAATTTAGTAGTTATTTATTATATAGTTTTGCGCAAGAATGGTTGACAGTATAGAATTAAAACTTTTTTTAAATTGTATGATTATCGAATAACATTGATATAATTTCTTTAAAAAGAGCTTACACCTATTATTATACAACACAGTGTCAGTTAGGTGTGAATAATATAAAAAATGCTTGTTTGTAATTTTAATTAATAATTCAAAGTCAGGAGAAAATATTTATTCTGAATTTTTTCAATTTGATGATAATTTGTGAGAGGAATGTTTAAAAAATTAAAGAAATGTTTCTTTGATTTTTACCTTCCACACACAAATTATCGATTTCTAAATTATTTATAGTTATTCTTTGCTGTTAAAAATTAATGTCATTTCTTTCTTTAAATTAAAATACAATATTCTTAAGGGGAATGAAACCATTACAAAAGAGATAACAATTTTTAGAAATAATTACATTTAATTTGATATGTTATTATCTTATTTTTTTGAAGTACATATCAAACTTGCAAAAAAGTTTATTTCTTGAAGCCTGTGTACATAGAACATTAGTTAATATGAAAGTTTTAGATAAATGAAGAGAATTATCTTTTGGTAAAAGTGTTTTTTTCCCTCTTTTTTTTTTTTTTTTTTTTTTTTT
This sequence comes from Trichonephila clavipes, assembly GCA_019973935.1. Classification (NCBI taxonomy): domain Eukaryota; kingdom Metazoa; phylum Arthropoda; class Arachnida; order Araneae; family Nephilidae; genus Trichonephila; species Trichonephila clavipes. The sequence goes on along the minus strand of BMAU01000846.1, from coordinate 20,322 downwards.
GAAATCTCGGTGGCTACTTAAGAAGTAAGTATTTGTTTATCCATGATTTAACTATTTTCCTTTTTTGCACAAATCCTTAAAATAGTTTTATTTCTGAAAACTCAGTATTATGCTTGTAAAGGTAATTAAGGATGTGAGTATATGATTCATATATATGTCTCCTGTGATGAAAATTGAATTTTTTTTACAACTTCATGAATTGCAAACTTTATAATAGCATGGCTTACCAATGGGGACATTAAACACTCTATGTGAAGCATTATAAGTGTCAGACATTTGAAATAATGCCGTAATCTTGGTTTGATTTATCAATACTATAGGAAGTTCTTAATTTTTTTTCCTTTGTACTTATATGCTACTAGCTGATAAACCTGTTCTTCACACAGGTGTGAATTTATATACTATATAAATAATGTTATGCAGGAAATTTCTCTCCTCCCCCCAGTACTTCATTATTTAGAAACGGTAAATAACAATTTTCTAAAAAATATATTATATTTACTCGAGTTTACCTACCTACACTTAAAATTCAAATGAATATTTTATTTCGTTGTGGAACAGTTATTTGTTGAAAATGAATTTTTTGTTTACACAATGTATTGCGTATAAATATTTCATATATATTTTGTACAATATTATGAAGCATTTAAAGATATTTGAAAATGTTTCTAATAAAACAACATTCCTATCATTGACTGTCTGATTTACATAGTAATTATCCTTTAAAAATGTTTGGAAATTTTTTAGAAATGATTGTATAAAGTAATAAAAGAAAATACTTTTTCACTATTAAGTTAAAGAAATGAATCATATTAATATATAATTTTTAAGAAATATTCAATGTTATATGAACTTCACCTTTATATCTCGACTACTAAATATTATGCATGGATATGCGACACTTGGATCACAAATTCAGATTATTAATGCGAGTATGAACTATATTAAAAATTTACATTACAAATTCAATAATTTTTTTAATTGCCTTTGTATAAAGTGCGTATAACATGTTGAACAACTTGTTTTAAATAATTGTATAATATTAAGGAATATTTCATCAGAAAAAAGGCTGTAATTTTCACAAATTCAATTTAATTTCTTATTGAATTGCATACTTCTTTAAGCTATTGTTTATCTCATATTAGATAGAGTTAATATGAAAGTTTTTGATTATAATAATAAATATTTACCCTTTAATGAAAATGAATCTTATTTTTATAACACAATGAATTGCAAATAAGATAGAAACATTTTAATACAATATGGAAATAAATAGTTGCATAAAATTTCCATCCACATTTTCTACTAGTTATGTCTCTTGACCAAATATTTATGTTTAGTGTTAAACACTCGAGTTCCATTTCATGCAAATTTAAAACTTACTCGGAGAAATGTATTGGCATTTTATTTTGTTATCACTAATATGTATCTAAAGTGTCCTTTTATATATAATTATACTTTTAAAAAAAGAAATCGATCATTATAATACACAAGAGCCCAAAATTTGTCTTCGAAACATATGTCACACAAAAATATCAGTGATTTTGACCAATTAACCTCTTAACACAATAATTTTGAAAAAAGATTCTCTGTAATTCTCTTCGATAAATATCATAAAATTGATCAAAGTACTCTTCTTAGGTCAATATTTGCAACAAACTCAATGCAACAAATTTATTCGGGACTTATATCATGAGATTTATTTTTGCAAAAGTATAAAATAAATCTAATCTCTATAATGATAAATCTACAAATTGTGCAAATACCAATAAATGGATATTTGTTATACATATGTAGTAAAAAAATTTGTATATGTGTGAGAGACAGGTTTTTATACCATACAGTCAAACTCTGAAAAACATATGTGTTGATACCACGCAAATATATTATTATTTTTATTTTTTTCTTAAAGAATTATGAATTCAAAAATGACTTTTTTTTATTTTGGTCATGTAGGAGTGTGAGCAGGACTTTTATATTTAATATATGGACACAAATTTATATTTTACTATATACACATTCTAATTTAAATATTTTAATGCCTTAATTTATTACCATATTTGGAATTCAATTCTCGATTAATCATATATTTTACCTTAAGTAGTGCAGCGAATAAAGATTTTTAAAATGTAGCACAATTTTTTTTATGTGTAATTTTACAAATAGTAAATGATAATTTTGATTTCTAATGTTTAAAAGTGGTTCTTATTTCATCAACTAGTATAAACATTAACAGAGCTGTAATAAAGCAAGATATTTTTCCATTTCTTTATTTTTTCTCTTTCCCTGTAATATTGTAAAATTACTAAGTAAAATAAGTTTTATAAATATATATACTTATTTTTGATATATGTGTGGTTGCATATTAGATTCTTGTGTTCTAATTTTAGATAATTAAATGCTGAAGTACCTCTGTTAACTACTCTGAAGATAAGTAAAATAAGTAAAATTTATAAGTTAACTAAACATAATATGTTCTCAATATAAATTGGTATAAAATAAACAAATATTTGCTTTTAAATATTTACATTCTTGTAGAAGTAAGTCTACATCTATCCAAAATCCTTTTTGAAGAAGTTTCATTTGTCTTACGGTGTTGAAAACATTATTCAAAGAGTGGTCAAACACATATAAATACTGGGAAGATGGTATATAATCCTCACGCTTCATCATTCTATCAAAGCACTTAGATTTGTTATAATGATATTAAAAAATGATTTTTTCTTTCTAATTATCCTTTCTATAACTGATTGAGCAATCATTTCAGCAAAATAAGACATTTTAGGAAGTAAAATGTAAATCTTTAAGAAAAAAATAATCGTACGCAATAGTAAGCAAACGACGCCATATTCACCGGTTGACGGAATCACGTGATCGTAACGTCACATGAATTTAGTCCATTTTGTAGAATATATGTTTGTTTGTTTTTCAATATCCTTTAACGCGAAATTCATCAAAAAAAAAGGAAAAAAATATTCCCATCCTCTCAAAGGATTTTCACTGTGTAAAGAAAAAAAAATGACTTACTCAACACGATATCTCCGGAATTATTAGACCTGAAGACTTGAAAATTGATAGGCATGTTTCTTTCTTGGAGTAGCAATCCACTCACAGAATGGATTTTGCGAAAATTGAACCCCCTAAGGGAGTACGAGGGGTCCACGGGCGTTATAGATAAATATTCCCGTTTACGGAAATTGACTCCTATGGGGGAGCAGGCAGTTACTGGGGTGTATCGATAAAAAAAAACCCGGTTTTTTCGAACTACTAAACCTACAGTAATAAAATTGGGTGTGCATGTTTTTTTAACAGAGTGTTTAAGCTTCACTTGTATGTAACAGAATCTTTGAACTCAATTTTCAACCACTTTAAAAGGTCAGATTAACTCGAAATTTTGCTCATTTGTGCAGAATCGATGACAATACAATAATTTAATAAATTTGTTCCATTGTCCTGATCAGGATTAACAATTTCAGATCCTATTTCTAGATTTGGTGGTGGCCGCGGTATCCGAGTGGTCAAGGTATCGGGTCGTGGCTGGCCTTGTCACGAGTTCGATCCCAGTACCACTAAAGACCCGCCGTGTAGGGCAGTGATGCACGTTAAATCTGTCGAGAGCTCAAACGTCCGGTATGGTGTGATAGTTTGGAGAAGGGAGTGCCAGCTCAGGTGTCGTCCTCGTCACCTGACCATGGTTCAAAATTACGAGGTCCGTCGCCAAAAGCCCTCGTGTAGCTGAACAGTGCGACGTTAATATTCACTCACTCACTTCAGATTTGGTGACTAATTCCAGTTTTGGCGATTAAAATATTAAGTTACAATTTAGTTCGATTAACTATAAAAGGGTGTTTTCTAGTTTTTAAACTATAATTTATTTCTCTCTTTTTTTCTTTGTTTTTTGTTGTTATTTAATTAAAATCCTCTAAGAACGGATCTTACGGAAATCGACTCTCATAAAGGGTACGGGGCTTATTGATAAAATATAATTCCGTTTTGAACTATTAGATTTAGACTTGAAATTTAGCAAGTATGTTTTTTTTGTTGTAGTAGAGGTCCACTAAAAATGGGGTTCGCGGAAATGCACTTTGGGGGAGAGTTACGACAGAGTAAAAGACAATCCTACTTCAATATTAGAAATTCAAGACCTGTCCTTTTTAAATCGAGAAGTGAATGTTATAAGAATGATTTTCAATACAATCGAACACTTAATGCTAGAACTTAGGTCTCAATAATTGATATAAATAAACAGTATATATTCATACAGCCTCATAAAATACCTAAGGAAGAGGGCAGGTAAAGGATAGTTATAATTAAAAAGATTAATTTCATTAAGTGAATTATTTAAGTGAGTCAATTGCTCTAAGTTTTGAAGATACATTGGTGGCAAAAAGTCCTGAACACACTCATTTTTTTGCGTAATTTTTGTGTTTGACCTCATTTTTCGTTATGAAATTATCGCACAATCTTAAATATTGTTATTGATTTTAATGTATTTTTTCATGCTGATTTCAAATCTGTTTGTAGATTTCATCTAAAGTAAATAGTTTCATTGATGTGTTGAAAAAACCTTGACAAGAAAGCACAAGGTCACTGATAGAATGAGTGAGTGTGTTTTCCACCAATGAAATGATCCGTTATTTGAACCAATCAGAGAGCAGTAGCGATAAAGGGTTGAAAGAAAAAGGTGAAATGTGGTTTATTGTATTGAATGCAGTTGTGTGCTTGTGGAAAATAGTGTATTGAAAGCAATTTGAAGTGCGTTTGTGGAAAATATTGGAATTATGTCTAAATTTTCATATCTGCCTGAGAATAAAAGGTACAAAATAATACATTTGAAGGAAGAAGGTTATTCTATGCGCCAAATTGCTGCTTAAGTACTTTGAAAAGATTTTAGAAACAAATTTTATTGCGGACAGGGGGCGATCAGGACGACCAAGAAAAACATCTTTACGTGAAGACAGGTTATTGCACAGAATTTCACTTTCAAACGGAAAACTTAATTCCTCGCAAATTTTGAAACAATGGACTTTGACATCAAATGTGAGTGTGTGCCCAAGAACTGGTAGAGGAAGACTGCTGGAAATTGGGTTACGAGTCTGTAAAGCGCGCCCAAAACTATTACTGACTGAATTTCAACGCAAGAGGCGACTGATGTGGTCAAGGGAACATTCATTATGGACTATTAAAGACTGGAAAAAGGTAATATTTAGTGACGAGAGTCAGTTTTGTATTTCTGGCAACCAAAGTAGTGCCTATGTAAGACGACGCACTCATGAGGAATTCCGCCCTAAGTGTCTGAAGCCCACAGTAAAGTACCCGACAAAAGTGATGGTATGAGGTTGCATGTCTTCTCATGTGGGAAAACTTCTCATCGTTAGCGGGACAGTGTGAAAGCCATGGATTACATTGAAATACTACAAAATAAATTGCTAACAACTGCGAGAGATCTTTTTGGGAATCAGTCATGGATTTTTCAGGACGATAACGCCCCTTGCCATCGTGCAAAGGTAGTCCAGAAATGGTTGAAACACCATACTGTGAATAGAATGAACTGGCCAGGACAGTCTCCCGACCTTAATCCGATAGAGAACTTATGGTTTAAAATTGGTTATGAAATTTCAAAGAAAAAACCTTCAAACAAACGTGAATTAATTGAAGCTTTAATATTTTCTTTCAACCATATTATCACGAAAGATCATCTTTTGAAATTGGTGCATTCCCCCCCCCATGCCAAAAAGATGTAGAGCCGTAATTAACGCAAATGGCTGGCCCATAAAATATTGATTTTCTAACATGTGACAACAATGTAATTTTCAAAATGCTTATATATATATATATATATATATATATATATATATATATATATATATATATATATATATATATATATATTAAATATACCTTATTTGTCAATTTTTCTTTGCATATTATGTTATTCTATATTGTTTTATTCTGCACATATTTCACATTATTGTGTTCAGGCAGCTTTACTACAAAAAATATTTTAGTCATTAAGAAACTAGTAGTAGATTTGAAATCAGCATAAAAAATACATTAAAATCAATAACAATGTTTAAGATAGTGCGATAATTTCACAACGAAAAATGAAGTCAAACACAAAAATTACGCTAAAAAATGAGTGTGTTCAGGACTTTTTACCACCACTGTAAATTTCACCATTAATGATTGCATTCAGTCTGTCAGTTATTGCTCTTCTTAACTAGCTCCTATTATTTATTTACATACAACACATTCCAAATAAACTTGGTATTGGCCCGTGAACAGTAGTTTGTTAGTCACTGCTTCTACTGAAGACGTTAAAGCGGTTTCCACCAAAGGAAGGACTTCATGTTAGGGAACTAATGACTTCCCACCGTCACGTAGTTTCGCGTGGGCAAAGTACCCATGACTGGACAATATAGAGGCTTAAATTCGAGTGTGTCAACTTTTAACCTCCCTTTGGTCTAGCCCAGGGGTGCCCAACCCAAATCGGTTGGTGGGCCAAGTAAAAATTTACTAAACTGAGGTGGGCCGCACATATCGAAATAAAACAAATTATTCAAAATATTTTACGATCGTACAGCATTAAAAATATTTTACCTTACAATTAATATGATACTTGTTTTTGTATTTTACTTGAGATTAATATATAATACAAATTTATTCAATAGTTATTGATATGATCAAAAACAGCAAGTTTACCTTTTACTGGATCACAATCACAACAAAGTTGAAAGTCGACCGATTGCACTTGTTTTGGTGGAAGAATATCTCTTAACATACAAGGTTCTTATATACAGTAGATTTATGTCGCTATCTGAAATTACGTAATAAAACATCTATGTGCGTAACATCTTCACATTTTATACTTTTGTTACAGCATGTTTGCATAAAATTGATTTAGATTTTCAAAATTTTTATTTCAAATGCAAAAAGGCAATTAAGCAAAGAGCAGCATTGTAATTACTACACTGTTTGACAAAAAAAAAGTTTTTTTCTGCTCAAATGTAGGCCCAACATATGACCCTTAAAAGTAGACAGTATATAGCATACGTTGTCAAATACTCGTATAAACAATAATCCAAAACAAATAAATATTGATGACTTACAGCTTCACAAACCGGCTCGACCGGCTGCTGCCTTTTGACAGAATGAGTAATGATGGCAGGTCTAGGTTCAGGGACGTCTTAAGACTCTTTGAGGCCCTGGGCCCAGAGAAATCTTAATCTTGGAGGCCCTGGCCCCCTATGTAAAAGTAGGTCTACCTCAGATCTTTTAGAGTAAGTAGACAGTATATAGCATGAAAAGTAGACAGTATATAGCAGTGGTTCTCAAACTTTCACTGCTGACGACCCAATTTTCAATCACAATTTTTATCGCGCTCCCCTAAAAATAATAATGTATTAAATTCAATAATAATGCACTTTTTGGGGGGCGCTAAAGCTACAATACGATCATAATTATAAACCGTACAAATTAACAAGAAAAGTATTAAATTTTGCATACATTACTTTTAAGTAATATATATTTTTATTATTTTTTTTTACTTTTTAGTTCGACTCACTATAAAAGCGTGTTTTTTTAGTTTGATTTAAAACTATAATTTATTTTATAATTATTTTTACTATACACAATAAAAATCACAAAAAAAATTCCAGTGAATAATTTAATTAAGAGAAAATATACTTACCTACTTTCAAGGACTTTTCTGTTTTTCTTTGATAATTTGAGAAAAAATCCAATAAAACTAAAGAAAATGTTTCAAATGTGCATGTCCTAAATAAAGGACATAAATCACAGACACTCTTTTCGCTAAGAATACAGGAACGTTATTTTCCAGCAAAACTGTCATATTTCGTACACGTTTTTGTAGTTTTGCTGTCGTTTGATGATCTACAAATAGCATTTTAAACTTTTTCTTCCTTGTGTCTTTTTGACAAGACGAAGTGCAACATTATGGCTTCATAGTTTCCTTCATAGAGATCTTTAGGGAGCATTTGAAAATTTCAAATCAACTCAAACGTTTCATGTCTAACGCTTTTCTCATATTTACTTTCGCTATCTTGATTAATATGCATTATTTCAGCAGGTTTTTTTCAATTGCTTGATCAGTTTCAACTTCCTTCAATAGGGATCACAGATGCTCATTTTTTTAATGTTCTGCTCATTTACATTTATAAACCATAAGTCGTCCAACACTGCAATCAAAACCACAAAATTGTTCCTGGGGAAAGTGTGGCATGTTCTAAAAATAATTGTGTAAAACGTTTTTCATTATGCATTATATGTTTTAGAATACTCATAAAAATACATCTTGGCCAAATAATCCTTCAAAGTGCTCAATATGCTTATCCATATATCATAAAACTCATTCACACGGGGAAAAAGCAACAGAAAAATATTATTTACAACTTTCCTATAAAAGAAAAAGAGACGGAGTGAAACATACCAGTAAGTTAGAAGGTCAAATGTATGATAATCAAAAGTAGCATTTTAGGGGTTAAAAGAAATGTAATAAAAAAATCTTTCACCGTGGGATTACAGTAAAGCAAACAAAATATCTTTTTTTATTTGGTTATAGGATCAAAGATGGCTAATGAGCGTTTGAAGTGGAATCTTTTATTTGTGATGATCACCAGATAATAAAAATAAATTTTATCAGTGTAAATGTGTGCTTTTGAAAAAGTCATAAAGCATTTTGTTTTACTTCATTCCAAAAAATTATTTTTTAAACCTTTTATTTTCAATATGCTCGCGTTCCCTTCGCAGGGTTACCACGCCCCCCAGTTTGAGAAACACTGGTATATAGCATGCATTGTCAAATACCAGTTCAAATGGTCATTTGAAACAAATAAATAAGCACAACTCACATAATCTCAAAAACCTATGCACAAACCGGATCGACTGATGGCAGTATTTTGACTCAATGAGTTGAATGATTGTTTATGATACTAGGCCTAGACATGGACAGCAGTCACAATAATACAGCTGTGACGGGGTTTTTTTGCGACTTCCGTGCCTTTAAACGTCCCTGCCTATGTCTGTAACTGGACGTTTGTAAAATTTAATCTTTGGATTAAATTGAAATAATACTAATTGATGCTAATTTTTTTTTCTCATAAGACAGCTTCCACTTTCAGAACACTAGCGTAGCAAGCTCTGAGCGGGCCCTGTATCAAAATTCCTTCGGGGCCCTTTTTTAGAAGGCTATCCCTGTTGGAGGGCTATAGTTACACATGTTGGGGGCCCGTATCATTGATACGGTGGTAGCTACGATCCTGCTCCAGAACGAGACGTGCACATCCTTCATTACTGTTCCCAGTATTTAAAAAAATGTGGTTCATTGAATTTATTCATTGTAAATTATTATTTTTTTTCTGAATTATCAATTATTAATCATTTTCTGAGAATCACCATGTTCAGTCAATGTAACACATGTGTTTTTAGATGGGTTCTTTTCTCTCTCTCTCTCTTTTTTATACTTCAAGAGAGGTTTGGTAATATTATGTGTGTGTTGCAATTATAAATATACTAGCTGCATGGCCCGGCGTTGCACGGGCTTATTTCTACTGTTATAAATGTTCCCTTTCTTTCACAAAATCAGAGCTTCTAATACTCATTTTCAAAATGACTTCCCCCCCTCCACCGCTTAGCCCGGCGTTGTTCGGGCTTTCTCTTTTCCTCGTGACACCAGCATTTCTGTGTGTGTTTTGTACGCGCACAATGTGAGTGATTTCTAAAATTATGTCAAAAAATTTCCCTTTTTCGAAATTTGTTCCATTCCACTTATTTTCTTAAATAGACTATGTACTTTTTAATTAACAAAGAATTAATTTCGCAATGAAATAATAGAAATAATCCTTTTAAAAAAACATATACAGTGGGCCATAAAAAGTGTTCGTACACTTGCAATTTCTTATAAAATTTAATGTTTTCGACTAATAAAAATTAATATATTATAATTGTAATTTTTTATGGTATCTTCAACTTGTTCTTAATGGAATGTCATAATTAATTTTTTAAAAATAGTATAACTATGTTTTTTAAAAATTAATAATCAAAAAGCTACTAAAAAATTACGCCACAAAAGTCTTTGTACACTTAACAAAAATCTCAACTTAGCTTTAAATATTGTATTTCTTTCTTAATTCAGTACTTAGTAGGATAGGTTTTAGTGTCTACAACCACTTTCAAGCATCTTGGTATAGATTTAATAAGTTTTTTGTAATTTCTGCATCGATTTTCCTCCATTCTTCTGTGGTTATTGTTTTTACGTCACATTTTGTGTTTATTTTTATCGTGTTTTCTTTTTTTACATCAAAATCTCACAAATATTTTCTACTGGGCTAAATAAATTGATTGAGGAGGTGTTTTCATAATTTGGGGACAGTTATAGAGACACCAGTGGCGTACATTGAGAGCAGTGTGCTTGGCGTTATAACCCTGTTAAAAAATGAAGTCGTTTCCAATATCCAACTTTCACGCGGATAATTTAAAATCTTTCTTTAAAATATTTAAATAGAGCTCATGATTCACAATAACAACAAAAAATACCAAATTACCTAATTCTGTAGGTGATTTACACCGCCACGCAAGAACACTTCTACTTCCATGTTTTATCGATCCAACTAGATTCTTGGAATTAAGTTCCAGAAAATTCAAAATTGACAGCAAATTGATTGGGATGGCAGACAATTCAACATTTTTGGTTCCGATGGGCCTATAATAGCTTGCAAATGAAAATATAAGGAATTTAATCCCGTGAATTTGTATGGAACAAGAACTCCTTCACTTCCATACTTGGGAGTGAAGGTGTTCAGGCGTGGGGGTGTAAATTGGCCTCAGAACTAGGTAATTTGGTATTTTTTCATGGTATTATGAATAATGAGCTCTATTTAATTATTTTAAAGAGAAATTTAAATTATCCGCCCGAAATTTGGATATTGGTGACTATTTAATTTTTTAACAGGGTAATGATGCCAAATGCACTGTTCTCATTGTACGTCACTGGTGTCTCTATAACTGTCCCCAAATTATGAAAACACCCTCCTCAAACACTTTATTTAGCCCAGTAGAACTTATTTGGTGAGATTCTGATGTAAAAAAAAGAAAACGTGACAAATAAACACAAAATGTGAAGTAAAAACAATAATCACAGAAGAATGGAGGAAAATCGATGCAGACATTACAAAAAACTGATGAAATCTGTACCAAGACGCTTAAAAGTTGTTGTGGACACTAAAAGATATCCTACTAAGTACTAAGTTAAGAAAGAAATGCAATAGTTAAACCTAAGTCAGTGTTTCTCAAACTTTCAATACTGGCGACCCAATTTTCAATCATAATTTTTGTCTCGCCCCCCTGTACAAAAATAATGTATTTACTGCAATAAAAATGCACTTTGAGAGAGAGACGCTAAAGTTACAATACGATCTTAATTATAAACCGTACAAATTAATACGATAAGTATATTAAATTTTGTGTATATGTAACTTTTAAGTGATATATATTTTAAGAAAATTACTTAAAATGTATATTACTTAGAATTATGTTATTTTTCTTTCTCTAATTTTTAAATTGGAACAGATCGCAAAATGATGTATTTAATTAAAGATTTATTTCCTTCAGCATTCATTTCTCAAAGAACAAATGTCATTAGAAAAATAGTCTAGTCAATGTCGCTCTCTATCATATCCATCACATCTGGCATTATAGGGTACGTTTCCGTGAGTCTGGGCAACCTAACGGACGTCTGCGCAAAACATGTAAAAATGCTTTTCCTCGTACAATTCCAGTCAGTTTTGGTCGACTCGATACTCCTATAGCTACCGAATCTAGCTTGAATGTACATTTTTTAAAATTTCCACGCTAATTGTAATTCACGGTAATTAAGTATTTACGGCAGTAGATTAAAACAATATTATATATACATTTTTAAGTCGTAAGCAAACATTCGACCATAATAAAGAATCAGCAAGTACACAGACGAACGAGCATGGTTCCGAAAATTAAATCAGGGCGATCTCAAAAATACTTAAATTTTGGATTTACCACTACTGAAGTAAATGATGGAAAAAAAGCCCCAGCTCGATATGTGTTAAAACTTACAAATCTGTAGAACAACATGTAAAAGTTGTTTTTAAAACATGTAAAATCATTTAGCTATGTTGGCAAAGAATTTTAAAAAGTATTTTCTGGATGAGGACAGCTTGGTAGCAAGTTACGAGTGGATTAGGGATCTATTTCAAGATACTCCAGAAGGGCTCTCAACTTTCGAAGAAATCTTCATAGATTTCACATCCAGTGAAAAATTAAAAGGCAATTTTTGCATAAATCGCTCTTTGAATTTGGGGTAGAGGTGGATGAGGAATTATCTGTACTGAAAACAAAAGCACTTCGTATACTATTACCATTTTCAACATCCTACTTTTTTCAAACCGGATTTTCTGCAGTGGATGCCTTGAAGACAAAATATAGATCTCAGCTAAATATAGAAAAATAACTGTTTAAGTGTCAATTTCTGATATTAAACCTTCCTTTGAAAAACTTTCCTCTACAAGACAGGCCCGTGGAAAAGTCCCTAATAATTATTAAACTTGTTCTTAATTTAGTAATAAGATTGATTGATTGAATATTAACATCGCACTGTTCAGCTGCACGAGGGCTTTTGACGACGGACCACGTAATTTTGAACCATGGTCAAGTGACGTGGATGACACCTGAGCTGGCACCCCTCTCTCCTAACTACCACACCACACCAACGGGAAAACGTTTCAACTCTCAACAGATTTAACGTGCATCGCTGCCCTACACGGCGGGTCTTTAGTGGTACTGGGCTCGAACTCGTGACAAGGCAAGCCACGATTGATTGATTGATTGAATATTAACGTCGCACTGTTCAGCTACACGAGGGCTTTTGGCGACGGACCACGTAATTTTGAACCATGGTCAAGTGACGTGGACGACACCTGAGCTGGCACCCCCCTCTCCTAACTACCACACCACACCAACGGGAGGACGTTTCAGCTCTCGACAGATTTAACGTGCATCGCTGCCCTACACGGCGGGTCTTTAGTGGTAAAGGCAAGCCACGATCCGATACCTATACCACTCGGCTACCGCGGCCAAATTCAGTAATAAGAAATTATTTATAAAATACCTTCTTCAGTACTGATACATCAAACGTATACTGGCTGAAACACCGACTCTTCACACGAGTTCATTTTTTAAAAAAATAAAACATTATTCTTGATATAATAGCTGAACTGTAAGGAGAGTAAAACTGTGTGCACGACATTGTATACAAAAATGTAAAATGATTTTTTTTAGATAAATGCTATAATTGTAAATAACTGTTTAAAAGAACTGTAATTTTAAACCTCACACAATTAGCATTTAGAATTAATGTTAAATTATGAAAAAGAATATAAAATTCCGATGAAGAATAATTGTGTTACTTTTAACATTTAAAGCGAGAAGACTTCAAAATGTTTTAACCCGGGAGCAGGCGCGTACTCGATACTAACATTAATGGTAGTGCGGGGGGACTCAATCAACCCAATCATTTGTTTAGAATTATTTTTACTGTACACGATACAAATCGGAATTCTAGTGAATATTTTAATTTATAGAAAGTATACTTACCTTCTTTCAAGGACTATTCAATTCTTTGATGATTTGAGAAAAAATCCAATAAAACTGAACTAAAATGATTCAAAAGTACAAGACCATAATAAAGGACGCAAATCAGACACTTTTCAATTATCCTACAGAAATGTTAAACCAATCAATTCTTTTCCAAATATCGCAAAACTCAATTATTTACAATTTCCCTAAGCGAAAAGCAAACACATAAAAGATGGGTTGATTGATTTGATTTAATATTAACGTCGCACTGTTCAGCTACACGAGGGCTTTTGGCGACGGACAACGTAATTTTGAACCATGGTCAAGTGACGTGGACGACACCTGAGCTGGCACCCCCTCTCCTAACTACCACACCACACCAACGGGAGGACGTTTCAGCTCTCGACAGATTTAACGTGCATCGCTGCCCTACACGGCGGGTCTTTAGTGGTACTGGGATCGAACTCGTGACCAGGCAAGCCACGATCCGATACCTATACCACTCGGCTACCGCGGCCACCATAAAAGATGGGAGGGAACTAATATTGATAATAACCACACATACCATAAGATTGAAGGTCAATCAAATGATTAGCAAACGTACTATGCAGCCTGGCTGAAAAGTGAATCATGACTTCCTTTTTCTTTTTCTACAACTAATGTACAGTATTTCAATAATAATTACAGTGGTGAATTGTTTTATCTTAGAATTTTTCTCAGGGTCTGGGTTTCGTTTTTCTTTTAACGAGTAATATTTTTATGTTAAAACGTAATAAAAAAAATCTCTCATTGAGGAAATACAGCAAATAAAACAAAATGTTTTTTTTTCTTTAATTTGGTTTTGGGATAAAAGATAGCTATTTGATGACGGAAAAAAGCCAGATAATAAACATAAATTATGTCAGTGTTGTGTGTATTTTTTTTTATTATGGAAGAAAGCATTTTGTTTTACTTCTCTTTCCGGTTATTTTTTTTTAAAAAAATCTTTAAATTTTCGATACGCTCGCGCCCCCCCCAGGGGGGCGCGCCCCACACTTTGAGAAACACTGAGCTAAGTTGAGATTTTTTGTTAAGTGTACGAAGACTTTTGTGGCGTAATTTTTAGTGGCTTTTTGATGATTATTTTTTTAAAAAAATAGTTATATTATTTTTAGAAAACTAATTATGTCATTCCATTACGAACAAGTTGCAGATATCATAAAAGAATCACAATTGCAATATATTAATTTTTATTAGTCGAAAACATTAAATTTTATAAGAAATTGCAAGTGTATGAACAGTTTTGTGCCCACTGTATATATTTATTAAAATCAAAATAATATAAGTAATAAATGAAAGAAAAATTTACAGATAGCTATTGAAATGATTGCTTTTTTCTGAACGTTTGATTAAACATATTGTCACGGAGTTCGAAAGAAGTACACAGAGTTCAATTAAACAAACAATTAGATTTATTCTAACGCTGGGAGCTCGATACAACACTGGACTGAGAACATGCCCAACTGGCGATGAACTCTGCTTTTATACACTTCGGAATATTCGAGAAATACCCAGTATGCACTCTAAAGAATGATCTGGATTCATCTAGAACCTAGAGAAACAATACATTAAAAACGAGAACAAAATTCCAGTCTTTGGATAAATCTGCCGGGGCCGGGATTCGAACCCGAGACCTGAGGAAGTTCAGTCCAACGCTCTGCCAACTCGGCTATCGGGACCTGTAGCAAATTATGCGTGCGGCATTGCTCCCCTCGAAAAAGAAGACAGCGCCCCGCTGTCATTTTGTTCAAGGGTCTTTATTCTGGAACGAGTGATGGGTCCTTTGTATGATTCTTTGGGAGGAATATCCTCGGTTTCGATTTGCTCGGCGGGATCATGGTACGGTTTCATACGCAGTACATGGACAACTTCTCTTAGTTTTTCTTTTTCGTGAAGCAGGATCAAAATCTTGTACTGCGTAAGTCACGGCTGATAAACGGCGTAGCACCTGATACGGTCCGAAATACCTTCTTAAGAGTTTTTCGGAGAGACCGACTTTCTCACTGGAGTATAAATCCATACGAGATCTCCGGGAGCGTAGGATACCATTTGGTGTTTGGAATCGTAACGTCGACGATCTTTGTCTTGAGCTCTCAGAGTGTGCACTCGGGCTAGCTGTCGTGATTCTTCGGCTCTGGCTGCTATCTTGGTGATGTTATTGTCATCAAAATCGTTAGGACAGAATGGTAGCATTGTATCTAGTGTCGTTTTCCGCTTCACGACCATGAAGTAAATAGAACGGAGTAAAACCTGTGGTCTCTTGTTTAGCGGTATTATAAGCGAAGGTTACAAATGGTAGAATTTCATCCCAATTTTTTCTGCTCTACATCCACATACATTGACAACATGTCGGCCAAGGTTTTATTGAAGCGCTCCGTCAGTCCATTTGTTTGGGGATGATACGCCGTTGTGAAACGATGATCAATGTTACACAAGTCGACGAGAAACAAGTCTGGATCGAAAAAGACGGCTCCACGATCTGTGATAATTACTCGAGGAGCTCCATGCCTGAGGACAATTTCTTCAAGTAAGAACTTCGCTATTTCGTCGACTTCGGCTGTCGGCAAGGCTTTTGTTATTGCATATCGCGTTGAGTAATCCGTGCAGACTATTATCATTTGTTTCCATGAGCAGACTTTGGAAATCTCCCAAGGAGATCAATTCCAATGCGATGGAAAGGAGCTATAGCTGGAGGGATGGGAACTAAACGTCCAGGTGGTCGTTGAGGAACGGATTTTCTCCTTTGGCACTCCCGACAATGCATGACATACCGAACGACATTTCGATACATTCCCGGCCAGTAAAATCTTTGCGAATCCTGTCATAAGTTTTCGCGAAACCAAGGTGTCCTGCGGTGGGGCGTCATGAAAGTGCCTTAGTATGTCTGCTCGTAGATGTTTAGGAATGACTGGTAACCACAACTTTCCATCTGGATCAAAATTCTTCCTGCAAAGGATACCGTCGATGAATCTGAATTCTTCGTTTTGGATGAGTTGCTCAAAAGTTTTAATTTCGCAAGGTCTTGATCTTTTTCTGTTCCATCGCAAGGTTCATACTCGTCGTGACTGCTAAAAATTTGTCTGGTGTTTCCGTTTCCTCTTCCACTGGACGTCGGCGTCACTATGTTTCTTACCGGTTTTATATTTTACGTCAAAATCATGCTCTTGAAGTCGGAGGGCCCATCTGGCAAGCCTTCCTGAAGGATCCTTTAAATTCATGAGCCAGCACAAGGAATGATGGTCAGTTACAACAGTAAAGTGTTTTCCGAATATGTACGGCCGGAATTTGTTGGTAGCCCATACGATGGCAAGACATTCCCTTTCTGTGGTGGAATAATTCTTTTCGGCTTTTGTCAGAGTTCTAGAAGCGTATGCTATAACTTTCTCGACATTATTCTGAATTTGTACTAGGACAGCTCCGATACCGTACCCGCTTGCATCAGTATGGATTTCTGTAGAAGCTCTTTCGTCGTACATCCCAATACTGGATCGAAGTAAGTGCTTTCTTAAGACTGTTAAAATGCTTTCACCTCTTCAGGACCCCAATGAAACTCCACGCCACTTTTCAGCAACGACTGCAAAGGTTCGGCGAGATAACAAGAAACCTTTAATAAATCTTCTAAAAGTATGAACAAAGGCCAAGAAAACTTCGTATGTCACGTATATTCTTTGGAGTGGGAAAATTTCTTACGGCTTTTATTTTGTCGGGATCGGGACGAACGCCATTACTAGATACAAGATGGCCTAGAATCTTTACTTCTTGGGCAGCAAAAAGACACTTCTTTGAATTTAATTTAAGACCAGCTTCCTGAAGACATTTTAGAACAAGTCTTAATCGTATAAGATGGTCTTCAAAAGTTTCTGAGAACACTATTATGTCATCTAGGTAACAAAGACACATAGTCCATTTAAAATGGCGTAGCAAATTGTCCATCATTCTCTCGAAGGTCGCAGGTGCATTACAGAGACCAAACGGCATGACTTTAAACTCGTATAAGCCTTCGGGGTAATAAATGCCGTCTTTTCACGATCCCGCTTCGTCTATTTCTATTTGCCAATAACCAGATCGAAGATCCATGGAAGAAAAGAACTTGGCACCTTTCAGACAGTCGAGCGTATCGTCAATACGAGGCAGAGGATAAACGTCTTTTTCGTGACGCTATTCAGCTTGCGATAATCGACGCAAAAACATAACTACCGTCTTTTTCTTACGAGCACAACGGGTGATGACCAAAAAGGACTTTCAGAGGTTGGCCGATACCTTCATCAAGCATTTTCTGAACCTCTTCATGAATGATGCGTCTTTCAGTCGGCGAGACTCTGTAGGCTCGTTGGTTGATTGGAGCATGATCACCAGTAAAAATCCTGTGTTTCACATTCGTCTTCGCGGCTGTCGACTTGTCGGTCTTCGTGAAAAGCCCAGAAAATTTCCGGGTAAGTTCGGATAGCTTGTTCTCTGTTCGTCACTTAACTCGGGTGACATCATTAACGAACAATTCATCTGTGACTCCGAAGTTTTCTTGCTGGTCATCCAAGCAACCCATTGTGTCGGAAATAACACATAGATGCCCTTCATTTAGTGGTTTCAGCTTGGCCTATGCACATTCCTCTAGGGATGATTTGGTTTCCGGAGACTGCAGGTTGTAGCCAGACATCACTTTTCCGTTTTGATATGTGGATACCATGGACGGTGTAGCAATATTTTTTCTCGAAGAGCAAATGTTTGCTGCCGTCTAGAACTATTTATGTCTCCTCGGGTTTGATATCCTGATACTGTTATTCTAGTTAAAGAATGCGGCTTAAGTGTATAGTCTCTGGTGGCATACAAATTCCAGGCGTCAGGCGCTGTGGAGTCTCGACAGATGTCTTCTAGAACAAGTTCATTTTGTCCACAGTCTATAACGGCTTGAGACGCCTCTAAAAGTCCATCCTAGGATGACGTCATGGCTACAATGTGATAAAACAATAAATTCAAACGGCAGTTCTCGATTGTTTTATACGGACACGTAAAACACATTTCCCTATCGGCCGAACAAAATTTCCATCCGCAACTTTCAGCATAACGCTCTTTGCCATCAGCAAACAGAACTTTTTTAAAAATCGGCGATACTTATCGGATATGACAGAAAACGATGCCCCAGAATCTACTAGAGCACGTATCGGCTTCTTATCTATTATTACGTCTAGTTGGTTACCAGTCATCTTGGCGGTCGACGGAGGATTTCAGTACGCGGCCTCACCTCCTTGGAAGGTCGCTCTCTTTAGTTTTCCTCGCTCTACGGCCTGGCGACTGACTGGATCCCGGCGATATGGTGACGAGGGATCTGTAACGACGTATTGGGGATCGGCCTCTCGTGGGACTTGGCGTAAAACGGCGAGAGAAGAGTTTGGTCGGCGTATTTCTTCTTCAGTGCCAACGTCGTCGAAGTTCCGTCGGCGGTTTCGAGAGTTGTCGAACAGCCTTTCTCTCTCGGCAGTAGCGCATTACATGTCCAGGACGTCCGCAGTGGAAACAAACAGGTCTGTTGTCAGCCGTTCTCCCGCATCATCTGTTTTTCTTGGTTCAGGTGGGAATTTCTGAACAGGAGCTCTGTATTTCCTGGTTACAGCGGCGTATGTTGGTCGTGGTCTAGTTTCTGTAGGTTTGTTGACACTGGGCCCAAAACCCTTTCAATAAGTCTTGAACGATCTCTTCTAAGGATTGGGGATCGGGTCAAAGATTCTTGCGTCTGGTTAACTAGTCGATGGACTTCTTCTCGTACGATTGTGCGAATAAGAGACCAAATCAGTCTCATCCGTCAGGGATGCAACCGGTACGACGTTTGGAAGCCTTTCAAATCTCGGTCGACCAACTCTCTTCTGCTTCATATCTTCGATATAGTTGCACCATTTGATAAGGCTTGCTGTGTCGTTGATTTCTCTCGTCAACAGGGCCTGATAAATATCCTCAGCAACACCTTTCATTAGGTGTGACACTTTTACAAATATTCTCATCAGAGGATTTACCTCTTGGCAAAGTCCTAATACACTTTGTTAGGACTGTACTCTCGCCTGAACGCTGGGCTCGGCATTTTAGTTGTTCTTCTGCCCTTCTGGTATATTTTGACGGTCACCGAAAAGTCCACTTAGTCCATTTTTAAACGCTAGGAATCTAAGGCGTCTTCGTTGTTGACATACCACTGTCTCGCGAGTACCGTCAAAGAAAGAAATAAACGTTAGCCAGGCACATCATGTCATCCCACTTGTTAAAGTTGGCTACTCGATCGTACTCTTTAAGCCATTTGAGAGGGTCTTCCCCAGGCGCTCCTCGGAAGGTCGATGGGCTCCTCCATTGCTGTAACGAAGGTGTTACTACAGCGGGCTTGGCTTCTTGCTCGGTCGGCATTTTTGTCCTCTTCCTACTATTTTTCTTTTAACAGTCCGAATTCGGGGATAATCCTCTTAACCGGAGGCTCCTGCGAAGGTTGTCACTATTATCCACGTTTGACGTAATTGTACCCCGCGCCTCCACCAAACTTGTCACGGAGTTCGAAAGAAGTACACAGTTCAATTAAACAAACAATTAGATTTATTCTAACGCTTGGAGCTCGATACAACACTGGACTGAGAACATGCCCAACTGGCGATGAACTCTGCTTTTATACACTTCGGAATATTC